>JALJCO010010770.1:0-16442 GCA_023101725.1 Atherinomorus stipes | reverse complement strand
AATTTCTTTGACGATATATCGCACACGATAAAATACGCCCATCCCTAGCTTCAACACTTATGTCTCTTAACAGATTTGGCTTCGCATCCATCCGACTGATCCACACTTCTTTCCAGAATGCTGTGTCACTGATTATAAAAAAGGCATGTGTCATAACAAAAGCTCAATCTTACAGCTGAAACGTTAATGTGGAATAACCTAATAGTAAAATCCATCAATTAAATCAATTAGTTACCCAGAGTTTACTCATACAGGTGGTAGCAGTGCTTCAGACATTAAAACCACTACTTGTGTATTACAGAGGGAGCAGTGTGTAAGCTCACGGTGTCCTTTTGGGCGATATTGTAGTCTAGAGACAGACAACAACAAGACAGGATCTTGTCATGCGTGAACATTAAACATTCAGAGGAGCAGAAGCAGTGTGTTGCTGCACAAAGCAAAACACCACAAGGGAATGCTCAATGCTTGAAGAACAAAATGAAAATGAAGCACTTTGACTCGCAGATTTAGAGAACTGTAATTTTGTAAATCAGAAATCTACTGGAGATATTATCATTAAATGAACAAGTCATTGAGACTTCGTAGCATATCATAAAATACATAAAAAAGCACATATTTTCACATTTTTGTGTCAAATCTGACCATACTGAACCTTGTCAAATGTCAATACTACTAAAGGATAACTTACTTTCTCCTTTTTATATTTTTTTTTTTTTCAATTCACGAAACTCTGAACTCACAGCACAATAGTACTCATTTGTTCATTTCTTCTACTTAAAGCATTGATGAAATGAAGGAGTTTTGCTGCAGATAATGCCTTATAGAGAGGCTGCCCTGTCTCTCCCACAATATCGATTTAAAAAAAACCACAAACCAACGCATTATCTTTCAAAGGAGTCATTGCACAGCAGAATTTTTCTCAGAGAGAACAGACTTGTCTGGGTCTCTTAGAAATAATGTCCAGGTTGAAAAATAAAAAGTTACCTTTTCGGTACCATCACCAGTGTCCGTGTAGGCACCAGAGCCCCTGAGCCAATCGTAGCCGTTTTGTCGATGGTGTAGTTCACCTGACCGGATGTCAGATGTGTCCCAGACGACTCTCGCTGCGGCTCTCCACTAAATATAGGCATCATGGCTATTTTTAACAGAGCATGCAACCAGATCGTGGCGCGCTCTGTAGTTCAGACAGAACCAGACAAAGGAGGCGTGTACGGCCCGCTACCCACCGGATATGCAGACCCGAAGTCAGCAGTGATTTCACTCCCAACTACCTCGTGTCACCCTCTTATTTATCTTGTGCATGTGCTTAGATGTACTGACACCCCCCGATCCCCATTGTTCCTTTTGTGTGCTAGGGCTGGGTGATATGGACCAAGTATCATATCACGTTATATTTATTTTAGATGACAATACACACACCGGTATTTTTACCCTAATTAGTCTCATTTCATATCAAATACCTGTTTTTTAGTATTGAAACATGTTTAGCGTAAAGGTATCGCTCCACTGCAGTGATGGAACTGAAAAAGACACGGGTTAGAAATATTTGTTTAATCGAAGTGATTAAAGATAGTTGGCTAGTTTTTATGATTTCTTTGTAAAAGTCTTGGGGAGGATTGTCTTCCAGAATGTTTAAATAATAGGGGTAGGAAAAACTATTAATACACTGAAACATCGCAATGTCTTCATATGCAGTAATTCCATATCTATGTTTAAAAACCCAGTATTAATCTATTTCACGAATGAAATCTCACGAGATATCATCGTTTGCTACAAAATCTTACAGTATTTCATGAAATCTAATGAGATTTCGTAACAGAACAATGATATCTCGCAAGATTTCATTAGTAAAATAGATCGATACTGCATTTTTAAACATAGATATGGTATCGGCATATGAAAATATTACGATATTTCAGTGCATCAATGTTTTTTCCCACCTAATTAAATAATCAGGCGACTATTTCGTAGTCAGTCAAGGTGCAGCTGGGTCATTACGAAAAAATAAAGCAAAAAAATTTTGCACAACTAATACCACACCATAACGATATGTGTAAACATATCTCTCTCATGTAAATATCATATCGTGATATCATATCAGTATATCGTACAGCCCTAGTGTGTGTGTGTGCACCTGGAATGAATCCCGATCCGTCCCCACCTTCTTGTTTCTTGTGTGTGTGTGTGTGTGTATCCTTCCTTGAGCCCATTTACATGCAACCCAATAATCAGATAATTCAAGAAATCTTGTTATAATCAAATTGTTGGTGTGCATGGGAACAGGTTAATTGACATAATAAGCCCCCCCCCCCCCCCCCCCCCACACACACACACACACACACACACACACACACACACACACACACACACACACTTCCGTTACACTGCGTCCTCATCTCCTGCTTACATGCAGATCCTCCCACATATCATTGCTCGGTCCAGCTGTTTATTCTGAAAGTAGTTTTTATTTTGGAAATGAACTGGAATAGGGGATTATCACGCTTACCGGAAGTTGCCGGATTTTGACACTTCCTCTTCCGGGCCATGTTAACGACAGCCGTTCCTGCTCTGTTATACTATTTAAATCGGATAAACTCCAAACATATTTAAGTTTTCATTCTAGACTGAAGTGATACTGGATCAAAAGCTGGATCAAAGCGATCGATTCGCCGCGCAGTGAAGGGACGAACTTTATAATAAAACACACGTTTGTTTGTCCCCGGTGGGGCACAACACCGGCACTTTACAGCATGCTAGCATTAGCCAGCTAACGTTTACTGACGTGCTTAACATTGTGCATCTTAAAACATACAAACATCTGAAAATCGGGTCTGTACCTCCCCGTTTCCAGTGGAACAACTGGGGACTGCCAAGAAAGGTGACGCTTTCAGATGCTTGTGTGTTTTCAGCCGCACAAAGCTAGGCACGTTACCGAGCTAGCTAATGCTAACCTGCTAACAGTAGTCCGCCAGCTACTACTCTGTTAAACTTTGTAAATCGGATAAACGCCAATGCCAAGTTTTCATTCCAGACTGAAGTGATGCTAAGGAAGAAGTGGATTAAAACGACCGATTCGCCGCGGTGAAGGACCGAACTTTATGATAAAACGACACACGTTTGTTTGTGGCCGGCAGACTGCGCAGTCGTGTTAGCAGGTTAGCATTAGCCAGCTCGATAACGTGCCTAACTTTGTGCGGCTGAAAACACACAATCATCTGAAAGGGTCTCATTTCTTGGCAGTCTCCAGTTGTTCCACTGGAAACGGGGGGGTACAGACCCGATTTTCAGATGTTTGTGTGTTTTAAGACGCACAATGTTAAGCACGTCAGTAAACGTTAGCTGGCTAATGCTAGCATGCTGTGAAGTGCCGGTGTTGTGCCCCACCGGGGACAAACAAACGTGTGTTTTATTATAAAGTTCGGCCCCTCACCGCAGCAAATCGATCGCTTTGATCCAGCTTTTGATCCAGTATCACTTCAGTCTAGAATGAAAACTTAAATATGTTTGGAGTTTATCCGATTTAAACAGTATAACAGAGCAGGAACGGCTGTCGTTAACATGGCCCGGAAGAGGAAGTGTCAAATGTTTCAACTTCCGGAAACCGGAACGCGGAAGCGTGATAATCCCCTATTCTCTACTTGAATATCCCACTTCCTGCCATATGTCACAAATTCGGTTGCGGCGAACACAAAAATTTCATAAGCACAAGCCATTTAGTGCGCTGCGCGCTCAGCGCTTCGGGCCTGGTGGGAAAGACTTCGTCTGTTGAGATGGCTGCCAATTTTTTTTCTTGAAAATTTGTTTGTATTCGCGAACCTGCTGCTTCTGGGGGAAAACTGGGGTAAAGCATCCAGTAAATTTCAAAATAAAAGCCCTTTGGGGATTTGCGATCGCCTGAACTACGTTAGCAGTACGCTGCACGCACGGATCGGGTGTGCATTGGCCATTAGAAACAGCATCTCATTTTCAAAGTCAGAGACGCGTTACATCTCCCACCTGTCCGTGTATGTCCCTGCAGTAGCCGGTGGGGAGACCTTGCACATGAAGAGTGAGGCTACACTGGTGGGTCAGGCCCTTCAGCAGTCGCTCTGAGCCTTCATCATCTCCATCCTCCTCTTCTTCCCCGTTGCATCGTACCAGCATCACCATATTCCCCTGCAGTAAGACAAAAAGTCACAGTGACTGACTGGTTTCCTTCCACGGTTCATCATTTGCGACTTTCTCTGCGTCAGACCTGCAGCTGAGAGCAGACTGCAGCTCTGCAGTAGTGGCTGAAGTCCAACACAGCTCCACTGCTGACCCCCAGACTCAAGAGGACGCTGAGGTCGTCCACCAGCAGCACGGGCGGTGCCCACTCCTCCTCAGCACCAGAACTGGTCACACTGGAGCGAACAAACTCGTACAGGTTCCGCAGGCCAACAGCAGGGTCCCTGAAGAGAAAAGGGAGGTTAAAATAATGGGAGCGATAAAGAAGGTGTTTAAGTTAAATACAAAACAAGAGCGAGCAGGTTTTATTCTACCACACCTGAGGAAGTCCATGGCTTGACATTCTGTGTTTCCTTCTTGAGGAATCAAAATAGAAAGCGACTCTTTCAGCCCCTCCAGGAAAATCAGCTGGCCTTTCTCCTTCGCTTGGGTTAAACTGACACCCTGAAGCCACACATTTCACACCCAAATACACACAGACGTTAAACAAATACTACCATTTTCACAACAAATGAACACTGACATGCAGCAAGCATCTAAACCACCTCTTTAAAAACTGTTGGAGAAAAACGTAGCAGTTGTGAAACAATAAATCATTGGTAGTATGTTGCAGCCCTCCCGGCTTTTTCAGATAGCTTGCATTCTCTCAGGAATGGACTTTTGCTGAAAAACAGTATTTTCCATCAATTAGGTGTCAGTTTTCTCCTGCAGCTCATCTTGGCAGGAAGAAGCCCGGTCATGAACCACTTTTCTTCATCACAACCATAAACGTTTAGTTGGACTGAGATCTGGACTGTTTACTGGTCGTGTCATTTAGGTGATAAGTTTCTGTGAATAACAACTAAATAACCTTCACTCTATGGCATCATCCTGAAAATATCTCACATACAACTTGAGTTCATTGGGCTGAGATATGTTTAAACTTTCAATGTGAACCTAATGATCTTGAACGAACGAACGGTTTATTGTGATTACACCGCATGGTTCACAAACAACTTAAGTTTCTGTGCATTCAACTAACAAGAGCATTTTTCCATACATAATAGGGATTATCACGCTTACCGGAAGTTGCCGGCTTTTGACACTTCCTCTTCCGGGCCATGTTACCGACAGCCGTTCCTGCTCTGTTATACTGTTTAAATCGGATAAATTCCAAACATATTTAAGTTTTCATTCTAGACTGAAGTGATACTGGATCAAAAGCTGGATCAAAGCGATCGATTTGCCGCGGTGAAGGGCCGAACTTTATAATAAAACACGTTTGTTTGTCGCCGGTGTGGCACAACACCGGCACTTCACAGCATGCTAGCATTAGCCAGCTAACGTTTACTGACGTGCTTAACATTGTGCGTCTTAAAACACACAAACATCTGAAAATCGGGTCTGTACTCTCCCCGTTTCCAGTGGAACAACTGGGGACTGCCAAGAAAGGAGACGCTTTCAGATGATTGTGTGTTTTCAGCCGCACAAAGTTGCTGGCTAATGCTAACCTGCTAACACGACTGCGCAGTCTGCCGGCCACAAACAAACGTGTGTCGTTTTATTATAAAGTTCGGTCCTTCACCGCGGCGAATTGGTCGTTTTAATCCACTTCTTCCTCAGCATCACTTCAGTCTGGAATGAAAACTTGGCATTGGCGTTTATCCGATTTACAAAGTTTAACAGAGTAGTAGCTGGCGAACTATTGTTAGCAGGTTAGCATTAGCCAGCTTGATGACTTGCCTAACTTTGTGCGGCTGAAAACACACAATCATCTGAAAGCGTCTCCTTTCTTGGCAGTCCCCAGTTGTTCCACTGGAAACGGGGAGGTACAGACCCGATTTTCAGATGTTTGTGTGTTTTAAGACGCACAATGTTAAGCACGTCAGTAAACGGTAGCTGGCTAATGCTAGCATGCCGTGAAGTGCCGGTGTTGTGCCCCACTGGGGACAAACAAACGTGTGTTTTATTATAAAGTTCGGCCCTTCACCGCGGCAAATCGATCGCTTTGATCCAGCTTTTGATCCAGTATCACTTCAGTCTAGAATGAAAACTTAAATATGTTTGGAGTTTATCCGATTTAAACAGTATAACAGAGCAGGAACGGCTGTCGTTATCATGGCCCGGAACAGGAAGTGTCAAATGTTTCAACTTCCGGAAACCGGAACGCGGAAATGTGATAATCCCCTATTGCATCAATACATAAAAAAAAACTGTAACCGAAAAAGGAATAGGCTGAAGCCAAGGCATATTTTTACCCATCCTGTACAAGTCATAAAATTTTCCCAGAAATCAGTGACTCAAAACGGATAAAAAGAATTTACAACATCAGGACTGCCCAAGTCCAGTCCTCCAGACCTGCTATCCTGCACATTTTGGTTGCATCTCTTTCTCAAACACACCTGAATCCAATGAATGGCTCGTTATCAGGCCTCTGCGGAGCTGAATGACATGCACATGAAGTAATTACCCATTTGATTCAGGTGTGTTGGAGGGGGTATGCTCTAAAACTTGCAGGATAGTAGCTTCTGAAGACTGGATTTGGGCACCCCCGCCTTACACCAACTACACCTCATCAACTGTGGAAATCTGCACATTTTATTTCTTTTATTGGACCTACAAACAAGACTGATGATTCATCACTAAATTCCATTTTATGCAATCATCAAGTTCATGACTGCTTTCAGGGATGCATGATATAATCCGTCCCCTATCAGTATCGGCCTATATTGGCCTTGAAACCGAGAAGTTCGGACATCAGCCACCCCACCGATATTTAACCGATCAGGCCGCTGTTTATAAAGTCTAAAAAAAAAAAAAAAAACTTCTTCTTTAAAAACCTCTCTCTAAAGACGGTTTCTTTTAGGATGTTCTGTGTGAACAGTTTATACAGTCCTTTGTGTAAATAACCAAATATCCCCTGTTTTTGGGTACTGATTTTTTTTCCTCTCTCTCTTTTCTCAGGGAGACAAAAATCCAGGTTGTTCTAGGATATAATGCACAAATCATATTAGTTTTGTTTGAAGAACTGCAAGAAGAATGAATATTACATTATTTGTTTTTCAGCTTTAATATCTGTATCGATATCGGTTATTGGCCACATGAGTTTTAAAATATCGTCATATCGGATATTGGCTAAAATTCCAATATTGTACATCCCTAACTGCTTTTCTCCTGCATGGTTAGTCATTGTTTACCTTTTACTGGGGCTGCTCGATTATAGAAAAAATCATCACGATTATTTTGGCCAATATTGAAATCACAAATATTCAAACGATTATTTTCTAGTTACACGATGCATTAATTTAGCATTTCTTTTGAAGTTTTCTAGCATTAAAAATAAATACGTACAAATATGTACCTTACAGCTGTTTTGCAATGTATAAAACATTAGATGAATAAAATAAATATACTTTGAATGTTAATTTAATGCAAAATACATAGAAAAACATAAATATATCCAAAATAAATTACGTACCCAGCTGTCCTGCAATTTCTCTATATTTGAAAAATAAAATAAGTACTTATTTATATTAAAGAAATTTTCCAAAATAAACATTGTTGAGCTTTAGTGCAACGCAAGAACATTCCAAATCTAACATTTTTGTTAATGACATCCAACAAATTACCTGAGTGGAAGCCACTGAAATGAATAACTTTCAGAAATTGTGCCAAGAATTGCCAAGAAAAATGAAAAAAAAAAATTGTTTCAACTCGATTATATGAGTTTGGAGATTGTTTGACGCAAAAATTGAAATCGCAATCAAGTTTTGATTAATTTTACTTTATATATAATATATTTCCTTTAACCACTTTCTTACAGTTCAGATAAAAAACTGCCTCCAGACTGTTTCCATTGTGTGCCTTTGTATGTTTTGTATTCTTTGGGATACTCTGATGTCTTCTTCAGTCAACCTGCATGTTTCACATTTATAACCTTTCCATTTTGTTTGTATTTGCTCCAAGTTTTAGACACATCTGACTGGGAACCGTCTTCTGTCTCACTCACAGCTGGATTTGCTTTATGGAGGAAATCTTATAATCTCAATTTTTTTCTAATAACAGCTTTTTTGTTGGGGTCATGTCTTCCACAGGCACTACAGCTCTGTTATGACTTATACTTTGGGACTTGTGCAGACAAAGGTCTCATTATTAAGGCAACACCATAAAAGTCAGTATATCTGTTTTATATGTCATATCTGTAGCCAGTAAATAAAACAGGTGGAGGAGGATGATCTGAGACTCACCAGTCTTTGACTGACTGCGCTGTAGTGGCTGAAGGACTGAATCAGACCCAAAAAACACACTTTGCAACGCGCTAAAAGAGAAAACACAGTCACGTGCTGTTAAATTTACATAAAATGCACATATTTTTAACTGCTGATAGGTGGTACAGCTCACCTCGAAGGTAGAAAGCGAGGAAGTGATGAATGAGGAAAGAAGCATCACTCTGTCTGTCAGACAGCAAGATAAACTCTCCCTGTGGATGAAAACATTACTAACATTAGGAGATGCTGCAGGTTGCTGCAAGTCCACGTGTGAAGTTTGCACGCATTACAAAGCGTCGTGTACAAATTAAGTATGAAATTACAGTGTAAGTTACCATGATAAACTAATTAAAACGAACAAAGAAAGATTTAATTCTTACCCGTGTGAAGCTGTCCGGGGAAGTGTTCAGGATACTGTTGAGCTCTGTAAACATTGCTGTACTAACTAGCGTAACTTATAATAAATATCTTAAGGCAAAACAGTTGTGGAAGGCTAAAATAACATTATGAAAAGCAGTTGTTGTGATTTGCACATCTACAAATTTTAATTGTCTATCAATAAGTTTAAAAGAATAGACACCCTAGTCTATTTATTGATTTTGAAAGCTAACATTTACCTCTCTGCTAGCTTGCATCTATCAGTGTGTGCTGTCAAAGATCTGTTATTATAGAAAGAGGTCTCACTCTATAACGGTTTCGGGTTTCGAGAAAAGTCTGCCTACAGAAACGTGAAATTACGACAAAAAAGGAGATATTTCTTAAAAAGGTGAGTTATTGGCCAACATTCCATTTGTTTGTTCATTTATTTATTTGTCTTTATTTATTTATTTTGTTGTTCATACGTAAAACACTGCACACCTCTGATTTGGAAAATGTCAGATGAGATTATAGTTCTTTAGTTGTGTTGGTAAATGTTGACTTTTCTTTTTATTTTACTAATTAGTGACATTATTGCTTCTTTTTATTAAAACTTATTATAATGAGAAAAAAGAAAGACGATATTGCATTATACTACATGTAAAAATAAATGTACGATACATCATACATATTGAGTTGGCAACTTGAGAGAATTAATCTTATAATTAAATTTTGAATAAATTTGTAAAACAGATTCAGTTTCCACAATAAATGTATTTTTGAATAAAAAAACAAAACATTGATAGAGCCAGTGTTATGTTTTTTGTAATCTTACCGTTCACTTCCTTAAAGTAATCTTATGTTTAATTCTATCACAGCAAAATGTTTTTAAGCACTATCAAAAATCATATCATAAAATTGCATAATAAATTATATTATGCATAACTTACAACATATAGATATTTTACAAGATATTTAGAAAATAAATGATGATCTCTGGTCAGTGTCAAAGTGGTTACAGAGGTTTTGTTTATAGACGATCTCTGCAGACACACGGTAACTTCTTCAATGTTTTTATATAGTTTATTTTGCATGCAGCGCCACCTGCTGGTGGTGATGCGTACCAGTCGCGCTTGTGGCAGGTGGAGGCAGAAGTAGTCTTTTATGTCAACACAAAAAAGATCTAATTCATAGATCACAGCTAAATGCTGTCTAGCTAGTGTTTTGCTTCAGCATCTGATGAACTGTCTTTGTGTTATATGAAAAATAAGTTTGAATGATTTGGAAAAACAGCATTCTGTTAAGGACATGTAAAACAAGTTCATCATCCATACATGAAGAGAGGCTTATGTTTTTGTAAAAAAATGGGGGGAAAAAAAAATCATCTATTAAAAAGTCATTTTGAATGTCATTATTTTCAGTCTGGTTTATAGAAATAATCCCAGTCTATTCTGAATAAAACACTGTTGTAATATTGTTTCCAGTCAGCAGATGGCACTCTGTAGCTCTAACATGTAAAAATGATCTGAAATAAATATGACCAAAGCTGTAAAATAAACAAGGTGTTGTTTTTTTTTTTTTTTATCTATTTAAACAAAGTCATTGAACATGACTCAGCTTCATCAGGTAATTTCATGTCCACTTTCAGTTGTTCAGTCAGCACACATTCACACGTCCTGTAGTCTTCACAAGACTGCAGCTGCCTGCTAGGGAGGAAATTTTTAAAGCGACAGGTAAAAGACAAAAGGTGACCGAACCAAAACAGTGAGCTGAAAGAGGACAAAAGGCTCAGTGATACTTGTATGAACAGTGAAACAATGATTCAAGACAACATTATCATGGTGGTCAACTTCGCTCACTTCAATCATTATGATCAAATCAATTTTTATACATAGAAATATCAACCAACTCTTCAAAAATACAGTAAATGTACTGTATGTACAGCCAACACTCTAGCAGCTTACATTCAAAGAAATTAGGTAAAAGTGCTGCAAGTCAGTAAGAAAAAAATATTCAACCTTCCAGTTGTCATCAAAAAAGTCACACGATTAAAACTGTACACATGTACACTGAGATCCGTATTGCTTCACACAGCTGAGTCCGACGAGAGTGTGATGAGCTCAGAGTGCCATCATTGTAACTGGAGGAGAGTGATGCAGAACGATCATCTAACAAACCTCTGCTCTCTTGTTTGGCAAACTGCCTGTTTGTTCTGGTGTAAATGTTGGCGCAGAATCACAGATGCCTGTTTCCACCCTTCTAAAGGATCCCTGCAAGTTTTGTGGTTGGAGTTTCTATCGTAATACAAGATGACAAGTTCCCACAGTCCCTATGTTTCTGGGTTTACCATTAGAGACCCAAAAATGCTACATATAGATTTGCTTAGTATAGGTCAAAAGTTTGGACACACCTACCTATGATTTTCTTGAAGTTTATCTGTTTTCTGCATTGTTAAACATGAGTCATGACATCTAAACTATGAATTAAATAAGCTGAAATTGGAAGCAATTGAAATGAAATTATATATATATCTATATCTATCTATATATATATATCTATATATATATATATATATATATATATATATACACTGCCCGGCCAAAAAAAAAGTCGCCAACAAAAAAAAGGTCAAACATTTAACATTTCGTTGGACCGCCTTTAGCTTTGATTGCGGCAGCATTCGCTGTGTTTCCAGCATGGTTTTCAGAAGCTTCTGCAATGTCACCAGATTTATTTGCATCCTGTTGCATCAATTTTTTACCAAGATCTTGATGATGATTGTAGAGTCTGACCACAGCACATCCCAAAGATTCTCAATGGGGTTCAGGTCTGGACTCTGTGGTGGCCAATCCATGTGTGAAAATGATGTCTGATGATCCCTGAACCATCTTTCACAATCTGAGCACGATAAATTCTGGCACGGTCATCTTGGAATATGGCCGTGCCATCAGGAAAGAAACATCCATTGATGGAATAACCTGGTCATTCAGTATATTCAGGTATCAGCTGACCTCATTATCTGAGCTCATACTGTTGCTGAACCTGGACCTGAGCAACTGCAGCAACCCCAGATCATCACACTGCCCCCACAGGCTCATACAGTAGCACTAGGCATGATGCTGCATCACTTCATCTGCCTTTCCGGCCACATTTCTTCCTGGAAGACGATGGTCCACTATCCTTCCAGTTTTTCATAATGCGTTGGACTGTTCTGAACCCAGTTTTAGTAGTTTCTGTATCTCCTTAGATGTTTTCACCTCTTGATGCCAATGATTTGACCCTTCTCAGACAGACTAACATCTTCTCCAAGACCACGGATGTGTATTTCCACATGGTTGTTTAGGAAATGAGAAGCAACTCATTGCACCATTTGGGGTTAAATAACTTGTTGCCAGCTGAAAGATAATCGCCCATGCAGTAATTATCCAACAGGAGGCTCGTACCTATTTGCTTCGTTAAATCCAGGTGGCAACTTTTTTTTGGCCAGGCAGTGTAGTTATGTAGATTGCCCCCTAAACCTTATAACTGGTTGGGCCACCCTTAGCAGCAACAACTGCAATCAAGCATTTGTGATAACTGTCAATGAGTCCTCTACAGCACTGTGGAGGAATTTTGTTCCACTCATCTTTGCAGAATTGTATCAGATCAAAATTCAATCAAAATTTATGGTTTCAGCCAAATCATAAATTTGGTTTGACAAAAAAAAAAAAATAAAATAATAATAAAAAAAATACATGTGGCAAATTGACGCAATTTTTAAAATTTGATCCAAAGTAACAATTTTTACAGTGTAGCTTTTAATAAAAATGTTCTATTTTCAACCTTTAACTAAATATTGATCTGTGAATATCTTCTTTTTTTTTTTTTTTTCATTACTTGTCCTGTCCAGTATCGTAGCAGAATGATGCTCTGGCTGCTTTGTTGTGTTGAACAGATTTGCTTTCCTTTATGAATATAAGGCTCCTCTTGATATTGAGTTTATTCACTTTATTTCTTGTTATCTAATTGAATATTTGTTTATAACTGCATTTTACATCATGTTGCTGGGCCTTACAAGAGAGAAACAAAAGTTAAGAATAGAAACAATAAAGGGTTGGAAAGAAAGAAGAGTGAAGAGAAGAAAAAAAAAGAAAAAAACATGGATACGCTTACACATTACACCGTCAACTGATCCACAGAAACACATAAATAACATTCCATGGTCTTTGCTTGAAAACAAAACATTTTGTTTTTGATCCGTTAATGTAACTTTTTTTTCTCTTCTTACACTCTTCTGGGAATTATGTCTTGTCTCCCCCAAACCAAAAATAGCTAAAATAAAATAAAAGTAAAAATACATGCGCAGGTTGATCGAGTATATTAACTGATTGCTCATTAGACAAAGTTCCAAAAGTAACACACATTTCTTCTGTGAGCAAAAGGTACTTTAACCTGTTAATTTGTAACTCGTTTCACTTTGAAATGGTAATAATTAGAGTCGGCCGACATTTTTGTGAAAGATATTTTGATAAGTTTATGAACCTCTATGACCGCAGGTTGTTTATGTTCCACTGCTATCCTTCATTTCAGGTAATCATTAACTAAATAAAGTTTTCATTTGAATGATTTTAAAATATATTTGAGTGCCAGGCTTAAAGAACAGTTCATGACTTCTATCTTCCCAGCATGCAGTTCACCGTAAAACTGAGTTTTTCCCACAAACTGGATGCAACATTTCACAGGAAGAAGAATGTTTCTGTTCTGGCACATGGCATGTAAACACATGTGTAAACAAGGCATTGTAGCTCATAAAAAGCTGTTTTAACTTTCCTTTCTCTTTTTTTAAGTGTTGTTTTGTTGCTATAATTAGGAAAAGTAGTAAGTTTTCATTAGTTTAGAGAGAAATGCATTTCAGGACATTGAACACTAGAGGGCATGATCTGTACATTGTTTAGATTTACAGACCAAAAACAGAAAGAAATAAAAAAGACAAAAAAGAGGCATCAAGGCTCATAGTTTCTGAATGATGATTATTAAAAGGTTCATTAAACTGAATTAAAATTACAGGATGAACAGAAGAAAATCTGCATTTGTAATTATGTCAAAAATTGGTCAAAAAGGTGAAACAACACTGCAGCTCCACTTGAAATCATAAGTGTCATTTTGACAGAAATTGCCAAAAAAATTGAGATAGTCTTCAGCTGTAAAAGCCACCAAATGTTAAGCTGAAATTGTCTCCAATGAGGACTCTGGACCACCTGATGAAGACCTCCCACACCTCAAGTTTCAGTCTACATGAGTGGTTCAGTTTCAAGATGCAGAGATATCTCAATATTATCTTGCCACAGTTGAAAGAACTTCTGTCTACTGATGCAGAAAAGAGGATGTTTGCAAAGAATTAGCTTTAGAGTGAAAATTTACACTCTTGTCTGATAAATCCAAACTAATTTTTTAAAAACTTCCAGCTGCTGAGTCTTTGCCAAACACAGAGAACAGATGGTATGTGCTTGTGTGATTCCCACTGTGAACCATGTAAGGGGAGTTGTAATGGTGTGGGCTGCTTCTGCTGGAGATTTCTGTTTAATTGGAGGAATTCAGCTGCTATGTCATCCCATCTGGTTTGAGCCCAGTGGGATTGCCGTTTGTTTTATCAACAGAACAACGATCCAAAACACATCTTCCAGCTCTGGGGCATCAAGTAGAGTGACACAGTCCTGCATCAAAGAAGGAACCAAGAAGTGAGAAGACATCTTCAATACGGCTGAAATGCAGGTCAGGCTCCATGAGGATGTCAAAGGTTTGCACAATTCTCGTCAAAGCAGAAGGGACAGTGGAAAAGTTCAAATAAAAGTTATTTAGATTATTTTCATATATATTATATAGTTTGGATTTATTGGTATTTTACAGTGTAAATAAATGTAAAATAAATAGATAAATAAAAACCAATGCATGAGTTGGTTTGTCCAACATTTGGCTGTTTTATTAGATTAACTTCATTCATTATTGTTTCCCCCCACAACAAATTTGCTTAGAGAAAACTAGTTTTCTTGAATATCACATTCATAAATGACTTAAAATTAGTACAAAAAGTAAGAAAATTTGTGTTCGTTGGGCTCTTTCTTCAATGTAACAACGCTTCAATGTAACAAAGCTTGTTTTCTCTTTTAAATGGTGCAACATTTGGAGAGATGAGCAGCAGAGTTGTTGATGTGGGTTACGACCTTGAAAACTTTTCAATGCAAAACAACTTACTGACTCTTTTTTAGTGACTGTGGATGAAGTCTGAAGAAACTAGACATAGTATTAGTAATTTAACAACTGCATTTAACAAACGGGCCTCAGCAGCATGTGGAAGAAGCAAACACAACCACAACAGCCAATGGCATCCAATGTCAGCTGCTCCCAAATTCTAGAGTTGGTTTGACAGAACCTGCTCTGTGGGGGTGAGTGTTGTCATTTTATTTATCATATATTGACTATTTAGCAAATTGTATTTCAATTAGGGCTAATGTGTCTGATTAATGTCAGTTAAGGGAGGTGTATGTATACGGTCCCCAAAATGATTCATACCCTCCAGTTAAAGACAAGGCTATATTTACAATAGTAATTCAAATAACAAGAAACTAAAGAAACTAATAACACATATAATTAACAAAATTATAAGTTAGTGAAATAAAATATTGCTTTTGAATTGTGGTGGGAATAAAACATTAGAGCACCTTTCCCATGATCAGTGGACCAATATACCTGTCAACAGTCCGTATGAACTTTACAGAAAACACCTGATTGCATTCTCAAAGTGTTGCTCACCAAAATTTTAGCTTTGGAGCCCCATCATGCTTGTTTACTTGTTTTATTATTATTTTTTTGTTTGTTTTTGATATTTCTTTCGAATCACGATTCAAAATCAATGTCATGATTTTCACAGAATTTCTATTTATTTTGACTTTTTGTTAAATTTTAGCTTATTTCACTGACAGCTGATTATTTCCTACTTTAACTGGAGGGTGTGAATAATTTTGGGGACGACTGTATATACAGTGTGTGCATGTGTGTGTGTGTGTATGTATGTATCTGTGTATGTATACATGTATTTATATGTGTGTGTATGTATGTGTATATGCAGTGAAATGTAAGTAAGGCCACAGTTTCCACATATGATGGTGGTGACCAATAAATACGTAAATAAATACATTTTGGGTGGATGGTTTCGCTTCATCATCATCTCATGTCATCGTTCTGCTTTTCAGATATCCGCCCCAAGCACAATCACCCTGCCTGCGCCAAAAGCTGTTACTCCTCCACCGTGCAGTAATCATCATCATCATAGTTGGCAGAGAAGATTTGGCAAGTTTTCCTGGGTGCAACCCACATACCCAACTCTTCTGCTCATCCCACATGCATTTCCCTCACAAATGCGGCAGCATTTAGAAAGAAAATAAACACGATAAAAGTTCCAGTGCTAATAAGTCTTGTTACAACAAAGAAATAATCAACCAAACAGATTTCCTTTCACTTTTTATGCAAAGTTTATTGTTTCATTTTGGCAGATAATTATCTAGATCAGTTATTACCCTTAATATAGAAAATACATGAGATATTAGTTTAATACAAAATGTTATGACTATAATTTTACATAATAGATATCAGCTT
>JALJCO010010769.1:0-42500 GCA_023101725.1 Atherinomorus stipes | reverse complement strand
GATGGTGGAGCCGTTTACCAACGTTCACGCGGCATAACAACGCATCCCGGAGATTTAGTACGAAGTATGGGGTCGTAAATCAGATGGCGTTTGAGGTTATACTGTTAGCTTGCTAGCAGTTAGCTTGCTAGCAGTTAGCTAGTCTGTCTGCTGTCCACCACGATCTCATCCACAATAAAGCAGAACGTTCCACAAGCAGCGAAACTTACCGACAGCAATGCGTGTTCGTCCCTAACAGCTGGAATCAGCTCCTTTCCAAACGTAGTGATGATGTCGTCTTTGCCTGGTTTAATCCAAACTAGTGAAAGTTGCTCCTGTATGGAGGAGGTGAGGACGACACGGAGCTGAACTGAACCTGCTGCAGGCTGCAGATTGTTGTGGCCTCTTTTGGTTTAAACAAAGAGTCTAAACGAAAGTTTAAGCCGCTTTCTAACTCAGGTTTTTCAGGCAAATTTCAAATGAGGTCCAACACGAATAATATCCATGTTTTAACCAGAAAAATGCCGTTTCCGGGTGATGGCTCCCTTACCAAGTTAGTGTAATCGTGATAGAAATATAACACAGCAACGCAGCGTCGCTATTTTGTTATTTGTCATCAAAATACAGATTTATTCAATATAATTTAAAACACAACGATCTCTGTTTGTTTCGTCGGGTTAATTTACATTTTTATGAATGATATGAGTGTTTGGTCGTAGATGCAATACAAAACAGGCTTTTTGCCCCCTGGTTGCCTAGCAACTGCCAATGTTTGTAAACGGGAAACCCATCTATATTTGTTTTCGTATCAGGACGTATGGCAGCCGCCATTTTTGTTTTGGTCTAAAGATGCATGGCGGCCGCCATCTTTGTTTTGGTCTGACGATGCATGGTGGCCGCCATCTTTGTTTTGGTCTAAAGATGCATGGTGGCCGCCATCTTTGTTTTGGTCTGACGACGCATCGGCATGTATATTTTACGTCTGTAATCGATTACGCCGGCACGCCGTCCCTGCCCGACCCCGCACCCTAACTGGTGCTTCAGCATGACCAATGAACCGTTCTCATCATTTTTGCTTCTAAATGATCAAACAATGTTCTAGTTAAAGTACTTTGAGGTTGTTTTTCTGCTGTAAGTACTGAAGTGGACCAAGGGGGGGGCTTTGAGGGTCCAGCACCATGGGGGGGGTACGACTCACGTCTTTCATGTTCAGAGCAGACCTGTTCGTGTACGTAAGGCTGCATTCACACCAGGAGAGTCCGGAGACTCTGTCTGATTGGGCGGGGGGCGGGGGCGGGGGGGGGGGGTTCTGGAAAACTTCCCACTTTTCTTTGGGTTTGCGTTCAAACTGCCGTAACCGAAGACAACAGAACTACCCGCTTACCCACCGTAGTTACAACAACTGCTCGCTCGCGGGCGACGCTCCCCAATACGACCGCTGACGATGAGGAAGACGAAGAAAGCCGGACTCTGTGATGAAAGTGGACATTTTTCTGCTTTTTATTATCACGCCATCTCCGTCTACACGTTTTCCAATTATTCGTTGTTGTTTTGACTTCGGGTTTTTTCGAAGATGCACTGTTTGCTTTGTTTTTCCTCCGACCCAAAAGATAATCTGCCACACTTCTTCTTCTTCTTCTGCTTTATTGCGGTTGACAAAAGTCTTTAGTTCCGCTGGATAGTCCGATCATCCGTTTGCAAGTGAACCGAGACCAGAGTCAGATTTTTTTTTTGGGGGGGGGGGGACACACCAGGATTCAGTTGATGTTCCTGAACCACGACTATCCGTGGAAGTGGACCACGGTCCGTTTCGAACTGTTGCTAGGAAACCATAAGCATTGCTTTGAATGGGTTGAGGGGGCTAAGCAGGGTAGAAGCTTTGTGATTGGCCACTGGATTTGTGACATCAGAAACCCAGTTTGTCTCAGCCTGTGTTTTGGGGTCTGCCATTGGTTCATAATTTGAACGTAGAAATACTCAGAAATGTAAATTTCAGTTTAGTTTTTTCAACTTATGTCCTTTACCATGAGAAATATGTCACAAGAAGATATAAACATTGAGTTTGATTTCATGGAAACTTTAAGCTCACCGTATTTTCCGGACTATAAGTCACATCAGTCAAAAAATGCATCACGGACAAGACAAAAACAAATAAGTCGGACTGGACTATAAGTCGTATTTATTTATTTAAAATAGGGTGATTTTCTGATTTTAATTTTAAATTTTTTTTTTTTATATCTAAAATTGACCCAATCAGTCCAATTCCAAAGTTAATGCTTGTAAATGATCATAAACATCATAACTAAGAAGGATAAACATGTTTTTGAGGATTTGTTTCACCACACAGACAGATGTCCACAATGAACTCGTCTCACTGAGATGAGGCTATTTTGGGATTTTTGCCCTTGGAGCAGAATAAAGTTGTCACAGGCCTAAAGCGCCTCTTTGACATAAATATTTACTCCTTGGCTCATGTCAGTCAATATGAATTAATACTGAAAACTATGTTAAATTGTATATATTTTGATATGAAAAAAGTGTGACTTATAGTCCGGAAAATACGGTAATTACCAGGCATGTTGCTTCATCTGTCCCATTTCAAGCTAAGCAGAAATATAACTCATCACCCCTCAAACACACCGATCTAGCACGTCGTAAAGCCGAAGCGCGACGAGTCTGCTGCACCTGCTGATGTTCGGTCCATGAGGTCAATCATTGAATAAGTTATCAAACATATTTCCTGTAAAAACGGAGCCTGAAAAAACACATGATCAACTTTCAGGTTGTAAACTTTACTGGTTTTGTTCTTTTCCATCCAAACAAGCAGGAGCAGATTTCTCTGCATTTCACAGCCAAATGGATCGAGCATGAAAGAGATAGAAGTTAGTGAGCATTTCACAGCAAGCTTCATGCCACCTCCTGCAACATGTAGGAGGTGGACGAGCTCAGCTTCCACCCAAACGAGCCGAAAATTACACCGCAGCAGAGCCGAGATGAAGATGTTCTGCTGCTGACGCCACAAATGGATGTGGTGGAAGCCGGACTGCAGACGGGGTGGAACAGAGCTGGGTTTATCTGGAAATGACGCATCTAACTCTGGCTGTGTGCGCTTCCATTATTTGGCATTGCAGAGGATGAAGATGATGATTTCAAATCCCCAAAAGCTTGTTGGACCTCCACCAAGATCCCCTCGGAGAGCTCACCTGTACTGGATTTGATGGTTTCCTGTCCAACAGTTTGCCCGAGCAAGTCGTACTGGTTCAGGCGAGAGCTCTCTCCTTCAACCACCACCGAGTCGGAGGCGTTTCGAGTCCATGCATAAGTCACCTCTGAGATTGTGTAGGCGTCTAAAACAGAAGGGAAAGGGATAAACGCACAGGGGATAAATCTGGGGAAGATCCTGAATCGATGATTTATGTTTTTAATAATTTCACTGACCCAACTGAAAAAGTCCCCACTACAACTCTAACATGTACTGCAGAGGCTAAAAACCAACTCAGAGGCAAGTTAAATTTACTTTTCTTTGCCTCAAATGATAAATATGTGTAAGCTAAGAACAGGAAACCGCAAACTAAAAAACATCTATAGTTGTTTTAAATATTTGCTTTAAATTATTGATAAAATTCTTTAAATTTGGGATGCACGATATAATCGGCCCGCCAGTCGGTATCGGCTTATATCAGCCTTAAAACTGAACATCGGGCATCGGCCACTCCACCGATATATAACCGATATTTAAGAGACATTTCACTGATCAGGCCGCTGTTTCTAAAGTACAAAAACCCCCAAACTACTACTTTCTCTTCTTCTTCAAAAACTTGAAGGCTGGGGGGGAAATATTGATATACAATGTTTTCATATGCTGATGTCATACTGATATTTAAAAATATGTTATCGATCTATTTTACTAATGAAATCTCGCGATATTTCATTGCTCTGTTATGAAATTTCATGAAAATTCACAAAATATTGTGATTTTGTAACAGAACGATGAAATCTCGTGAGATTTTGTTAGAAAAATAGATTGATACAAAGTTTTCAAGTAAAAAATTGATATTGGTAAATGAAAATATCGCAATATTTCAGTGTATTGATATTTTTTCCCACCCCTATTTTGCAAAGTGTCAGAAACGGATAACAAAACTCCTATTTGCAGTGACTGCTTATTTTTTTCAGCTTTAATAGCGGTATTGATATCGGTTTTGGGCCACATGAGTTTTAAAATATCGGCATATCGGATATCGGCCAAAATTCCAATATCGTGCATCCCTACTATTAAGCTGTTAAATCGACTGTACCGGTGGAAGAGGGCAGCAAATGAGCGAAGAATTACACGTGAAATACGGTGGAAAGCCACGTGTAGCAAACAGGACATCTAATTTATTTAAGATGTCAAGGCATTTCAGACACGACTGAGCTCGAATGCTCTGATAATGACAAACTAATCACTTGCTTTTAAACAATTTAAAAACAGCTCAAAACAAAAGAAAAAAAAATCATTCATCCAAATATGAAAAAGCCACTGCAATAAGATTTAATACAAAAATGTATTTTCCTCCACAAGAATATTTGGATGAGTTTCTAGATTTTATGTGGAGCTTGATATTCGTAGGGCCATCGGCAAAAGACTGAGCCATGCATTTCAGCGTCAGTTGGTCCTCCGGCTGCTGAACCAGTGAGAGGGGGAAACAAAAAGAAAAAAGCATGATAGTTTCGGTTCCCTTCAGAGTTACTCACAGCTGCCAAATTTTAGTGGACAGGAGTGAAAGTCCATGGGGAAATCCTCCAGATGCATTGGGCACTCTGCATGCACAGTTAACCTGCATCCAATTCACAAAACATGAAAGAGACTTTGCAAATGCATGAAAAGTAAACATCACAGAATCTGCACCATCAAAACCAAAAGAAACAAACAGAAAAAGCCTCATGCACTATCAAGATGCTTCCCATCTGTAATGCCTTGAAACAGGAATCATTTGTTTTTACTAGAAGCAGCAGAGTGAAGCAGGCCTGAACCGGAGAATTAACCAGGAAAAGTCGGTGTGGAAGGAAAGAAAGAAGCTGCGTTGTTGCACAGAAAAGGATGCATGGAAAACATGAATGAATGCAGAAAGGTCTTTTCTTGCAACATATAATGTTAGCTTCGAAGGCTGCATCTGAAGTCCCCTCCTCCTAAATTTGAAAAAGTTTTAGCCGCAATTGGGGATTATCACGCTTACCGGAAGTTCCCGGTATTTTGGCACTTCCTCTTCCGGGCCATGTTAACGACAGCCGTTCCTGCTCTGTTATACTGTTTAAATCGGATAAACTCCAAACATACTTAAGTTTTCATTCCAGACTGAAGTGATACTGGATCAAAAGCTGGATCAAAGCGATCGATTTGCCGCGGTGAAGGGCCGAACTTTATAATAAAACACACGTTTGTTTGTCGCCGGTGGGGCACAACACCGGCACTTCACAGCATGCTAGCATTAGCCAGCTAGCGTTTACTGATGTGCTTAACATTGTGCGTCTTAAAACACACAAACATCTGAAAATCGGGTCTGTACCCCCCCGTTTCCAGTGGAACAACTGGGGACTGCCAAGAAAGGAGACGCTTTCAGATGCTTGTGTGTTTTCAGCCGCACAAAGTTAGGCACGTTATCGAGCTGGCTAATGCTAACCTGCTAACACGACTGCGCAGTCTGCCGGCCACAAACAAGCGTGTGTCATTTTATTATAAAGTTCGGTCCTTCACCGCGGCGAATCGGTCGTTTTGATCCACTTCTTCCTCAGCATCACTTCAGTCTGGAATGAAAACTTGGCATTGGCGTTTATCCGATTTACAAAGTTTAACAGAGTAGTAGCTGACGGACTATTGTTAGCAGGTTAGCATTAGCCAGCTCGATAACGTGCCTAACTTTGTGCGGCTGAAAACACACAAGCATCTGAAAGCGTCTCCTTTCTTGGCAGTCCCCAGTTGTTCCACTGGAAACTGGGGGGGGTGCAGACCCGATTTTCAGATGTTTGTGTGTTTTAAGACGCAAAAAGTTAAGCACGTCGGTAAACGCTTGCTGGCTAATGCTAGCATGCCGGTGTTGTGCCCCACCGGCTACAAACAAACATGCTACGTTGTTTTATTATAAAGTTCGGCCCTTCACTCTGGAGAATCGCTTTGATCCACTTCCTCCTTAGTATCACTTAAGTCTGGAATCCGTGAAAATTTCAGTAGGGTTGGCGTTTATTCACGTTATCTACAAAGTAAAGCAGGGACATTGAACTGGGCCGGAAGTGGGTCGTCTGTTTCAAACCGGAAGTTCGGAACACGGAAGCGTGATAATCTCCTATTTAATGCCTGTGAGAACTAACATGAGCAAAATCTTTCATTTACGCTCCGACGAGGGATTTCTGCAGCGCGTTGCCTACACGGCCTCCTCCGGGGCTCTGGATGTTCCCACAGTCAGCCGATTATTTTAAACACCTTCATTTGTCTCTGGACTCTGGATATTTTACAGACAGTTTAAAGCACGTTGTTGTGACTGAGTTACAGAAACCCAAACTGAACCCACATCTCTAATAAACTGAGGAGCGTTGGGTCACTGAAGAAAAAAAGATGGAGTTTTGGGAAAAACGTAAGATTTCTGACTTTAATATGAAAATTCTGTTTGCTTTTCTTTTTCAGAACAATCTTTTTTAAAAAGTGAGTTCTTTTTTTCAATTTCTAAAAAAGTCTTTTTTCCGGAACATTAAAAAACACAAAATTCGGATTTTTTCCCCACAATTTCTGAAAAAAGTTAGAATTCCGACTTTTAATCTCTTAAAAAAATTGCTTTTTTAAAATAATATATAATAAATAATATAATATATAATACATCACAATTATAATATTATCATTACTACATTTATTTTAATTCTATTTTCAGAAATTAAAGACATTTTTTTTTTTAATTTTGAAACTATGGAAACTTTTGAAAAACACTTTGTCAGATATTGATTTTTTTATTCCATTGATCATATCATCCTATTATTTTGAGTCATGGGTTGGAATTAAAAGTACAGTATGTAAAAAAAAATCAAAGGTCGATGGCAGAAAAAGGTGATGTGTAATTCAAAACTCTGTTTCTAAAAATCTACTAAATGACGTCGTTTCCAGTAAATTCTGGACGCTACCCACTCAGGACACTTGGATCACATTGGACGAGCAGTATGGAGGGAGATTGACACGTTTTTGTGGACTTTTATGGACCTTTTGGCTCGGACCCCGGTGAACTCCATTATATGAAAGTTGGGGGGGGAAACGAGAAGCCTTCCTGATCGCCGGCTGCATTTGAGATATTAAAAAAGTGCTGCAGAGTCTTTCTCACCATGAGGGGGGTGGAAGATAAAGTTACACCATTCTGTGGGTGGAATATTCCTTTAAAGAATTTGGAAAACCAAATACATTTTTCATATTTTCAGTCTCTCAAATTCTTTAACTTCAATAGTTTCTACACAATAGAAAACATGAAATATTGCATATTTTTCCAGTATTTTTTCAATTTCTGTACCTTCATGGTCCATTTTTGTATCTTATCAAGCTGTATGAGTTAATAAAGTACAATTAAACCAATTAAAGATGATGAATAAAAGTCAATAAAATAGAGATTATGACAACAATCAAAGATGCTAATAATAAATGAATAATTATTATAGAAATATTAGGCCAAACACATATATAATTATACATATAATTATTACTATGATTATTATGAAAATCATAATATAATAACTATAATTATACTACTGTTTAGAAGTACTGTTATTTATAGTTATTGTACAAGCTACACACATGTTTCAATGCTGCAGGTACCCTTAGGGTTGGAATGGTACAAATGTGTACTTTATATTACTTTGGAGCCTTTTTCATAGTATATAGGTACTTCTGGCCTCATAAAGACCGATATTGTACTTTAGAGAGAACATTTGTAAAAAATGTACCTACAGGTACAGAAACGTTCCTGTCTTGTACCTCTGTTTCTGATTGTGTGGGTCATATCTGAATATTCAGAGTATTCAGGAGTGGGGAGGGGGGACCTTGAGGTGGACAGTGAGAGTTGGGACTGATGGGAATCAAACTTCAGTCCCAGTTAGATTCCAGCTTTCGTACGTGAGGCGCCATCATAACCAATCTAAAGCAAACACTTATGAAAAAACTATTCTGATTTTCTGGGCTGTTAATCACTAAAGTGGGACTTTAAGATGACGTTAAAGCTAGCAGCGTTGTTAAAAACACATCATCATGCTCCCTTTAAATGCAACAACATAACTGTCCATCTAAAGCTGACGAGTGAAAACTACAGATCTTGTTTAGCAAAGTGCAGAAGCGTGAGTTTGTGGTGCTGAGTTGCTGGACTCTGGTACCAACGAGCCGTCTGTGATAAAAAGGACTGTACGATCTTAATTACCTCATGGTGTACAGCAGAGTCCCGTCGTCTTTGATCCGTAACAGTTTGTTCGGCATGGTCATGTTGTGAGCCACAGATTTTTTCCCGTTGTGAAAGAAGGTGTCCGGAGTCCAGATTTTACTCGCCATCAGGTTGTTGAGCGGCAAAATGTTCATCGGTCCATGAAATTTCAACCTCTCGTCTTTCCAGCTTTGCCGAAAGAAAACGTCTATGGTGTACTCCTGAGGACAGAAAACATGAAATATTAGAATTATTAACTGTTTTCTTCACTGTAAAAAACAATATTTGGTCCACCTACGTATTTCAGTTATCATCATTATTCAGTAATTATGTGTCTGTAATAAGAATAGACCGATACATCGGCAAGCTGATATTTTAGGCCGATATTTGCACGGTGGCGACCGTACGGGGGGACGGAGGCGCCAGTGATAGGACACGTGTGAAACCATCAATCAGCTAACCAAGGGGCACCAGATAAATTAAAAACAATACAGGCCCCAGAACGGAGCCCTGAGCAACTCCACAAGAGAAGTTAGACACATTAGACATGTTATTTAGAACAACATTGAAGGTTTTTCCTTTTATATATGAGGAAAACCACTGGAGGACAGTCCCAGAAAGCCCCATCACTGATTCAAGTCGCATAAGCGGCATACTATGAAAATATTCTAAAAAATATCGATACACTAAAATATAACAATATTTTCATTATGCTAATATCATATTGATATTAAAAAATGTGGTATTGATTTATTTAACTAACAAAATCTTGCAATATTTTCATATGCTGATATTAACATTTACAAACGCAGTATCGATCTGTTTTACTAACAATCTCTCAATATTTCATCGTTCTGTTATAAAATCTCGCAAAAATTCACAAAATATCGTAAGATTTTGTAACAGAGCAATGAAATCTCACGAGATTTTGTAAGAAAAATAGATAGTTTTTATCGATTTGATATTGGCATATGAAAATATTGTGATATTTCAGTGTATTGATATTTTTTCCACTCCTATTTATCAAAGTGTCAGAAACGGATAACAAAACTGCTATTTGCAATGACTGCTTATGTTTTTTCAGCTTGAATATCGATATCGCTTATCAGCCACATGAGTTTTAAAATATCAGCCAAAATTCCAATATCATGCATCACTAATGTATATACATACATGCATTCATCATAGCCTACATGTGTACATGTACAGTATGTATGTACATAAATACTGTAAATATACACACGTGAATAAATTAAATGAAAACAGTCAGTCTGGCGCCTCAGAATAACAGGTGTTCATTTAAAAGGAGATTTTTTTCTTCTTCACAAATCATACTGATAAGCAAAATCTGCACATGCATGCGTTATACATTCAAACTTATTTACATTTTACCCTATATTCTAATCAATTGAATCGAAAGTATTTTAGCCAACTATAACGTTTTCGTCGACTAAAACTAACTGAATTAAGATGATGAAATCATGACTAATACTAAACATTTTAGTCAAAAGACTGACGAAAACTAAAAGGTTTCTGTCAAAATTAACACGGAAGTGCAGTTTCTTTTTTATATATTTATTTTAAGTGCTTTTTATATCAACAGTTGTAAAATTCAATCATTGTATTCTACATTATATTAATTTGAGCCTTTTTTTATTTCCAATGTGATCTATTACTGCAGCATTTTATCTCTTTTTAAATCAGTTTCCATCAGTTTTTTCTGTTGTTCCTCTTTTTGTAGTAAAATGTTGTAGATTTTGTGTTTATAGCCTAATTCTGATTTGTTCTTGTTAGGAGTCTGATTTTATTCCATGAATTATACGTGTGATATAAATGTGTTTGTGACCATCTCAGAATATATTTTATATGATGTTATTCATGTTTATCAGCCACATTTTACAGGTTCAGTCTGTTAAAGCAGCTGGATTTGCTTTAGTTATTAAAGAAATAAACCAGAAATGATCATTACACTGATACAGAGTTAAATATGAACCTGGACCAGTTTGGACTTGATATTTTTTCAATACCAAAAATGGACATTTTCTTGCCCTTTATAATCCAATGTTCCTCCATCCACAACAGTTCACCATCAGGATCAGACTCAACATGAAAACCAAAGTAGTTCCAAATACCAGATGTGAATGTAGTCGAACACAGATGCACCGAGTCTTTGACACGGAGATCATCAGAAAACAAGCTGATAGAATAAATTAAAACTGTATTGTTCAATATTCGATACATGGTTGTTATGGTTCCATACACGCCTGTACGGTGTGTGTATGTGTATATATATATATATATATATATATATATATATATATATATATATGTGTGTGTGTATATGTTAGGGGTGCAACATTATATAATGTGATATATATAATGTGTCAGTCTTGATTTATTAGCTGATGCCCGGCCATATCGGTCTATCCTTATTAATGATCTCTCTTATTTTAAATGAAATCCCACTCATGGCGGCTGATGTGTATGGCATAAGAGGTATAGCACAACTTTGGTTAAGAAGTTATTTAAATAATAGGTCTCAATATGTGGACATTAATTATATTAAAACTGATCTTAAACATGTAATTTGTGGAGTTCCACAAGGTTCAGTGTTGGGACCAAAGTTATTTATACTTTATTTGAACGATATTTTTACAGTAAGTGATACATTAAAATGTGTTATGTTTGCAGATGATACTCATTTTTTTTTTGTTCTGGAGGGAACATAAAGGAGTTTAACAACTGCAGAAATAGAATTGACAAAGTTAAACAAATGGTTTGCTTTCAATAAGCTATCGTTAAATGAAAGTAAAACTAAATTTATGTTGTTTGGTGGTAAAAGGACGAACACTGAGGTAAAACTGAATTTGAATAATGTTGAAATTGAAAGAGTATGTGAAACTAAGTTTTTGGGAGTAATAATAGATGATAAAGTCTGCTGGAAGCCTCACATAAAATATGTTTAACAGAAATTATCCAAGTCTATTTCTATTCTCTATAAAACAAGACAATTACTGAATAACAATTGTCTTCATTTGCTGTACTTTTCACTTGTGATGCCTTACATGACATACTGTGCTGAAATTTGGGGAAATGCATATAAAACAAACTTAGATCCAATAATTAAATTATAGAAAATGGCTATCAGGATAATAAATGGCGCTGGATACCGTGATTCTACAAATCAGCTTTTTATAAGATCACAGACAATAAAATTTCTGGATATTGTATATTTAAAAACGTTAGAAATTATGTTTCGAGTGGTAAATAAGACAATTCCTGCTTGTATTCCAAAAATGTTCAAATTAAGGCAGGGGATTTATAACTTGAGGGGGTTGCTAATGTTTGAAACCTATAAAGCCAGAACTAATTTCAAGTATAGATGTGTGTCAGATTTAGGGGCAAATTATGGAACGGATTAAATGATGAAATAAAGATGTTTAATTCTATGTTTATTTTCAAAAACACTTTAAAATGTAAAATCATTAAAGGTTATAGTAGCATTTGATTGAATCTGATTTCTCAGTTTAAGTATTTATGTTTTGTAATGATGTACTATTCCTGATATTTCTTTGAATTATTTCTATGATGGTACAGGATAGGCAAAAACAAGCCTTGGTGCTTCAGCCTATTCCTTTTTCGGTTGCTGTCTGATAAATTATGGTAAAAAAAAACAAAAAAGGAAGGATATATACATATGTATGTATATGATTTTTATTTTTTAATTATTATTTCTTGTTTTAAACCGAAATAAAAGTATTCACTCATTCACTCATTCATGTGGTCAGTGTTGCGGCGTGCTCCTGACATCGTGCAGCCTGCAGCGGCGGCGTGTTAATTGCTGGTTTTCTGTGGATGAACACGATTCCTGTGCGGCTCTGCGGTCGGTAAGCCATGATCCTTTACAACCGATTTCACCTGCCAATTTAAACCCGAGGCGCTTTGTGGCTCTTCTATCTGACAAAGCTCCACCGAGCCGAGGCCGGAGCTTCTCCGTGTTACTGCCAGCTCCACGAGCCCGTGATTTCCGGAGCTCCAGCGAGGCCGGAGCTTCTCCGTGTTACTGCCAGCTCCACGAGCCCGTGATTTCCGGAGCTCCAGCGAGGCCGGAGCTTCTCCGTGTTACTGCCAGCTCCACGAGCCCGTGATTTCCGGAGCTCCAGCGAGGCCGGAGCTTCTCCGTGTTACTGCCAGCTCCACGAGCCCGTGATTTCCGGAGCTCCAGCGAGGCCGGGGCTTCTCCGTGTTACTGCCAGCTCCACGAGCCCGTGATTTCCGGAGCTCCAGCGAGGCCGGAGCTTCTCCGTGTTACTGCCAGCTCCACGAGCCCGTGATTTCCGGAGCTCCAGCGAGGCCGGAGCTTCTCCGTGTTACTGCCAGCTCCACGAGCCCGTGATTTCCGGAGCTCCAGCGAGGCCGGAGCTTCTCCGTGTTACTGCCAGCTCCACGAGCCCGTGATTTCCGGAGCTCCAGCGAGGCCGGGGCTTCTCCGTGTTACTGCCAGCTCCACGAGCCCGTGATTTCCGGAGCTCCAGCGAGGCCGGGGCTTCTCCGTGTTACTGCCAGCTCCACGAGCCCGTGATTTCCGGAGCTCCAGCGAGGCCGGAGCTTCTCCGTGTTACTGCCAGCTCCACGAGCCCGTGATTTCCGGAGCTCCAGCGAGGCCGGAGCTTCTCCGTGTTACTGCCAGCTCCACGAGCCCGTGATTTCCGGAGCTCCAGCGAGGCCGGAGCTTCTCCGTGTTACTGCCAGCTCCACGAGCCCGTGATTTCCGGAGCTCCAGCGAGGCCGGAGCTTCTCCGTGTTACTGCCAGCTCCACGAGCCCGTGATTTCCGGAGCTCCAGCGAGGCCGGAGCTTCTCCGTGTTACTGCCAGCTCCACGAGCCCGTGATTTCCGGAGCTCCAGCGAGGCCGGAGCTTCTCCGTGTTACTGCCAGCTCCACGAGCCCGTGATTTCCGGAGCTCCAGCGAGGCCGGAGCTTCTCCGTGTTACTGCCAGCTCCACGAGCCCCGTGATTTCCGGAGCTCCAGCGAGGCCGGAGCTTCTCCGTGTTACTGCCAGCTCCACGAGCCCGTGATTTCCGGAGCTCCAGCGAGGCCGGAGCTTCTCCGTGTTACTGCCAGCTCCACGAGCCCGTGATTTCCGGAGCTCCAGCGAGGCCGGAGCTTCTCCGTGTTACTGCCAGCTCCACGAGCCCGTGATTTCCGGAGCTCCAGCGAGGCCGGGGCTTCTCCGTGTTACTGCCAGCTCCACGAGCCCGTGATTTCCGGAGCTCCAGCGAGGCCGGGGCTTCTCCGTGTTACTGCCAGCTCCACGAGCCCGTGATTTCCGGAGCTCCAGCGAGGCCGGAGCTTCTCCGTGTTACTGCCAGCTCCACGAGCCCGTGATTTCCGGAGCTCCAGCGAGGCCGGGGCTTCTCCGTGTTACTGCCAGCTCCACGAGCCCGTGATTTCCGGAGCTCCAGCGAGGCCGGAGCTTCTCCGTGTTACTGCCAGCTCCACGAGCCCGTGATTTCCGGAGCTCCAGCGAGGCCGGAGCTTCTCCGTGTTACTGCCAGCTCCACGAGCCCGTGATTTCCGGAGCTCCAGCGAGGGCCGGGCTTCTCCGTGTTACTGCCAGCTCCACGAGCCCGTGATTTCCGGAGCTCCAGCGAGGCCGGAGCTTCTCCGTGTTACTGCCAGCTCCACGAGCCCGTGATTTGCCGCCAGGCGGGAGCTCACCGCGGAGCGCCGCCCCGAGCTTCTCCGTGTTACTGCCAGCTCCACGAGCCCGTGATTTCCGGAGCTCCAGCGAGGCCGGAGCTTCTCCGTGTTACTGCCAGCTCCACGAGCCCGTGATTTCCGGAGCTCCAGCGAGGCCGGAGCTTCTCCGTGTTACTGCCAGCTCCACGAGCCCGTGATTTCCGGAGCTCCAGCGAGGCCGGAGCTTCTCCGTGTTACTGCCAGCTCCACGAGCCCGTGATTTCCGGAGCTCCAGCGAGGCCGGAGCTTCTCCGTGTTACTGCCAGCTCCACGAGCCCGTGATTTCCGGAGCTCCAGCGAGGCCGGAGCTTCTCCGTGTTACTGCCAGCTCCACGAGCCCGTGATTTCCGGAGCTCCAGCGAGGCCGGAGCTTCTCCGTGTTACTGCCAGCTCCACGAGCCCGTGATTTCCGGAGCTCCAGCCGAGGCCGGGGCTTCTCCGTGTTACTGCCAGCTCCACGAGCCCGTGATTTCCGGAGCTCCAGCGAGGCCGGGGCTTCTCCGTGTTACTGCCAGCTCCACGAGCCCGTGATTTCCGGAGCTCCAGCGAGGCCGGAGCTTCTCCGTGTTACTGCCAGCTCCACGAGCCCGTGATTTCCGGAGCTCCAGCGAGGCCGGGGCTTCTCCGTGTTACTGCCAGCTCCACGAGCCCGTGATTTCCGGAGCTCCAGCGAGGCCGGGGCTTCTCCGTGTTACTGCCAGCTCCACGAGCCCGTGATTTCCGGAGCTCCAGCGAGGCCGGGGCTTCTCCGTGTTACTGCCAGCTCCACGAGCCCGTGATTTCCGGAGCTCCAGCGAGGCCGGGGCTTCTCCGTGTTACTGCCAGCTCCACGAGCCCGTGATTTCCGGAGCTCCAGCGAGGCCGGAGCTTCTCCGTGTTACTGCCAGCTCCACGAGCCCGTGATTTCCGGAGCTCCAGCGAGGCCGGAGCTTCTCCGTGTTACTGCCAGCTCCACGAGCCCGTGATTTCCGGAGCTCCAGCGAGGCCGGGGCTTCTCCGTGTTACTGCCAGCTCCACGAGCCCGTGATTTCCGGAGCTCCAGCGAGGCCGGAGCTTCTCCGTGTTACTGCCAGCTCCACGAGCCCGTGATTTCCGGAGCTCCAGCGAGGCCGGAGCTTCTCCGTGTTACTGCCAGCTCCACGAGCCCGTGATTTCCGGAGCTCCAGCGAGGCCGGAGCTTCTCCGTGTTACTGCCAGCTCCACGAGCCCGTGATTTCCGGAGCTCCAGCGAGGCCGGGGCTTCTCCGTGTTACTGCCAGCTCCACGAGCCCGTGATTTCCGGAGCTCCAGCGAGGCCGGGGCTTCTCCGTGTTACTGCCAGCTCCATGAGCCCGTGATTTCCGGAGCTCCAGCGAGGCCGGGGCAACCCCCTGACCTCTGTCAGAGGAAAGCACACAGAGGAGCGGATGTAGGGCAGAAAGCAGTGCACTGTGAAATGTGTGTGCGCTGATGTGATTCACACACGCCGGGCGAGCATGACACACGCAGTTTTCCTTGTTTGTGTTTTTCTTGTCACAGTTGAAAAGCCTGACATTTAGATCTCGGGACGCTGAAACTGCGACTGAAACGCAGCCTGATTCAGTTCACGGCTGCAGATCCTTCGCTCTATTCCAGCTCCTACGTGGCTTCAGCCCTCTTTACGGTCACACGTGGTGACATTTAACCCAGCCAAGCGATGCTGCATTAAACCGAGAGGGTTGAGAATTCAAATGTGACCTGGATATTCATAAAACATGAGTCGGTTTTTGTGTTTTCACTCCTGTTGTCAAATCCAGTTATAAGTTTTCCTGATCTGACTTACCGTATTTTCCAGAGTATAAGTCACACTTTTTTCACAGTTTGGTTGCTTGTGCGACTTGTATATCAAAATATTTAACATACTTTTAAGTATTAATTCAAAGGCGCTCTAAGCTTGTGACAACTATATTCTGCTCCAAGAGCAAAAATCCCAAAACAAGCTCATCTCAGTGAGAGGGAGTTCATTTTGGACTTCTGGCTGAACTGTCAGTGTCGTGGAACAAATCCTCAAAAAACATGTTTATCCTTCTTATTTATAATGTTCATGGTCATTTACAGGCATTAACTTTGGAATTGGACTGATGAGGTCATTTTTAGCAGTGACAACTAGGATATGAAAAATTAAAAAATCACCTTATTTGAAATAAATAAATATGACTTTTACTCCAGTGCGACTTGTTTTTTTTCCTCTTCATGATGCATTTTTTGACTGATGCAACTTATAGTCCAGAAAATAAGGTAACCTTCTTTGCACTTCTAATAAAAACCCTTCACCTTCACTCACCGGCCACTTTGTTTAGGGATGGGAATATCGATACCCAGGAGTCGATACTTCGATACCAGCCAAACAAATTATCGGAATCGATACTTTTTTGAGTATCGCGATATCACTGTACAGATTAAAAAACATGCCATTTGTTTTCACTTCTGAGAGTTTTAGGCAATGAGATGATGGTGGTAGCCTATCAGATGTCACGATGATGATGCTGGTTTGGTATCTTTCAGTGCTTTAATGCAGGTTATGTTTTGGTAAATTCATAGTAATACTTTTACATTTTATATTTGAACATTTTCCACTGAATAAATGTGAATTATCTTAACCTGTACTTATTTTCATTATTAAATAACTTAAGTTTTTAATCTATATTTTGTTTAATTTCTTCATCAATATAGTTTGTTTTAAAACAATTTCTTTCCAGTATTTCTGCTTCGGTTCTCAAGTTTTACTCTTATGTAATATTGTCCCTGCATTCAAGATATTAATGCAAACCGTACAATCATGTGGTTTTATTTAAAGGGACCAAAAGTATCGGTATCGATTAGGGCTGGGACAAAATATCGATATACTGAAATATTGCGATGTTTTCATATGCAGATTTTATATAGATATCTAAAAATGCGATATTGACCCGCAAGATTTCATCGTTATCTTACAGATTCTCGCGAGATTACATTTAAAAAAAAAAACGCAAGATTACGTGACTGAGCAAGAAATCTCGCAAGATACCATGGTTACCACGGTGACCATGGTAACCATGGTGAAAGACTAAATAAATCATGGATCTGAACCTGCAGAAGTTATCAGAAGGTTTCTGAAGACAGTCACTCCTACTGTCCCGTTATCACCATGGTAACCGTTAACATGCATTAATGTTTGGATTTTTGTAACCGAACAAATACCAGGACTAAAACATGACACTTTTACGTCATCATGACCTCATCTGCATTAAAAGTCGGGTCTTGCATGTAAACACGTTTTCTCATAGGTCAGTAATGCTTTTCCGGGTTTTCTTCCTCCTGGTTGCGGCGCATCCCATCCGCGACGTTACTCAGAAACCATCTATTAAAGATGCAATGTTTTGCCCACAGAAGTTTGTGTGTCTACTAGGGATGCACGATATTGGAATTTTGGCCAATATCAGATATGCCGATATTTTAAAACTCCTGTGGCTGATAACAGATATTGATACCGATATTAAAGCTGAAAAAAATAGCAGTCTTTGCAATTAGTTTTGTTATCCGTTTATGACACTTTGATAAATAGGGGTGGGAAAAATATAGATACACTGAAATATCACGATATTTTCATATGCTGATATCAAATCAATATTTTAAAACGCAGTATCAATCTATTTTACTAACAAAATCTCACGAGATTTCATCGTTTTGTTACAAAATCTCACGATATTTTGTGAATTTTTGCCAGATTTTGTAACAGAACGATGAAATATTGTGAGATTGCATTAATAAAATAGATCAATACCATGTTTTTTAAAATGTCAATATGTCATCAGCATATGAAAATATTGCAAAACTTTGTGAATTCTCGTGAGATTTCGTAACAGTGATGAAATATTGTGAGATTTCGTTAGTAAAATAGATCAAGTCCGTGTTTTTAAATGGCAATAAATTTGCATATGAAAACATAGAAAAATTTTGTGAATTCTTGCGAGATTTCGTAACAGAACGATGAAATTTTGCGAGATTTTGTCAGTAAAATAGATCAATACTGCGTTTTTAAATATCAATACATTAGCATATGAAAATATCGTAAAATTTTGTGAATTCTCAAGATTTTGTAACAGCACGATGAAATATCGCGAGATTTCGTCAGTAAAATAGATATACCGCGTTTTTAAATCATCAGCATATGAAAATATCGAAAAATTTTGTGAATTCTTGCGAGATTTCGTAACAGCACTATGAAATATCGCGAGATTATGTCAGTAAAATAGATGATATACCGCGTTTTTAAATGTCAATATACCAGGATATAAAATTATCACGTTATTTCAGTGGAACGATATTTTTTGCCAGCCGTAGCCTTTGGAAGTTTTAAAGTCTGTAAAGAAGAAGTTTTTGAAGAAGTGTCTTTTTATTTATTTATTTATTTTTTACTTTAGAAACAGCGGGCTGATCGGTTAAATATCGGCGGGGTGGTCGATGTCCGATACTCAGTTTTAAGGCCGATACAGGTCGATAGCGGTAGGGGTCCGATGATATCGAGCATCCCTCGTGTCTACCCATCTGTTACTGTGAAAGATATGAAGAAAAAGAGGCATCAGGAATGATGTGGATGAAATTAAGCACGCAGATCCTCCTCACACGAGATCACATGTGGGGGGCGATCGGGATCTGGGATTTCTGCCACACAGTAAAAACAAAACAAAAACTTTCTACTGTTACAGATTTATATTTCCGTTTCTACATGACGACACCTCTGGCCAACTTTCCGCTGCACATCCAGGTTCTTAACCAATAATCATGTGTAAGATGGTCCTCCAGTGGAAGAAGCGGTGGTGAGGAGATGATGGGAAGGTGGCCGCATGTTTCAGAATGACAAACAGGAGCCCGGGATAAACAAAGGACTGACTGGAATAACAAGAAGACTTTTAATAATGCATGAGATGAAAATTGTCAGATGAATAGAGGTCGTGCTGTAGTGAAGAAAACACGTCGTCCTTCAGTATCGCAGCATCTGAGTGGACGATATCAGCAGCGTTATATAATTACAAACGGGGATAAGCCGTGATAAAGGAAAAGAAAATGAAAGGAGGCTCCCGCGTCCTCCCAGCCGGAGTGGAGGGGGGAGACGTGCTCTGAGATAATGGGGGGGGGGACTCACCATGTCTGTGTCTGAAACTGGTCCAAAGCTGGTGACGTAGATGTTCGTCTTCACTTCAGTTACCCTGTCTGGATCAGAGACGGAGGCAGGCATCAATGCAAGTTCATACGAAACAGTCAGAAGCTGCTTAGATTCACGTAAAAGCCCAACGTAGCATGCAATCAGTTTGTTTTAAATTTCTCCACTTATTTAAGATGAGTATAAAATATTCAAACTCAGTATTAAAGTAGTTTGGGGAAAATAAAAACAAGGATTTACTACTAAATGCATCTGTTTGATGGTCTCTGAGTTAATCTTGAAGCTAATGTTGCAGAATTAAAGCCTAAAGAGCTGCAGTCGTAATTCTTCCCAACGAGCATTGATTTCCTCAACCCATTACACCCCGGTCATATTTAAGAAAAAAACCTAAAAGATATTCCCAGAGTCAGTAAAGAATGGCTCCTAAGTTATAAGGCTCATGTGTGTTCTTGATGTCTAAGGAAATCTAAGGGTCCTCAGAGAATATATATATATATATATATATAGAGATATATAGATAAACCCTTCCATTGAAGAAAAGGCTAAATTCACAACAGTAATTAAAAAAAACAAACCAAATAAACTAATAATAAATAAAAATTTACAAAAATATCATTTAGTAAAATAATTTATTTATTCTTATTGTGGTTGGAAATAATAATAATAAAAAAACAAACACACAAAGCTGTCCCAGACACATTAGAGCATCTTTCCCATGAATATGGCCCAACATACCTGTCAACAGGTCTTAGAATGACCAAAATACAACTTTAAAGGAACAAAAGCATAAAATATTGCACTGTATATGTAATTCCTACTTAACAAAGACCTGGTAAAAATGTGGAAGCAGTGTGTGAAAAGCTCGCTTCACCCTCACTGCTTCCACGGGGTTAATGAGCTGAAGCAGCAGCCAGGTGCTGCTCATCAAACGCTCTTCGCTAGATGATCATCATCAGCGTGAGCTCCTCTACAAAGGAAAACGCAGAAGTTTAGCTATTTTTCCGTTCTGCAGGATTCAGATGTGTGAACGTGCCATGGAGAAGAGACATGATCGGCAGTATCTCAGAGATGCTGCTGCTGCTCAGCGACCTGGGAAGCATTTTAACACTATTCCAAACTATTTGGAGTCCATAAATCTACAGAGAGAAAGATTTTAAGTGGAACACGTTCAAGATGGTTGTTGATTTTCCCAGAGGTGGATTTCCCAGCAAGTTCAGCCCAAGGTCAGACTGTGCAGCACTCAGGAAAAACTTCAAGAAAAACCAAGACTACATGCTTCAGTTGGCATGTTAAATGTTCAAGTTCATGACAGTACAATAAAAAAATGAGCTAGAACGGCTTGTTTGAAAAGCTTCTCTCTAAAAAGGACACTGCAGCGGGGCTTAGGTTTGCAGAGCTGCATCTCAGCAAACCACAAACTTTCTGGAATAATGTTGGCTAAAAATGCCAAACACCAAAAAGTGTATCAGCACAAAAAAAAGCCTCATTCTAATGGTCAAGCACGGTGGTGTAAGACTGGTGATGTGGGCTACTTCCACATGGTGAAGCAACTGATTTCATTTGGAAAAGTTTGCTTGTTTAAAAAGTTGCCAGCAATGCAACGGTGCAACAGGAATTCACGAAAACCAGAGGACACGGAGCATCAGGATTAAAGGGGTAGTTCAGAAGGGCCTAATTTAGTTTTAATTTTAATTTAGTTATCCCTAGTTGGGTGATAACTAGTTCCCTAGTTGCCACCCAACTTTAACCTGGTAAAAATGTATTTTCTTTATCAATTTGGTGTACTAATACATAAATCCTTACAATTACCGTATTTTCCAGACTATAAGTTGCACTTTTTTCATAGTTGGGCTGCTCGTGTGGACTTATATACCAAAATATTGAACATATTTTGAAGTATTAATTCATATTAACTGAGATGAGCTAAGGAGTAAATATTACTGTCTAATGTCAAAAGAGGGGGCTATAGGTGATAATTATATTCAGCTCCAAAAGCAAAAATCCCAAAACAGCCTCATCTCAGTGAGAGGAGTTCATTTTGGACTTCTGGCTGTACTGTCAGTGTAGTGGAACAAATCTTCAAAAAACATGTTTATTCTTCTTATGTATAAATTCATGGTCACTTACAGGCATTAACTTTGGAACTGGACTGATGAGGTCATTTTTAGCAGTGACAAGTAGGATATTAAAAATGCAAAAATCACCTTATTTGAAATAAATAAATACGACTTCTAGTCCAGTGCGACTTATGTTTTTTTCCTCTTCATGATGCATTTTTTGAACGTGACTTATAGTCCAGAAAATACGGTAATAGTGTGCTTTAGTTTTCATCTACTGTAATTAGACATACTGTAGTTGGGATTAAGGATTAGATTTTTGGATGGCGTGTGTGGTGAAACCTACGAGCTTGGCCGTGTTATTTGCAGGTACTCGTGTCTATAAGCACAGGTCGGCTTTTATTTGTCACACAGAGATCCTCGCTAAAACAAGAAGGCGTGATCAACTCTCCAGCTGATTTCCCACCAGTGCCAACAGCAGGGGACCATTCTGTAACATGAGAGGAAAAGAAATTAAGCCCCGCATTGTAACCAAAAGCCCTGAAGAACAAACAACAGACCGAAGTCCACGAACACCGAAATCCAGCTCCAAATGGCAGGTCAGGCCCGCTTGCTCTGCAGAGGAACACACTCAAAACAAAACCTGATTTTTGCAGAAGCAAACCTAGAAAAGCACGACCCCCCGGGGAACGCATGTGTTTACTATCTGAAAATATCAAGAGTGCATTTAGTGCCTGAGGACTTTAGGATATATGGGAACAAGGACAATACCTAAAGTTCATTTATTCAGCAACAACAGTGGCAGACACGTGCTCTTCATGCCGTCTGAATCATTTGCTACAGATGGGCCTGTTGAACCGTGTTTAATTGCTAAGACACAACCTGCCCGTGTAAGGGACTGTGCATTCCACTGTGCAACTGTCCAAATGTCAACTTAACTTCTGCCAGTTTGGACGGAGACAGAGAACATTAGCAGAAAAAGCAAATGCTGGACCCGCACAGTGAGTGACATCAGTTCAGAGATTAACTCTCCGTCCAACCAGACAGATTTGACAACAGTGAACAAACTGCTCGGTTTTAATAGCAGTGCATAAACGAAGCATCTGAGAAGCTGCTACCTTCCCCTGCCAACCGCTGAATCCAGAAATAATTACTGCCTTTTAATTAAACGTATTTGTCACCGAACGGCTCACGCTATTGGCTCAGAGCGAGCGTGCAGCTCTGCTGGCTGTCCAACTTTGCAAATGAAGTCTCAACATCAACACCATGCAAACACAAACGCTGATGAATATTTCAGAGACGGATTCAAATAAAACTGAATGTTTAAATGTTCTGTTCTTCAAATCACTTAAAGGTGCAGTGTGGAAAAAAATCAAAGGTAAGGACAGAAAAATGTCATTAAAAACGGTGTTTCTACTGGTGTTTAAGCTCTTACTTTGGATGCACGATACTGGAATTTAGGCCGATATCCGATATCCGATAAACTCGTGTGGCCGATAGCGATACAGATTTTAAAGCTGAAAAATAAAGTATGTAATATTCGTTCCTTGTGCATAATTAGAAAAATACCTCATCTTGGGTTTTGTTAAAGAAAAAAGCTTAACAAATAAAGTTGGGGGGGAGAAAAAACATTGATACAGTGAAATATCACTATTTTCATAATTCGATATATTAATATTAAAGAAGACTGTATCAATCTATTTTACAAACGAAATCTAGCGAGATTTTATCATTCTGTTACAAAATCTCATGAGATTTCGTTAGTAAAATGGATCAATACTGCGTTTTTAAATGTCTATATAATATTGGCATATGAAAATATCGCGATATTTCAGTGTATCGATATTTTTCCCCACCCCTAACAAGTCAAACTTAATGACAGGTGTTCAAACAAAACTGATAAGATAAATGTGTTATATCTTAGAACCACCTGGAGTTTCTCCTCTCTGAGAAAGAAAAAAACACCCAAATACACGAGATATTTGCTTATTTACACAAACGACCGTGTATAAACGCACGCAGAACAAAAGATACTCGTAGAAGTTTTAAAGGTGCAGTCTGTAAGACTTACTGACATCTAGTGGTAAAGATGGTATTTGAAAGATAAGATGTTTTCTTTCAAATGACTTCATATTCCAGCTCTGTTCTGAATGTACGGTGGCCATTAGTGGCCAAAATTCTCCCAGACATAAAGATGTTTTCATCTGTGAGTGGATCAGGGGTCTCAGGTGCAGCTGTGACTGAACTAAGAGGAACTATTTTAATGTCTTTTAAGACATTACTGATCCCAAACAGTCTCTAACTGCCATTAAACAAAGCTGCTACAGCAGTTTGAAAGTTCAGAGTTCTCACTTCACATGCATTGTTTTGTCCATTCAGGGACACCGTAGTAAAAATGGTGGAACAAATATGGCCACCTCCATATGTGCACCGCCCAGCAAGTAGATATAAATGACTAATTCTAGGAAAATAAACATGTAACAGCTGTTCCAGTGGAGCGATTACACATCAATAGAAACACAGTTTTGAATTATATATCACATTTTTCTGTTTTTGACCTTTGATTTTTTGACATACTGCACCTTTAAGGTCTGCAAAAAATAAGTTTTTTTTTCAGACTTGAGAAGCGGTGTCCTGATCGAGCACACAGATGTCTTTCCTCTGTTCTGATCCCTGAATATCTCTCAGCTTTTACTCGCTTGTTGATGCTTCGTTGCTTCGTTGGTAACGTGGACGTTTTACCCGAGGACCGTTTTTCACGTTGGTCCAGCAAAGAGTTGGTGACTGAGTGGAAGCAGTTTAGAGCCAGGAGCCGGCGTTTGGGTGGTAGAAGGATAAAGAACTGCTGCTTAGTCTGGTTCTGGGTCTGGGTGTGGTTCTGGTTCTGGTTCTGGTTCTAGGTGTGGTTCTGGTCCTGGTTCTGGTTCTAGGTGTGGTTCTGGTTCTGGGTCTGTGTGTGGTTCTGGTTCTAGGTGTAGTTCTGGTTCTGGTTCTGGTTCTAGGTGTGGTTCTGGTTCTGGGTGTAGTTCTGGTTCTGGTTCTGGTTCTAGGTGTAGTTCTGGTTCTGGTTCTCGGTGTGGCTCTGGTTCTGGGTGTAGTTCTGGTTCTGGTTCTATGTGTGGTTCTGGTTCTAGGTGTAGTTCTGGTTCTGGTTCTCGGTGTGGCTCTGGTTCTGGGTGTAGTTCTGGTTCTGGTTCTGGTTCTATGTGTGGTTCTGGTTCTAGGTGTGGTTCTGGTTCTGGGTCTGGGTGTGGTTCTGGTTCTAGGTGTAGTTCTGGTTCTGGTTCTGGTTCTAGGTGTGGTTCTGGTTCTGGGTGTGGTTCTGGTCCTGGTTCTGGTTCTGGGTGTGGTTCTGGTTCTGGTCCTGGTTCTGGTCCTGGTTCTGGGGCCTGAGTGTCGTACAGCAGTTTGTGTTGTTGCCAGATTGGTGTCGGGTCTGCTACAGTGCCAGAGACACCGGGGGGGGAGGCTACAAAACACCGACTCGCCCCGTAAACACTTTGTTTATCCCCACAGGGATTCTGAGAAGCATTTATGGAGGTAAAAAGTTACGAGTTCTGCTTTAAAATATTGCATTTACATCAGGGGGAAGTACTGAACACGCCAACGTTTTTCTCTGAAATATATTTCTAGTAGAGATGCTGACATGAAATTTTCACCAGATGTCGGCAACAACCCAACTAATGCACACAAACAAAGAAATGCTGACATTTATGTCCATGAATGAGGTTATGTGTAACATAGTGAATAAGTATTAAATACGCTTACTAAATTTTATTAACTGCTACGTGTAAAACCTTGGTGGTGGTTCCAGCATCCAGACGCCTCCTGTATGAAGAAACCAACGGAAAACGTTGCTCAGGTGTGATTTTGGTCCATTTTTCCACAAACTGCCTTCAGATCTTCACGGTTCCGGATCTCTTCAGTCAACTCGGATCTTCAGTTCTTTTGGGTTCGGTGATTGACAGGTCCGTTCTAGCAGCTTTATCTTCTTCTTCTTAAAGCAGGTGAGTGTTTCTGGTCTGTTCTAGCAGCTTTATCTTCTTCTTCTTAAAGCAGGTGAGTGTTTCTGGTCCGTTCTAGCAGCTTTATCTTCTTCTTAAAGCAGGTGAGCGTTTCTGGTCCGTTCTAGCAGCTTTATCTTCTTCTTAAAGCAGGTGAGTGTTTCTGGTCCGTTCTAGCAGCTTTATCTTCTTCTTCTTAAAGCAGGTGAGCGTTTCTGGTCCGTTCTAGCAGCTTTATCTTCTTCTTAAAGCAGGTGAGTGTTTCTGGTCCGTTCTAGCAGCTTTATCTTCTTCTTCTTAAAGCAGGTGAGCGTTTCTGGTCCGTTCTAGCAGCTTTATCTTCTTCTTCTTAAAGCAGGTGAGTGTTTCTGGTCCGTTCTAGCAGCTTTATCTTCTTCTTAAAGCAGGTGAGCGTTTCTGGTCCGTTCTAGCAGCTTTATCTTCTTCTTAAAGCAGGTGAGCGTTTCTGGTCCGTTCTAGCAGCTTTATCTTCTTCTTCTTAAAGCAGGTGAGCGTTTCTGGTCCGTTCTAGCAGCTTTATCTTCTTCTTCTCAAAGCAGGTGAGCGTTTCTGGTACGTTCTAGCAGCTTTATCTTCTTCTTAAAGCAGGTGAGCGTTTCTGGTCCGTTCTAGCAGCTTTATCTTCTTCTTCTTAAAGCAGGTGAGTGTTTCTGGTCCGTTCTAGCAGCTTTATCTTCTTCTTCTTAAAGCAGGTGAGTGTTTCTGGTCCGTTCTAGCAGCTTTATCTTCTTCTTCTTAAAGCAGGTGAGCGTTTCTGGTCCGTTCTAGCAGCTTTATCTTCTTCTTCTTCTTAAAGCAGGTGAGCGTTTCTGGTCCGTTCTAGCAGCTTTATCTTCTTCTTCTTAAAGCAGGTGAGTGTTTCTGGTCCGTTCTAGCAGCTTTATCTTCTTCTTAAAGCAGGTGAGTGTTTCTGGTCCGTTCTAGCAGCTTTATCTTCTTCTTCTTTAAGCAGGTGAGCGTTTCTGGTCCGTTCTTGCAGCTTTATCTTCTTCTTAAAGCAGGTGAGCGTTTCTGGTCCGTTCTAGCAGCTTTATCTTCTTCTTAAAGCAGGTGAGCGTTTCTGGTCCGTTCTAGCAGCTTTATCTTCTTCTTCTTAAAGCAGGTGAGTGTTTATGGTCCGTTCTAGCAGCTTTATCTTCTTCTTCTTAAAGCAGGTGAGTGTTTCTGGTCCGTTCTAGCAGTTTTATCTTCTTCTTCTTAAAGCAGGTGAGCGTTTCTGGTCCGTTCTAGCAGCTTTATCTTCTTCTTTAAGCAGGTGAGCGTTTCTGGTCCGTTCTAGCAGCTTTATCTTCTTCTTAAAGCAAGTGAGCGTTTCTGGTCCGTTCTAGCAGCTTTATCTTCTTCTTCTTAAAGCAGGTGAGCGTTTCTGGTCCGTTCTAGCAGCTTTATCTTCTTCTTAAAGCAGGTGAGTGTTTCTGGTCCGTTCTAGCAGCTTTATCATCTTCTTCTTCTTAAAGCAGGTGAGCGTTTCTGGTCCGTTCTAGCAGCTTTATCTTCTTCTTCTTAAAGCAGGTGAGTGTTTATGGTCCGTTCTAGCAGCTTTATCTTCTTCTTCTTAAAGCAGGTGAGTGTTTCTGGTCCGTTCTAGCAGCTTTATCTTCTTCTTAAAGCAGGTGAGTGTTTCTGGTCCGTTCTAGCAGCTTTATCTTCTTCTTCTTAAAGCAGGTGAGTGTTTCTGGTCCGTTCTAGCAGCTTTATCTTCTTCTTCTTAAAGCAGGTGAGCGTTTCTGGTCCGTTCTAGCAGCTTTATCTTCTTCTTTAAAGCAGGTGAGTGTTTCTGGTCCGTTCTAGCAGCTTTATCTTCTTCTTAAAGCAGGTGAGCGTTTCTGGTCTGTTCTAGCAGCTTTATCTTCTTCTTAAAGCAGGTGAGCGTTTCTGGTCCGTTCTAGCAGCTTTATCTTCTTCTTAAAGCAGGTGAGCGTTTCTGGTCCGTTCTAGCAGCTTTATCTTCTTCTTCTTAAAGCAGGTGAGTGTTTATGGTCCGTTCTAGCAGCTTTATCTTCTTCTTCTTAAAGCAGGTGAGCGTTTCTGGTCCGTTCTAGCAGCTTTATCTTCTTCTTCTTAAAGCAGGTGAGTGTTTCTGGTCCGTTCTAGCAGCTTTATCTTCTTCTTCTTTAAGCAGGTGAGCGTTTCTGGTCCGTTCTAGCAGCTTTATCTTCTTCTTAAAGCAGGTGAGCGTTTCTGGTCTGTTCTAGCAGCTTTATCTTCTTCTTAAAGCAGGTGAGCGTTTCTGGTCCGTTCTAGCAGCTTTATCTTCTTCTTCTTAAAGCAGGTGAGTGTTTCTGGTCCGTTCTAGCAGCTTTATCTTCTTCTTCTTAAAGCAGGTGAGTGTTTCTGGTCCGTTCTAGCAGCTTTATCTTCTTCTTCTTAAAGCAGGTGAGTGTTTATGGTCCGTTCTAGCAGCTTTATCTTCTTCTTCTTAAAGCAGGTGAGCGTTTCTGGTCCGTTCTAGCAGCTTTATCTTCTTCTTCTTAAAGCAGGTGAGTGTTTCTGGTCTGTTCTAGCAGCTTTATCTTGTTCTTCTTAAAGCAGGTGAGCGTTTCTGGTCCGTTCTAGCAGCTTTATCTTCTTCTTAAAGCAGGTGAGTGTTTCTGGTCCGTTCTAGCAGCTTTATCTTCTTCTTCTTAAAGCAGGTGAGTGTTTCTGGTCCGTTCTAGCAGCTTTATCTTCTTCTTCTTAAAGCAGGTGAGCGTTTCTGGTCCGTTCTAGCAGCTTTATCTTCTTCTTCTTAAAGCAGGTGAGTGTTTCTGGTCCATTCTAGCAGCTTTATCTTCTTCTTCTTAAAGCAGGTGAGTGTTTCTGGTCCGTTCTAGCAGCTTTATCTTCTTCTTCTTAAAGCAGGTAAGCGTTTCTGGTCCGTTCTAGCAGCTTTATCTTCTTCTTCTTAAAGCAGGTAAGCGTTTCTGGTCCGTTCTAGCAGCTTTATCTTCTTCTTCTTAAAGCAGGTGAGTGTTTCTGGTCCATTCTAGCAGCTTTATCTTCTTCTTCTTAAAGCAGGTGAGCGTTTCTGGTCCGTTCTAGCAGCTTTATCTTCTTCTTCTTAAAGCAGGTAAGCGTTTCTGGTCCGTTCTAGCAGCTTTATCTTCTTCTTCTTAAAGCAGGTGAGTGTTTCTGGTCCGTTCTAGCAGCTTTATCTTCTTCTTCTTAAAGCAGGTGAGCGTTTCTGGTCCGTTCTAGCAGCTTTATCTTCTTCTTAAAGCAGGTGAGCGTTTCTGGTCCGTTCTAGCAGCTTTATCTTCTTCTTCTTAAAGCAGGTGAGTGTTTCTGGTCCGTTCTAGCAGCTTTATCTTCTTCTTCTTAAAGCAGGTGAGTGTTTCTGGTCCGTTCTAGCAGCTTTATCTTCTTCTTCTTAAAGCAGGTGAGTGTTTCTGGTCCGTTCTAGCAGCTTTATCTTCTTCTTCTTAAAGCAGGTGAGCGTTTCTGGTCCGTTCTAGCAGCTTTATCTTCTTCTTCTTAAAGCAGGTGAGTGTTTCTGGTCTGTTCTAGCAGCTTTATCTTCTTCTTCTTAAAGCAGGTGAGCGTTTCTGGTCCGTTCTAGCAGCTTTATCTTCTTCTTCTTAAAGCAGGTGAGTGTTTCTGGTCCGTTCTAGCAGCTTTATCTTCTTCTTCTTAAAGCAGGTGAGCGTTTCTGGTCCGTTTTAGCAGCTTTATCTTCTTCTTCTTAAAGCAGGTGAGTGTTTCTGGTCTGTTCTAGCAGCTTTATCTTCTTCTTCTTAAAGCAGGTGAGTGTTTCTTGGCTGTGTGGTGGGATGGTCGTCTTGCTGAAAGATTCAGCCTCTTTTCATCTTCAGCAGATTCTGGTCCAGAATGTCTCTCTACTTTCCTCCATTCATTCTTTCTTCAATCATATGAAGTAAAACAGCCCCCACCATGATGCTCCCACCTCCAAACTTCACTGTTGCTATGGTGTTTTTGGTACCATTTCTCCTCCAAACATGTTGTGTCTTATGACATCTGAAGAGTTCAGTTCTGGTCTCATCTGACCAGACTATGTTTTCCAGAATGCCATGGGTTTGTCCAGATGTTGTGTTGCAAACTTCAAACCAGCATCAACCTGCTTCTTCTTCAGAAATGGAGTCTTGCGTGGTGTGCGTGCATGAAGGCCATGGCGGTTGAGTGCATTCCTTCTTGTTTTCTCTGAAACAAATGTAGCTGCTGGTTCCAGGTCTTTCTGAAGCTCTCCACGAGTGGTCCTGGGCTGTTGGAGAAGCTTTCTGATGATTGTTCTGACTCCTCTGTCTGAAATCTTGTGAGGAGCACCTGGCCGTGGCCGCTTTATGACCATGCCGTGTTCTTTCCACTTCCGGATGATGGTCCCAATGGTGCTCACTGGAACTTTCACAAGTTTACAAATGCACCTGGAACCAATGCCTTCAGTGTGTTTGCAATAAGAAGGTTGCTCTTTGCTTTTACCCATCATGCAATGCTTCTTGTCTGACACCTTGGTGATGAGAAACCTTTTTAAAGGCATCAATCAGGACTAAAGCAGCTGATATTACTTTGCTCTGATAGGGGACAGGATTACTTTCTAAATACTGACAGACTCCAGCTGCTTTCTTGGCTTTCACATCTTTTTGTCTCCATTTCTTCATGTGTTCAATACTTATTCCCTGTTTCACTATATTACACATAACTTCATTTATGGACAGAAATGTTAGGATTTCTTTGTATGTGTGCATTCGTTGGGTTGTTGCCGACATCTGGTGAAAATTTCACATCAATAGCTCTACTAGAAAAATATTTTCTGAGAAAAACATTGATGTGTTCAATACTTTTTCCTCCGCTTTACACACTCAAAGATAGAGGTACCAATTTGCACTTTTGCACTAAATACTAACTGCAATTCATTAAATGTACATGTGACATACAATGACAATAAAGTTTAATCTAATATTAAAACAGTGCAAACAACATAAATGCTGATTAATGTCTTATTAAACAAATAGAAAAACTCGGAATTTTCTAAAGTTTTTTGCTGAAAATCCAAAACAACTTGCTGAAAGACACTTTGGAGGCTGTAAAGTTGGATGATCATCTATGACTAATGCAAGTTCCATCCATTTTGACCTGATGCTTGAGTAAAATACGCTTGATTGCACTTTAAAAGTGGTTTTACAGCAGCTGGATGCAACTTAAAACTCATCATTTTAATTCAAACCACAAAACCTTCTCACGTGTGGAGGTTATTTATGTTCAAGCTTGATTTCTTTTCTTTTTTTTAAATTCCAGCTGAAGTAATGCCTGCAGCAGATAAAATCTGTGTTTGCTAACACAAAACCAGCCTTTACATTTTGCCCCAGAACATATGCTCTGTCATCGGGGATGCCTAACTGCACACATTCAAACACGTAGAGTGCTTTTTCTCTCACGTCAGCAGGCAAACATTTCCCACCGTGTCACAATTTTCCGTGACAGCTTGTAAACACACAACACGACCCTTCCTCCCGGTTTCTGCCGCCTGCGTTGGAGTGCAATCCGATGCGGTGACAGTACGGGCAGCACATCCGAACACGAAACCAGGGAAAAAACAGCTTATTTTTCTGATTAACAGCTGCACAAGCCGCTCGGCCACTGCAGCGTTGGGCTCGGTGGGCGAACGGAGGGAAACAGATAATTGTGATGATCTGAATGATGAACAGTCACTTCATGAATATTTCTACTGTAAATGCTGCGTGGAAGTTGTCCTGAGTGGAAATCACTGTAATTGTTCTCCGCAGCAGAAACTTGTCAACCTGTTTCTCTTCATGTATTGATGTTGAAGCTAAAATGTCAATAATTATTGGCTCCTTGTGAGGACAGTTTGGGTTTTTTAGTCATTTGTTCCCACCTTTTTCCATCTTTTTTTTTTTTTTTTTACAATTTGTTTGAGAAACTCCCTACACACTCAGAAACAGAGGTACCAGTTTGTACCTAAAAGGGTCCAAAGCTTGTTGCTGGGGGGGTTCCTTTCTGAAAGACATTTCTGTACCTTCATGGTCCATTTTTGTACCTTATCAAGCTGTATGAGTTAATAAAGTACAATTAAAACAATTAAAGATGATGAATAAAAGTCAATAAAATAGAGATTATGACAACAATCAAAGATGCTAATAATAAATGAATAATTATCATAGAAATATTAGGCCAAACACATATATAATTATACATATAATTATTACTATGATTACTATAATATAACTTTATATATAATCTGATAACTTTCTACTAATAAAACCGCCAGTGACACTTTCTGGTATCATTGGAGACTTTTGAGACCAACATGAACAAACGTTTGGTTTGTTGCACGCTCCCGCGACCGAATGCACGTACAGTATAAACTGCTAGAAATAAGGTCCAGGTTGAAAAAAGAAACTTATTCTTTAAACTTGACCTGGTCTAAAGTCTTAAAATGAAAAAGAAATCTTTGTTTTGTTCTAAAATTAGTTGACATCGTGCCTGTCAAACGATCTTATTAAATCTGAGGGGATCCTGTTATCCATCGTCCATGTAAACGTAGCCGCTTTCAGACTGTAGGAACCTTTCGGAGTTCCTAGAACCCAGCCATTCCCAAACTTCAGAACACCAAGAACCACTTTAAAATATGAAACATCTCTGCGGCCCACACCAACCTTAAATCACAGCTGTGAGCGACACATGAGACACGACAATAAATGACCAAACTTTTAACCAGAACTGCACATGTACAGGGGTTAGACAATGAAACTGAAACAGCTGTCATTTTAGTGTGGGAGGTTTCATGGCTAAATCAGACCAGCCTGGTGGCAAATATTCATTAATTGCACCAGTAAGAGCAGAGTGTGAAGGTTCAATTAGCAGGTAAAAAGCACAGTTTTGCTCAAAACATTGCAATGCATACAACATTGTATCAGAGTTCAAAAGAGGACAAATTGTTGGTGCACTTCTTGCTGGCGCATCTGTGACCAAGACAAGTCTTTGTGATGTATCAGAGCCACAGTATCCAGGGTAATGTCAGCATACCACCAAGAAGGACGAACCACATCCAACAGGATTAACTGTGGACGCAAGAGGAAGCTGTCTGAACGGGATGTTCGGGTGCTAACCCGGATTGTATCAAAAAACAAAACCACAGCGGCCCAAATCACGGCATTCGCTTGGCCCAGGACTTGTGCTAGATGGGCCAAGGACTACCGAACCATTCTGGAGGACCATGTGCATCCAAAGGTTCAAACATTGTATCCTGAAGGCGGTGCAGTGTATCAGGATGACAATGCACAAATACACACAGCAAGACTGGTGAAAGATTGGTTTGATGAACATGAAAGTGAAGTTGAACATCTCCCATGGCCTGCAAAGTCACCAGATCTAAATATTATTGAGCCTCTTTGGGGAGTTTTGGAGGAGCGAGTCAAGAAACGTTTTCCTCCACCAGCATCACGTAGTGACCTGGCCACTATCCTGCAAGAAGTACGGCTTAAAATCCCTCTGACCACTGTTCAGGACTTGGAGATGTCATTTCCAAGACGAACTGTCGCTGTATTGGCCGCAAAAGGAGGCCCCCCCCCATACTAATAAATGATTGTGGTATAAAACCAAGTGCTTCAGTTTCATTGTCTAACCCCTGTACATTCATTTAAAACAGAATAAATTCCCAAAGTTTTTATTCCATTCTGTTTTCTTTTTTATACCCATGAGCCACTGCTCCATTTTTCCTGCGACTACACAAGATGAAGTGTTCCTTCAATCCTGATCATGATGACCAGAGAGCGATGATTGTGTAAAGTTCCAACATTAATGTCAGGGGTCAATAACACTCAACAGGTTTGTGTTATTACTTCTAAATATTTTTTTAAATTGTGCAAAAAATATTTTACAATTAAAATCAATTTGCAAAATTGAATCTATATTTTTATGACTCAACGCCCACCTGCAGTACCATCACGGCCCATCAGGGGGCCGCGGCCCACACTGTGGGAATCACTGCTAGAACCTTTTCGGGAACCAGGCTGTTTTTTTGCACATTCGGACACATAGGAACCAGGAACCTCGGCCCTCAGTTCCTAGAACCTTTTTAGCTCCCACTCCGAGGCAGGGTCTTTTCAGGGCTCCATAGGAACTGAAATACGTAGATGTTTGGTGATTGGTAGAACTGGTAAGCCCCGCCCCTTGCGTGATCGCCGCTTCTTCCAGCCGCCATATTTAAAAGGTCCCACAGCTGTTTACCTGTTTACCGAGATCGTAATAACAAGAACTATTCCAACAGGAGCGTACCAATTCATTATTAAATCCATCAGAATGGAACGCGTCCATAACCCGACTCCATATGTCCATCTGGCAATCATCCGTTAGACTAGTTTTGGGAAGGGGCAAAAATACTGGTTAGCTGATGAGATAAGGCATCTGTCTATTACCACCTATGTTGGTGATAGACGGGCCAAATCAACCAATCAGATCAATGAAGCATACGACCTACAAACAAAGCGACGGCGAAAACACGAGCAAAAACATGTTTTCCTTTAAGAAAAGCCTCCAGAGCAGTGTTTTCTCTCCTTTCAGTGAGGAAATACTCTGTAATTCCGATAAAACTTGAGTGATAGCCACGCTGACGCTAGTTTCATCCGCAGAATGGATCACGTTCCATTACGTGATCCAAATGAGCGTGATGAAGGAAAGCTGGTAAGCAGCTTTATAGCAGCTTTGAATAACAGAGATGAGAAACCTCAGTTTTCTATCAGATGATCTGGGGCATAAATGTGTCAATCATGGTTCCTAACAAGGTTCTCCCTCATGTTCCAACGCAGAATGATGGAGAACGTAGTTCTGATAACTAAACTCCAGACGGGGAGTTCAAGGAACTGATCCTGGATCCTCTCTGATCCTAGAACCTCTCTGATCCTAGAACCTCTGATCCTAGACCCTCTCTGATCCTAGAACCTCTGATCCTAGAAGCTCTCTGATCCTAGAACCTCTCTGATCCTAGAACCTCTGATCCTAGAACCGCTCTGATCCTAGAACCTCTCTGATCCTAGAACCTCTCTGATCCTAGATCCTCTCTGATCCTAGATCCTCTCTGATCCTAGAACCTCTCTGATCCTAGAACCTCTCTGACCCTAGACCCTCTCTGATCCTAGACCCTCTCTGATCCAAGAACCTCTCTGATCCTAGAACCTCTCTGATCCTAGACCCTCTCTGATCCAAGAACCTCTCTGATCCTAGACCCTCTCTGATCCTAGAACCTCTGATCCTAGAACCTCTCTGATCCTAGACCCTCTCTGATCCTAGAACCTCTCTGATCCTAGACCCTCTCTGATCCTAGAACCTCTCTGATCCTAGATCCTCTCTGATCCTAGATCCTCTCTGATCCTAGAACCTCTCTGATCCTAGAACCTCTGATCCTAGACCCTCTCTGATCCTAGACCCTCGCTGATCCTATAACCTCGCTGATCCTAGATCCTCTCTGATCCTAGATCCTCTCTGATCCTAGAACCTCTCTGATCCTAGATCCTCTCTGATCCTAGACCCTCTCTGATCCTAGAACCTCTGATCCTAGACCCTCTCTGATCCTAGACCCTCTCTGATCCTAGAACCTCTCTGATCCTAGATCCTCTCTGATCCTAGATCCTCTCTGATCTAGACCCTCTCTGATCCTAGATCCTCTCTGATCCTAGATCCTCTCTGATCCTAGAACCTCTCTGATCCTAGAACCTCTCTGATCCTAGATCCTCTCTGATCCTAGATCCTCTTTGATCCTAGAACCTCTCTTGATCCTAGAACCTCTCTGACCCTAGAACCTCTCTGATCCTAGACCCTCTCTGATCCTAGAACCTCTCTGATCCTAGACCCTCTCTGATCCTAGAACCTCTGATCCTAGAACCTCTCTGATCCTAGACCCTCTCTGATCCTAGAACCTCTCTGATCCTAGAACCTCTCTGATCCTAGAACCTCTGATCCTAGAACCTCTGATCCTAGAACCTCTCTGATCCTAGATCCTCTCTGATCCTAGATCCTCTCTGAACCTAGATCTTCTCTGAACCTAGAACCTCTGATCCTAGAACCTCTGATCCTAGAACCTCTCTGATCCTAGATCCTCTCTGATCCTAGATCTTCTCTGAACCTAGAACCTCTGATCCTAGAACCTCTATCCTAGAACCTCTCTGATCCTAGATCCTCTCTGATCCTAGATCTTCTCTGAACCTAGAACCTCTCTGATCCTAGAACCTCTGATCCTAGAACCTCTCTGATCCTAATCTCTCTGATCCTAGATCCTCTCTGAACCTAGAACCTCTCTGATCCTAGAACCTCTTGATCCTAGAACCTCTGATCCTAGATCCTCTCTGATCCTAGATCCCTCTCTGAACCTAGAACCTCTCTGAACCTAGAACCTCTGATCTAGAACCTCTCTGATCCTAGATCCTCTCTGATCCTAGATCTTCTCTGAACCTAGAACCTCTGAACCTAGAACCTCTGATCCTAGAACCTCTGATCCTAGAACCTCTCTGATCCTAGATCCTCTCTGATCCTAGATCTTCTCTGAACCTAGAACCTCTGATCCTAGAACCTCTCTGATCCTAGATCCTCTCTGATCCTAGATCCTCTCTAGATCCTCTCTTATTAGAACCTCTCTGATCCTAGAACCTCTCTGATCCTAGACACCTCTGATCCTAGACCCTCTCTGATCCTAGATCCTCTCTGATCCTAGACCCTCTCTGGATCCTAGATCCTCTTTGATCCTAGATACCTCTCTGATCCTAGAGACCACTCTGGATCCTAGAACCTCTAGGATCATAGAACCTCTCTGATCCTAGACCCTCTCTGATCCAAAAGAACCTCTAACTAGAACCTCTGATCCTAGGATCTCTGATCCTAGATCCTCTAGATCCTAGAACCTCTATGATCAAGAACCTCTCTGATCCTAGAACATCTCTGATCCTAGAGACTTCTCTGATCCTAGAACCTCTCTGATCATAGAACATCTCTGATCCTAGAGCCTCTCTGATCCTAGATCCTCTCTGATCCTAGAACCTCTCTGATCCTAGAAGACCTCTCTGATCCTAGAACCTCTCTGATCTTAGAGGCTCTCTGATCTTAGAACCTCTCTGATCACTAGAACCTCTCTGATCCTAGAACCTCTCTGATCCTAGAACCTCTCTGATCCTAGAACCTCTCTGATCCTAGAAAAAAAAAAAAAAAAAAAAAAAAAAAAAAAAAAAAATAAAAAAAAAAAAAATAAAAACAAAAAAATAAAATGAAACCACAATACAAATAGCCTCTCTGATCCTAGAGCCTCTCTGGATCCTAGAACCTCTCTGATCCTAGAACCTCTCTGATCCTAGAACCTCTCTGATCCTAGAAAAAAAAAAAAAACCTCTCGGATCCTAGAACATCTATGATCAGAGATCCTCTCGGATCCTAGATCTTCTCTGATCAAAGACCTCTCTGATCCTAGAACCTCTCTGATCCTAGAGCCTCTCTGATCCTAGACCCTCTCTGATCCTAGATCCTCTCTAGATCTTAGAGCCTCTCTGATCCTAGATCCTCTCTGATCAAAGATCCTCTCTGATCCTAGATCCTCTCTGATCCTAGATCCTCTAAAAAAAAAAAAAAAAAAAAAAAAAAAAAAAAAAAAAAAAAAAAAAAAAAAAACTGATCCTAGGGATCTCTCTGATCATAGATTCTATGAACCTAGAACCTCTATGATCCTAGAGGACCTCTGATCCTAGAACACCTCTGATCCTAGAACCTCTATGATCATAGATCTCTGGATCAAAAAAAAAAAAAATCTTCTCTGAACCTAGAACCTCTAGGATCCTAGAGGACCTCTGATCCTAGAACCTCTCTGATCTTAGAGATTCTCTGATCCTAGATCTTCTCTGAACCTAGAACCTCTCTGATCCAGAACCTCTAGGATCCTAGAACCTCTATGATCCAGAGCCTCTCTGATCCTAGATCTTCTATGAACCTAGAGGTTCTAGGATCAGAGAGCTTTCTAGGATCAGGGTTCTAGGATCAGGGTCTAGGATCAGAGAGATTCTAGGATCTAAGAGGTTCTAGGACAGAGAGAATCCCTCAGTTCCTTGAACTCCCCTCTGGAGTTTAGTTATCAGAACCTTTAACGTTCTCCATCATTCTGCGTTAGGCCCTTGCGGGGAAGAACACTGTTAGGAACCATGATTTTTATATTTTTCCCCCAGATCATCTGATAGAAAAACTGAAATTTCTCATCTCTGTTATTCCAAAAGCTGCTGCTTTATCTGCTTACCAGCTTACCTTCATCACGCTCCATTTGGATCACGTAATGGAAACGTGATCCATTCTGCGGATGAAAACTAGCGTCCGCGTTGGCTATCACTCCAGGATTTTATCGGGCTACAGAGTATTTCCTCACTGGAGGAGAGAAACCACTGCTCTGGAAGCTTTTCTTTACGCCAAACGTGTTTTTAATCGTGTTTTCAGTAAAATTTGTTTAGCCAGGTCGTATGCCCTATTGATCTGATTGGTTGATTTGTTTTCCGTCTATCACCAACATAGGTGGTAATGGGTGGATGTATTATCCTCATCAGCTAAGCCCTATTGTTTGCCCCTTCCCAAACTAGTCTAACGGATGATTGCCAGATGAAGATTTGGAGTCGGGTTATGGGCGTTCCATTCTGATGGGCCCCAATAACGAATTGTTACGCTCCTGGGAATAGTTCTTGTTAATGCAGTCTGCGATGACAGATAGGCAACAATGGGACCTTTAAACCACCAAATGGCGGCTGGAAGAAGCGGCGGCTTTTCCGGCGGGCCTTGGAGGTGCCCTCAATCACCAAACATCTTCGTATTTCGGGTCCTATGGAGCCCTGAAAAGACCGCGCCCCCAAGTGGGGGGAGCTAAAAGGTTCTAGGAACTGAGGGCCCAGGAGTTCCTGGTTCCTATGTGTCAGATGGTTAACAAGCAGCCTGGTTCCCGAAAAGGTTCTAGCGGTGATTCCCCGAGTGTGGGCGGCGGCCCCTGATGGGCCGTGATAATACTGCAGGTGAAGCGTTGAGTCATAAAGAAATATAGATTCAATTTTGCAAATTAATTTTAATTGTAAAGATATTTTTTTGCGTAATTTAAAAAATATTTAAGAGTAATAACACAAACCTGTTGAGTGTTATTGTTTTTTTGACATTAATGTTAGAACTTTCCCCCCCCCCCCCCCCCTGGTCATCATGATACCCCTTGAAGCAACACTTCATTGTGTGCTTGGTCGCCGAAAAAAGTGGAACGGTGGCTCATGGGTATAAAAAAGAGAAACGGGGCGGAATAAAAGAAACTTTGGGGGTTTATTCTGTTTTAAATGAATATGCAGGGGCCAGACAATGAAGGCGTTTGAAACACTTGGTTTTATGCCGCAATCATTTTATTTGTATGGGGGGGGCCTCGCTTGGCGGCCTAATACAGCGGCCCTTGGTCTTGGAAATGAAATCTTTTTTCCCTGAACCGTGGTCAGAGGGAGATTTTAAGCCGTACTTCTTGCAGGATAGTGAGCCAGGTCACTACGTGATGCTGGTGGAGAAAAACGTTTCTTGGAAGGCTCCTCCAAAACTCCCCAAAGAAGGCCTCAATAATGTTTAGATCTGAGTGACTTTGCAGACCATGGGAAGATGTTCAACTTCACTTTTCATGTTCATCAAACCAATCTTTCACCAGTCTTGCTGTGTGTATTTGGAGATATAAATCACGATACACTGCACCTGCCTTCAGGATACAATGTTTGAACCTTTGGATGCACATGGTCCTCCAGAATGGTTCACAGTCCCTTTGGCCCATCTAGCACAAGTCCTGGCTAAGCGAATGCCGTGATTTGGGACGCTGTGGTTTTACGTTTTTGGATACAATCAGGTGCTAGCACCCGAACATCCCATTCAGAACCCAGCTTCCTCTTGCGTCCACAGTTAATCCTGTTGGATGTGGTTCGTCCTTCTGTGGTGGCACTGACATTGCCCTGATACTTGGCCTCTGATACACTCAAGCAAAGACTTGTCTTGGTCACAGATGCGCCAGCAAGACACATTCACCAGCAATTTATCTTCTTTTGAACTCTGATACAATGTTGCATGCATTACAATGTTTTGAACAAAACTGTGCTTTTTACCTGCTAATTGACCTTCACACTCTGCTCTTGGGGCAATTAATGATCTGCCACTGAGGCTGGTCTGAATTTTAGCCATGAAACCTCCCACACTAAAATGACAGCTGCTTCAGTTTCATCGTCTAACCCCTGCACATCACAGTTCTGGTTAAAAGTTTGAGTCATTTGTTGTCGTGTCATATGAACACAAGCTGTGATTTAAGGTTGGTGTGGAACGCAGAGTGTTCATATTTTAAAGTGGTTCTTGGTGTTCTGAAGTTTGGGAATGGCTGGGTTCTAGGAACTCCGAAAGGTAGCCTACAGTCTGAAAGCGGCTACGTTTACATGGACGATGGATAACGGGATCCCCTCAGATTTAATAAGATCGTTTGGATAGGCACGATGTCAACTAATTTTAGAACAAAACAAGGATTTCTTTTTCATTTTAAGACTTTAGACCAGGTCAAGTTTAAAGAATAAGTTTCTTTTTTCAACCTGGACCTTATTTCTAGCGGTTTATACTGTACGTGCATTCGGTCGCGGGAGCGTGCAACAAACCAAGCGTTTGTTCACGTTGGTCTCAAAAGTCTCCAATGATACCAGAAAGTGTCACTGGCGGTTTTATTAGTAGAAAGTTATCAGATTATATATAAAGTTATATTATAATAATCATGGTAATAATTATATGTATAATTATATATGTGTTTGGCCTAATATTTCTATAATAATTATTCATTTATTATAAGCATCTTTGATTGTTGTCATAATCTCTATTTTATTGACTTTTATTCATCATCTTTAATTGGTTTAATTGTACTTTATTAACTCATACAGCTTGATAAGGTACAAAAATGGACCATGAAGGTACAGAAATGTCTTTCAGAAAGGAACCCCCCCCAGCAACAAGCTTTGGACCCTTTTAGGTACAAACTGGTACCTCTGTTTCTCAGTGTGTATGGAGTTTCTCAAACAAATTGCAAAAAAAAAAAGATGGAAAAAGGTGGGAACAAATGACAAAAAACTTAAACTGTCCTCACAAGGAGCCAATAATTATTAAGCATTTTTGCTTCAACATCAATACATGAAGAGAAACAGGTTGACAAATTTCTGCTGCGGAGAACAGTTACAGTGATTTCCACTCAGGACAACTTCCACGCGGCATTTACAGTAGAGATATTCATGAAGTGACTGTTAATCTTCCAGATCATCACAATTATCTGTTTCCCTCCGTTCGCCCACCGAGCCCAACGCTGCAGTATCCTTGGCTTGTGCGGCTGTTAATCCCGAAAGTAAGCTGTTTTTTTTCCTGGTTTCGTTATCAAATATTTTGCCCGACTGTCACCGCTAGACTTTCACGCCCCGCGCGGAAAAACCCGTGATGAGAGAGAAAAAGTTAAATGTTTAAGAGCTATCACGGAAAATTGTGACACGGTGGGGAAATGTTTGCCTGCTGACGTGAGAAAAAAAGCACTCTACGTGATTTGAATGTGTGCGATTAGGCATCCCCGATGACAGAGCATATGTTCTGGGGCAAAATGTAAAGGCTGAGGATTTTGTGTTAGCAAACACCGAATTTGCAACTGCTGCAGGCGGGCCCGCAGGCGGCATTTAAAAAAAGAAAAGAAGTCAAGCGGGCTTTTGCCCCCGCTGCGGTCGTGAGAAGGTTTTGTGGTTTTGAATTGAAATATGATGAGTTTTTAAGTTGCATCCAGCTGCTGTTTCTCCACTTTTTAAGTGAACTCAAGCGTATTTTACTCGAAACATCAGGTCAAAATGCAAAGAACTTGCATTAGTCATAGATGATCCCCCAACAAAAAGCCCCCAAAAACTCTTTCAGCAAGTTGTTCCGCCTTTTCAAGAAAAAAGGAAAGAAAATTCCGAGTTTTTCTGTTTGTTCAATAAGACATTAATCAACATTTATTTTTTTCTCTTTTCTAACTATTAGATTAAACTTTATTGTCATTGTATGTCACATGTACATTTAATCCTCCCCCCCCCTATTTAGTGCAAAAGCACAAATTAATACCTCCATCTTTGAGTGTGTAAAGCGGAGCCAAAGTATTGGGTACATCAATGTATTTTTCCGAAATAATCCCAGTAAAATATTGATGTGAAATTTTCACCGAATAGCCGACAACAACCAAACGAATGCACACATACAAAGAAAATCTAACATTTCTGTCCATAAATGAAGTTATGTGTAATATAGTGAACGGGGAATTAAGTATTGAACACATGAAAGAATGGAGACAAAAGGATGTGAAGCCCAGAACGCGGCTGGAGTCTGTCGGTGTTTAGAAGTAATCCTGTCCCCTATCAGCGCAAGGTATTTCTTTCTCTTTAGTCCTGATTGATGCCTTTAAAGAGCAAACCCATCACCAAGGTGTCAGACAAGAAGCATTGCATGATGGGTAACCCCAAAGAGCAGCCTTCTTATTGCAAACACACTGAAGGCATTGGTTCCAGGTGCATTTGTAAAACTTGTGAAAGTTCCAGTGAGCACACTTGGGACCATCATCCGGAAGTGGAAAGAACACGGCATAGTCACAAAGCGGCCACGTGGGGGGTGCTCCTCACAAGACTTCAGACCCAGAGGAGTCAGACAATCATCAACCAGCTTCTCCAAAGGCCCAGAACCCCCCGTGGAGAAAAAAAGAACGGCCTGGAACCAGCAGCTGACCCCTGTTTCAGCGAAAACAAGAAGGAGTGCACTCAACCGCCATAGAAACTCCCTCACGCACACCCCTTATAAAGACTGATTTCTGAAGAAGAAACAGGTTGATGCTGGTTTTAAGTTTACAACACAACACATGGACATGACCCATGCATTCTGGGAAACATAGTCTGGTCAGATGACACCAGAACTTTTTTCCCCAACTGTCATAAGACACAACATGTTTGGAGGAAAAATAGTACCAAAAACACCATAGCAACAGTGAAGTTTGGAGCTGACAGACATGGTGGTGAGGGCTGTTTTACTTCATATGATTGAAGAAAGGAATGAATGGAGAAAAGTAGAGAGACATTCTGAACCAGAATCTGCTGAACTAAGAGGCTG
>JALJCO010010767.1:0-254641 GCA_023101725.1 Atherinomorus stipes | reverse complement strand
AGGACAATATGTTGTTGACAAAGGAAAAAAGAAAGAGCCCAACGATCGGGACATACCTTTTAGAAATTTCCATTGTTAAACCGGAATCCGTATGCGAGGATTGAAGTACACCAGAATAGGAAAAAAAAACCTTTTCATACAATTTTGAATTTTGTTTAACTGATATCAAACATATTTAGACAAAAATATTGTTGGCATCCGAAGCGCGAGCGTAATGTCACCGCAGATTATCAGCACCGTGGAGCTGTCCAGTGCTTTCCCAGTGTGCCCCGATTTACTGTCATGGCGTCCTGGTATTTTAATGATGTATCAGCGCCACCTATGTAGTCTTTTATAAATTGTTTAACTCATCAAGAAAGTTTATGTTTAAAAAGTAGTTTATTTTATTATTGAGAAAAGAAAAACAAAGAACAAAAGAAAGATCAAGAAAAAGGTGGACCAATAGCGGTCCAATGTCCAACTACTGAATAATCGAGTCATAAAGATTAACCACTTCAACAATATCACATTAGGTATTATTTAATTAGCTTAGACCTCACGAAAAATGAGAAAGAAAATGTGTACTTTGACTTCGTACCTGCAGAGTAGAAGCTGCTGAGTCACTGGTGTCAGTCAGTCCTGTCCCTCTTGGTATACTGGACACGATGTATCTGGAGCCCTTTGGCATCGGCTGTCTAACCACCAGTTTTCCTTTCCTGGTCTCGGCTAGAAACAGACTGTACCAGTAGGCATCGTTGGAGACCAGAGTGGAGTCTGCGATGGTGGAGTTCCTCTCACTGATCACACTGTTCCTAGATGGAGGAGCCGTTTTACTGGGCTTGGGGTTCTGACACTTGATCACGATGGTGACCAGTATGGTGATGAGCAGGAGAAATGACACGGAGCCGAGACCAATGACCAGATACAGGTTCAGGTCTGAAAAGATGTCATATTCCAGAGGCACCTCAGTCATGTCAGAATAGGCCTTCATGGCGGTCTCCACTGTGGACAGCTTGATGGTGACTGTAGCAGAGAGAGCAGGCTCCCCATTGTCCTTTGCAACAACAACCAGTCTGTGATGGCGGGAATCTTTGTAACTGAACATCCTCATCGTCCGGATCTCTCCATTATACTGGTCCAGACTGAACAAGGTAGCATCAGTCACCTGGAGAAACTGGTAGGTAATTCGAGAGTTGTGGACAGAGTCTGTGTCCAAGGCTATCACCTTGGAAACCAGGGAGCCTTTATCTGTGGATCTTGGGATCTTTTCCTCCACCACCGAGCCATGTGCACGCCATGGAGAGACTATAACTGGAGCATTGTCATTCTGGTCCACAATAATGATGTGTACAGTCACGTTACTGCTGAGTGGAGGAGAACCAGAGTCTCTGGCCTCAATGTGGAAAAGAAACTCCTTCTCAATCTCATAATCAAATGTTTTTAGTGCGTAAAGGTTTCCATTTTCTGGATTAATTGAGAACAGCATGGACATGGAGGTGTTGGCGATCTCCTTCTCTATGATGAAATAAACTAGGTACTGGTTTTCATGGAGGTCAGGGTCAAATGCAGTGAGAGAGCTGAGCAAGGCCCCAGGTGCATTGTTCTCCATCACACGTATTGTATAAAATGACTGAGGGAACTGTGGTGCGTTGTCATTAACATCCAGCAGATGCACAGTTATGGTTTCATTGTCAGATAAAGGGGGCGTTCCCTCGTCAGTCACAATCAGCATAATTTCGTATTCAGGTACAATTTCGCGATCCAAAGGCTGGGACACTACGAGCTTGTAATGTGTGGGACTATCTGATGATTTGTTGAGGGTAAAGGGCAGTGGCTGATGCATAGATAAGCTCACTTTTCCATTATCACCAGTATCTCTGTCACTTATTTCAGCAAGTGCGATTATACTTCCTACGTGTATATTTTCAGCAAATGTGTTTTTAACAGACTGTATAGTTATTTCTGGATAATTATCATTCATATCTATTACGTGGACAACTAATTTACAGTGTCCAAGCAGCGGGGGCGTCCCTTTATCTTTTGCCTCAACATGCATCTCATAAAATTTCACATCTTCATAATCTATAGTTCCTTTCACAGTTATCTCTCCAGTGTTAGGACTGATTGCGAAAACACCCTGCGTTTTTTCCGACGTGTAAAGGGTGAACGAGTAAACTACCTCTGAATTCAGACCCTCATCAAGATCAGTAGCATTAAGCTTAGTCACTAATGACCCTATCGGAGTGTTTTCTGTCATGTTAATTGTGTAGGTCTGCTTGTCAAACCGAGGAGGATTATCATTTGTATCTTGTACTCTAACTATAATATTTGCTGTCCCGGAGCGCACGGGGACACCTCCATCCACAGCAGTCAGTATTAGATTGTGAACCGCACTCTCTTCTCTGTCTAAAGATTTAGTCAAAACCAAATCCACATATTGAGTTCCGTCAGTGCCTGTCTGAATTTCAATGGTGAAATGTCCACTGGGACTCAGTCTATATGTTTTAATTGTATTTATCCCAACATCTGGATCCACAGCATTGGGCAGAGAGAATCTTTCTCCCGGAGTTGCGGACTCCGAAACGTCGAGCTCTACTCTGTCTCGTCGAAAATGTGGCGCGTTATCGTTCATATCTGTTATTCCAAGCTCAATGTTGAAGATGCGTAAAGGGCTTTCTATTATAAAATCGAGCTTTAAAAAACAGGACGAGGGCTTCGCTGGACAAAGATATTCTCGGTCCATCTTTTCCACAATGTAAAGTTCCCCTGTCTTTTTGTTAAAGTCTAGATATTTTTTACTGGTGAAAATATCGAGCTTTACCTCTCGCTGTGCCAAACCTCCAAGGTCGAGTCCCAAATCCGCAGCAAGATTAGCCACAACAGAGCCCCTCTCCATTTCCTCAGCTATGGAGTACCGTGTCACAGACAAAGCACTGGGCCACACTGCAGCCAAGACAAAGACAGCAACCCAAAATGTCATCCTCTCCTCCACAGAAAAAAATGTATCGGAGACTGATGGAGTTTTATGTTTTGTTGATTCTAAATTTCTGGGGGTAAAAAAAATATTATTGTGTATGAAAAACTAGGACTTTAGAAATAATATATCATGCTATCCAGAAAACTGTGCGCCCTACACACCCTTTGTAAAGAGGTGTGTCAATTCCTCAAAAAAGGAGAGGAATTATGGTTTAGTGGTGAACAGTGACACCCTCTGACAGATGCTACACATACACAGTACTTTTCAATCATATTTGTGTTTTAACTTTATTAAAAAGTAGCATGCAGTGGGATCCACTTATGTGTCATTTCCTTGTTTATTTTATCACTTGTTTTTTACCTGTAGGCGTCTGCACTTTGAAAATGGTCCCTGTCTCAAAATATAACGTGCTTCCTATTTAGTGTTTACATTAACAACATCTGTTTGTGACATGATGAATCTGATTTGACTAAAAAAAACATACACTGTGCTCCAAAGTCTACAAGAGACTGCAGTAAATACAACTGGCCTTAGCTCCTCTTCCTCTTTTTAATATACTTAGTGATCTCATGAGCTTCAGTTTCCCTCCCATGTCATTGGCATATTGATTGATTGATTGATTGATTGATTGATTGATTGATTGATTGATTGATTCATTCATTCATTGATTGATTGATTGATTGATGTGAATTCTGTTTAATATTCATCTTGTGTTTTTGTTTGTTTGTTTGTACTATCGTCACAAATTGAATTAAATTAAATTAAATAAGCATTTGGCATTTGTTTTGTAATGTTATGCAGATATTTTAAATGAAATAAATAAGGAGGAAAAAACAGGCATTGTCATATTTCATGCATTAAGTTAAAGAATTCAATTTAAACTGTCTCAAAAGCTGGACATTTTTCCTACATGTACCATTGTACAAAAGTCAAACAAAAAAAGGCTAACCTTTAAAAGTAGAATTGTCCTCAGTAAATATTAAAGTAAAAGCAAAAGTTTTCTCTGTGTAAATATTTAGTTAGTGTGTTTAGCAAATGCAACTGAAATTTACCTTTATTGACTCTTAGATATTTAATCCATTTCTTTTGCAGTGTCTGTGAGAGTCAGTCAGTCCGTACGGCTGTAAACTGTTGATATTAATCACAGACATTTTCATGTTCTGTAATATAAACCCATGTTTATCTTTAAATCACCTAACTTTTTAACACCATAAAGACATGCATTTTCTTATGAAGACAAGTGTTGAACTCTGACAACACTGGACATCAAATTACCAGAAAGCCGTCTGAACAGTGCCAAATTCATTCAGTGGCAAGAAACCCATGAGGATGACCAAGGGTCATCTTTAAAAAGGAAAAACTCATGAGGTGCAAAATCACGCACATTCTTTCAAAAAAAAGAAGAAGTTCAGGCCAGGTGCTGGACCGGGAGCAACGTACCAGTGTGTGGATCTACCTTTTTCATTCTATGCCCAAACAAAGACAGAGAAAAAGACTTGAAGACTGTTTTCGAACCCTATATGGGGTTTACCTGAATATGAAGCCCTTTTTTTTTATTTTTCAGCATTTAATTTAATTTAATCTAGTTCCTCTCATAGCATCCAGCCAAGCCCTCCTGTGTCAGGCATTATTCTGGTTTATGTTACTGCAACCTCTGAGTTCCACAGTTTTATAAAAAAAAACCTATAAAATGAATCCTTTTGAAATACTCTTTATTTGGGATGACATAATTTTACTCATGATGCCATCTGGTGGATAAATGTGTTTTCAAGCCCATGTTATAACAACAGAATTGGCTTCTTCTAAAAAGACATTTTTATAGTTAGTGAGCGACAAGGAGCGATTATATGTCCTAAATTTGTTAACTAGACTTTTGTAGATAAGCATCTTTCCAATATAATCTCTCAAAACTGAAAATGAAACATCTTTCTTAGAATAACATTAATTAGGCAACTTCATAAACTGTTTCTCATGTGGCTTTAAATTACTCACAAGCTTGTTAATCATTATGTTATGATATTCTTTCTTTAAAATAAACTCCAAACATTAATTAAATTAATTTTCTTTTAAGTAAAGTAACTTCATTTTCCTCATTTATTCAACTTTATAACGACATACTTTTGTGAAATACTGTCCTTTTTAAGTTACTGTGGTTACAGTACTACAAAAGTGCATAATATCAGGGAATATGAAGTACTGTTAAAAAAAAAATCATTTACAGTTTTAAATTTTTAAGTGATTCAATCATGATCTTTCATGTGTTTGTGGTCATCTCTGACTTTTCCCTTTTTTATTTGTTTTGCTGTTGTTATGGTAATACTACAAACTTTTTGAAATATTTTTCATATTTCTCTTTTGATTCATTGTTGCTATCTGAATACTTTATGGAAGGCATAAAAGCATCTTCCACACCTGAGATTGTTATTATTCTGATTACTCTTTAGAAATGTAAAACAAGAAGGTAGTTTAAGTTGTTGTTTTTTGTTGTTGTTGTTGTTTGTTTGGTTTTTTGTAGGTGTGGATGGTTTATGTCATACAGGTAATCATTTTCTGTCTGTTTTTAAAACAGTTGCCAAAAAACAATATGAAATCAAACTCTTTCACTGATGTTGAAGAACGTTTGGCGCGCCCTCTCGTGGATGACTCTACACATTGCAGCCAGATAGAAAACTTCCACTGACAAGCATTTCAGCACCACGGAAATGGACAGCTCCCATTATAAGTGACTGGGGAATGAGAAAAGTTTCAGACAGTTGATGGTCATCTTTTTGTGTTTTTGTGGAAGTGACATTTCTTTCTGTTATACTGAGCATAGTGCTTGAAACATATGGATGTATTTCTCTTGCTGATTTTACTAAAGCTGTGCTTCTATCTTTCTAAGAAATCTCTTAAACCTTCGTTTAAACAGTGCCATCCCTCACTCTTCTGAAAATAAGCCAGGCTGACCTAAATATGGCTACCCAATCATTCATCCCAGTGGAGCACCTTACCACAGAGAAGGTTACCCTGCTCCCCTGCATACTCTCTGCGGACACTGGTTTCCTTATTAGCAAAATTATTTTCATTTCAAGCCATAGGATGACCTAATTACCCCGTTCATTCCTGGCCAGTGGCCCACTCTCATCTGTTGCTGGTAGAAACTAATTCCCTGAGAAGTAAGATGCAAAAGGGCAGAGAGGGAGAGAGCAGCCACAGGCCCCTGTAGTTTTTATTCAGGTGTGACATTTTGAGTTGATCCCCACTTCCCCTGACACTTGTATTCGTGTTCGTGGTCTTAATTAAAGTGATATTTCGAGAGAGGAGGTTGTGTTTGTTCAGTTAATGAACCCCAGTATTCTCTGCGGGCAAATGGAAATGCAAGCACTCCAATTAGCATATGTTAGCATTTTACTATGTTTATTCCTCACCATGGAAAACAGCTTACCAAGGCAAAAAGCTTTCCACCCTTGTAAGAGTCACTGCAAAAGTTTTTCCACCCCAAAATAATTGACTCAGACTAATTAAACTTGGATCTTTGAAACTTATATCTAAAAAATTGCATGCATGCAGATCGATTGTATGTTTCGATGCACAGGCTGGGTCAAATGTCGAGCTAGCCTGTATGTAAATCAGCTGGTTACACGGGTGTGTTCAGGAGACATAAAAACACCAGGTGAAAAAAATACTTTATTTCATAAATGTATACAGTACATGTGTCAGGAAAATCCCCCATTATTACAGTAGTCTGCTTCATAGTGCAGCTTGCATATACATTTACATAATATTTGTCATATTTACACAAGCTTTGTTAGCAACAAAGAAACAAGAGCTTTTCTTTCCATAAAACAAAAAATATTAATTCATAAGAATGTGCAAAATTATTGTCCACTTATGTTTTTAAAACATTTTGGATGGAATATGCTGCTCCACTCTGATTGTCTAAATCATAATAATCATAATAACAGAAGTAATGATGATAACAGACAAATATTGACAAGATTGCAGTGGTATGTCACATACTGTAAATAGTCATCAGTCCTCTCCAAAATAGAGAGCCCATTATTTTTCTTCCTCATTAAACTGCTGATCCTTTCCATTTTTCAGATCACTTATAAATCGTATTCTAATTGATTTACGAAGTGAATCATCTCCCCTTTTGTTTTAATATGAGGTTAAGCATCATATCAGTCAACCATTCAGGCAGTTACTGAAGTCAGTCATTGTATAGGTCATTGTTTATCATTGCAGCTTCTCCTTGAGGGGACATCTGAAGACGCCGCTTCTTGCCAAATGTGGAAAAGGAATTGTGGACGTCCAGTTCACTGCGCTGTGCGGCAGGCCGCAGGGTGCAAAATCCTGATGGAGTTCCAGGAATGTACACATTGTGGTGATAGTCAGGCGGTGGGTGTGGGTGTGGGTGGGAGGGGATCGATGGCTGCTGCTGCTGGGGAGGAGGTGTGCACCGAGGAGTCCAGGGGCGAGAGGGGAGCCCACTAGGTGAAGTGGACATCTTATAGTCTGTAAGGAAACAGGAAAAGAGAGGCAACTATTTATTATACACTATTGACCTTACTAGGACACAACTATTTTCATTTGCATAACACTTATGTAAATCAGGTTTAAGTGGTTTGCAAGAAGGACAATAAACAAGTACATGCAGCTAAAGAAGAGGTCATCAGGAGAAAAAAAGTACAGAGGAGCTTTAATGATGCTTAATATAACCGTCCTTGCTAGTGAAGAAAAATAAAGATAATAAAACATGATAACATTAAATGAAAGTTTAGTGGGGTACTACCTGTATGTTTTTCGTATTTTATTATCAACGTAGCACCCCTCTACTTTCATTTTAACAACTGTAATTGAAACTGTAAATGTGTGTAGGTTTTGATAAAGGGTGCTTTAGATTCACCACCTTTCATGCCTTTCATATGAGTACCCCAAGTCCAGTACTGTCCAGGTGCCATGGAGGTGACATAGTTGTCTGGGTCTGCATGCATGGCCTTACGCATGAGGGTGCCATCCATGTTAATGGAGTTGTAACTAGGAGCAAAATAACATATTTGTGAAAATGCACTCATTAAAAATACATTGTCATGGCTTTATATTTAAACGTGCTGCACCGTTAGCCTATTAACATGTTTAAGCAGAATATACTGTATTTGTTGAATTAGGGTAGAATATAAGATTTACAGCTGCGCTGAAAAGGTCAAAATGATACCTTTTTATGGAGGAGTTCTGATTCTTTGTGAGAGTCCAGTCGGTGTTTGGCTGCTTCAACTGCGGAAAAAAGACATATATGCATTGATCAAAGTTTTACTACAACCACTCAGATAACATCACATCTAATAAGGAGAGAATTTATATTTTTTATAAATGTATCGTCCAGTTTTAAAAACTGTTTTAAAAAACTGTTTTGCTAACAAGCAAGGTTTCAATTCAATTCATTCATAAAACAGACTAATGTCACATAAGACAGGATAAAAACAGACGAAGAGATTAAACAGAAAATGTAAAATCACAAAAAATAGCGTTCACTGTGCCATCTTATACAGACTGTGAGAACTGACAGGGGCAGTTTGTTGAGTTTATCTTGATATGGAGACTTTTTCTGATGGATCGTGGCTGCCGCCTTGTGGAGGTTTGATAGAGCGCAGATTGTGGGAGATGCCTTCAGCTACAACTCGCCTGTGACCAAGTTTTGCTTTTATCCTCTTATGCGCAGCGGGAAGGGTGAAAGAGGGCACCCGAGTGATATTTATTTCGGATTTGCTGCTCATAGTATGGATTCCACGCTCTATTAATTCACCCAAAGTTGTTAACAAGGAGAATGCGACGTAAGCGTATTATTAGAATCGGTATTCAAAATACTCCCCTCGCCAACTACGCACAAAACCAATTAGAACCCCACCGGGATGAAACGAAACATGATTTTAATCTTCAAAGGAAACCGTGCCAGGGAGGAAATTAAGAAAATTACACACGTCATTGTTTTGTGGATTTTATGCATCATTTTACATTAATATTTGCCTGATGCTCCTCGAGCAAGGTTTTTAATTAAAAGTCTCAGAGACAGCCTTAAAAGTTTGAGTTTCTTGCTGCTGCAGGTGCACTCTCGCATTTCTTATATGATTTACACGGTTGGATGTGCATTTAATCTAAAGTTTTACCTTCTATCCATCAACTTAAAAAGGCCTGTGCACTTGCTTTATGTAATGCTCAAATGGTTTCTCTGTGATTTGTCTTTTATGTGTCACTGACGACCTCATGAGGACTCGTATGAGAGCACGCTGAGGGACTCTGGGTGAATTAGTGGAGCCAATTAATAAGGGGAAGGACACTTTCTCCTGAAGGAGCATAGCTGCAGGCGGAACAATCAGTGTGACCTCGAAAACCCTCTTGTGGCCAGAGGTGTTTGCCAGTGACATTTCTCACTCTGTCTGGTGGAATCTGGTATGTGCGCTCTAACTGTTTTGTCCCTCTGCGTTTTGAGGAAAAGGCGGAGACGCACACATTCACGGTCTGCTGCTCCGTCTATTAGAATTAGAAAAACACCAGTGTAGACATCCTGCCGCTGTAAATGCCCCCTCACGTTGTCTCCTTCCCTCCTTCTTCTTCGATTACAGCCCTCCTCTCCCCCTCCCTCGCTCGGCAAATATGAAGCCACATCTCTCTCTCCCTCTCTCCTCACATTCAGAGGACAACGCCGGGGCCGATCTACAGGCTGTCCACGTCTCAGTCCAGCCATGTCCTTGCCCCCCCCGCACACACACACACACTCCCCTCTCCTTCTCCTTGCCCCCTCCCCACTACGATGTCCTCCCCCGTCTCTCCAAAACCGGCCATTTGCCATTTCTCATCAATAATTGACAGCCCCCCCTTGCGAATACGCCACACTGTGTGTAGTAGAGCAGTACGGTTGTGCTTGTGCCCTTGAGGCACAGTTAGTGAGGTTATGTGTCCTACATTGTTAGTTTGAGAGCAAGAAGGCGAGTGGCAAAACCGTCTGGTCAACAAGAACTGTATGAAACCAAACAACTTCTATTCACCATCACGAATATAACCTTGACTTCTTGTTCAAACTCAAGGAAATGTGCTGTGTGTGTGTCATCTCACCCCGCGACAAGTGTTTGGCAGCTAAACTGCGTGATTGTTTACGCAGGTCAGATTCTGTTGCGATTAGTTAATGCGTTATTGTTAAAGCTTGGATTGAGATTAAAAGAGGAGCCAGCTTTAGCAGCATCTCCCCTTCTTCTCACACAGAAACTGACATCTCACTTTATTGTAAGACACGGTCCGCGCGCAGCATATGCTCCTCGCACTTTATTAACAAGTCAATTAAACTGTAATCTCACGTTGTCTCATTTCAGTCCCCGGGTGCAAAATATTAGCATAGGCTTTACAATGAAGATTAATTATGATCTTAAAATGACACTGACATGACGTCCCGAGCAACACAAACAAAGGGAAGGAAAAAAACTACTTAACTCGTTTTTTATTCAAGTTGGCTGTAAACCTCTGTGACATGCATGACGTGACCTTCATAAGATGGAATGTCACAGTCTGTTTGTACTGAGAATGTATTTTATTTTGGCTGAATGTAAAGCAGGTGGACTGGAAAGGGCAACACACACTCCTGAGTCTGATGTTCATCTGACTATACCTCGCTGGGAGTAGTTGCTCCGTTGTTCACAGATGCGCTCCGGCTGTGCGCGTTCCACGAGTTTTCCGCGCTCTTCGCCTCGTTGTTCCTCGGTGTGGTGCTCGGGCTGCACGGCTTCAGAAACATAAAGTCACTTTTGGCTGATTCGGGGGTCAGACACACTTTATAACAATATGACTGAGAGAGACTGCTATTTCCATTCACCTCCATACAGTTCGTGGGGACTTTGGCCGCGGATGAAATCTGCAGGTTAAGGTTGGATTTTTTAAACACCTCTGGGGGCGGCTCCGGCTGAAACCCCCCGCAACAGCAGCAGGCTAATGGGGGCAGGTTGTACCCGCTGTGGGTCTCCCTGTCCTTGTAACACTTGACCGCAGCGAGCACGATAATAGCCACGAGGAATATTAAGGATATTGTGCTCAGTGACACGATCAAGTAGAGGGCGAGGTTTGAGGGGGGCTGTGGGCTGAGTGTGAGGTCTCCAAAATCTGACAGCGACTCAGGCACGCTGTCTACCACTGTGAGGACAATGGAGACTGTGGCGGAAAGCGGTGGTTGTCCGTTGTCCTTGACTAATATGACCAGTCTTTGCCTTGTTGCGTCTTTTTCAACTAAGCGACGTATCGTCCTGATCTCGCCAGTGTACAGAGCCACACTGAACAGCCCAGGGTCAGTCGCCTGCAACACCTGGTAGGACAGCCGGGAGTTCTGTCCAGCGTCTGCGTCTAACGCTGTTATTTTGGTAACTAGATACCCAGCATCTACCGACCGTGGAACCACCTCAGTGGCCACAGTACCGTTTTTTGGCAACGGTGATACAATAACAGGTGCGTTGTCATTCTGGTCCAAGACAAAGACGTTAACTGTGACATTGCTGGCCAGAGGGGGGAAGCCTGCGTCCTGCGCCTGCACCAGAATCTGAAAGTTTCTAAGTTGCTCATAATCAAAGGAGCGCAGAGCGTAGATATTGCCGTTGTCAGAGTTGATTGAGACATAAGTGGACACTGGCATGCCCTGAATCTGACCCTCGAGAATAGAATAAGACAGATAGGCGTTCTGGTTAGAATCAGGGTCAAATGCAGAGACGGTGCAAATGGAGGCGCCAGGGGCATTATTCTCGGTCACATAAACTGTGTATGAAGGTTGAGAAAACCGCGGGGGGTTGTCGTTAATGTCAGACACTTGAACAAGGATTGTTTTCCTGGTTGAGAGTGAAGGAGAGCCCAGGTCCCGAGCTGTTAGGGTGATGTTATACTCGGACACCGTTTCTCTATCCAGGAACTCGCTCGTCACCAGGGTATAATAATTTTTGAAAGATGAATGGAGCTGAAAGGGGACATTGTTTGGAATCTGGCAGTCCACGTTACCGTTTTCCCCCGAGTCTCGGTCCATGACACTTATCACGGCTATCACTGTGCCCGGCGGCGCATCTTCCTGGACAGGTGTGGATACTGATGTGAGGATGACTTCAGGCGCGTTGTCATTCACGTCCAGGATGTCTACCAGCACTTTGCTGTGTACTGCCACGGCCGAAGGGCCCCTGTCTTTCGCTTGTACATACAGCTCATACACGCTGGCTTTCTCATAGTCCACAACGCCCTTGACTCGGACTTCACCCATGTATGGATCCACGCTGAACAGCTCGCGCACCTTAAGAGGTGCGTGTCCGCTAAACGCATAAGTAACCTCCCCGTTCGAGCCTTCATCCAAGTCTGTGGCGTTGAGTTTTAGCACCAGTGTCCCCCTCGGCGCGTTTTCCACCAGGCTTGCCCGGTAAACAGACCGGTCGAACACAGGCACGTTATCATTCGCATCTAGTACTGTAATAGTTATCAACGCTGTCCCGGAGCGTTCAGGTGATCCTCCATCATAGGCAGTAAGAACCATTTCCAGCTTTTTTTGCTGTTCCCGGTCCAATGGAGTGTCAAGCACGAGCTCAGCAAACTTGCTTCCATCATTGCGCGTCTGGATATTCAGAACGAAATGCTCGTTTGCGCTCAGCTGGTATGAGCGCAGAGAGTTGGTGCCCACGTCCTGGTCCTGTGCACTCTCTAACGGAAAACGTGAGCCGGGTGCGGCGGACTCTGTGATGTCAAGGTTAAATTCATTCCACGGGAAACTGGGAGAGTTGTCGTTCACATCTAAAATCTCAACTTCCACTCTGTACAGTTCTAGTGGATTTTCAATTACCACTTGTAAGTGTAGAAAGCAGCTTGGACTCCGTTCGCACAGCTCCTCTCTGTCTATCTTCTCATTGACAAAGAGAATGCCATTTTCCAAGTTCACTTCTAAATACTGCTTCTTTGCGCCAGAGACTATACGAAATCGACGAGCTGACAGCTTGGCCACATCCAGACCCAGGTCCTCCGCGATGTTGCCCACAAAGGCTCCATGCTCCAGCTCTTCTGGAATGGAGTACCGAATTTGCGCCAGAACCAAGTCCACAACACAAGCACACAGAAGTAGACAGATAACCAAGCCAGTCACTGGTAACCAGCTGCCTCTGGAGAGTCTGTGATCCATCTCAGCAGCGTGCGTAAAATCACCTCACCCAGACATCTTTGCCTCATAAAGCCATTCAGCTGTGTGGCTACAAAGTGATTAAAGAAGGGAACTTGTCCCAAGATGGAAAATAAATCTTCAGATGCAAGTTTGTCACATCTGTGTGTGTAGATAACTTTATAAAAATACTGAAGGCGAGAGAGCGGAGAGTGACAGGATAGTGAAGGCGCTTCTCCGTGTTATGCCCCGCGCAACACTGGTGGTGTGTGAACGGGGGAGGCTCGCGCTTTGATTTTCCAGTGTATTAGGCACTCGGAGGAGCTGGTGGGGAGGCGTGTGTGTGATGTTGGTGTGTGTGTGTGTGTATGCGTGTGTGTGTTTGAGAGAGAGAGAGAGAGAGAGAGAGAGAGAGAGAGAGAGAGAAAGGGGGGTGAAGAGAGCGAGTGTGTGTGTGTGTGTGTGTGTTTGACAGAGAAAGAGGGAGAGAGGAAAAGAGATGGAGGGGGTGGACGTTGCTTCTCGCTGCTCCGTATTGGAGGACGCCGACGCGAAGTGCGACTCTAATTACTGTAGACGTTTAACCCTTTTGCATCTCCGTGTCTGTTCGTCTGACCCATTAAAGAGACGTGAGGGCGTAAGTTTGACACCAGACGTCAGAGCCAGATTTGGATTATAAGACGAATTGTGTCATGGGTGTCGTTTTCTGAGCCGCATTTACCAGATGAGGGCGGATAAGGATTTATCTTCGTGTCCACTATGTCTTACAGGATGACAGTGATAGCCAACATGGTTTAACTTTATTTCTCTGTAACCCCATCACTCCTTCAGAAAAGAATAAACTCCTGGGTCCCACTATGTTCCACTATAGGCTCTCACTGGCTTTGCCTCACATGGCCCAGTGGCCACTACCAGCAGGCTCTGGGGACTTAATAATGCTTTTTAATTAGAGTCCTTTGAAGATGAATGCCCGCACTGCAACACAGTCCCATTCATTAATCATCACAGATGAAATGGGTTTTTACAAAAAGAATCTTTGATAGGTCAGGATATTCATTTTTAATCAACATTTAAATGAGTGTGAGCTACTTTGTGGAGTTTAAAATGATTACACTGACAATCATGGATGGACAACACATACAAATACGCATTACACGATTTTAATTCACTTAAGTAGTCCTCAACATGTATAAACATAATCGACATAAAAGCAATGCTATTAAAGCCTTAATCACACTTGTTCTCTAATCGGGTATTATAGTTCGGATTAGGTGAGCATCCCACGTAGGTGATGTGTTTACAACGTTTAAAGAGGAGAGAAAAGTCGTGCATCGATGCTGATGAAAGACTAAAATCTTCAAATCAGATTATAAGTGATGCTATGAAAATACCACCACAATCATTTTATGCGTAAGAGAATCTTCTCACAGTGCGGCACACGTTTGTTCAAATCAAATGTTTTCTCTATTAGTTAGACAAGCAATGAAGGACAGAGAGCGCGAAAGCGAGAGTAAAGGGGAATTAAAGGATGCCTTTGTGAATTCGAGTTTGTGTCCAGAAAGACACGAGCAGCATCCTAATGTAAAACTGTGGCTTGAAATGTGAAAGTCTCTTCTTGGGACTGACGACACAGCCTTGGCCCCCGGGCAGCGCTGAGCTTGTTAGCAACTAAAAAGCGGGAGAGAAACGAGAGGGACATGAGAAAGAACAAAAACATAAATATTTTCTGCTTCCTACGGGCAGCATTTTCTTTAAACAAGACGCTACACTTAAACTGCCCCTAAAACTTGAGGACTGCATCGTTTGTTGAAAATTGGGTATAGCCTGGTGAGATTGACTGGAGAAACAAAGTGATGCTAATGTCTGTAATGGTGCTGTGAACCTTTCAGCTCAGAAGAAAAATAGCTATATGTTGTATAATGTAAATAAATAAATAAACTGGGCTATTGGGAATTCTTCCACTTTCAACTAGCGGTTGTTTGTGACATTTCTCCCTCAATCAAATTGGAATAACTTACCATCAAGACATGGATGTAGATTGTGAGTCATTCCTGTTCAGTTTGGCATTTAAAAGACCTTGACAAAGGTCATGGTTTACTTCTAAATGAAAGTTCTGCTGCAATAATTTTTTGTTTACTGTGAATTTTAGAAAATAATGCAGAATAAACCCTATCATGACTTCCCTTGGTAACAAAAGTTCCAACTCATCTCTCCAACAAGCACCCCGAAACGCAACACCCTCCCCTTTTCAGGAAAAGAAATAAATAAATAAAAATCCCCAGGTTTAAATAAGCAGAAAACACAATCTGCTTGTAGACTTAACCTCAAGCAGATGGTTAAGCTTCTCCAGAAATGATTACATTTCTGGAAAAAGAAAAAAATCCCCACCACCAGTTCCATTGCTTTCCCCTTCTTTTTAATTAACGGAGTGAAGGATTAGTGTGCAGCTATCCGGGATCAACTGTTCTTCGACGGAAGAATACAAATGTTTTGTGATAAATAATCCCAGAGCACTCCGACCGGCGCTCCCTCGGTGCATGTTACATTAACATGCATTACACGCAGCATTAAGCCGCTCTCATCCGCCCCTATCGCCCAACTCACCCCATTGTCCGACAGGAAGACAGCATTACTTTCTCTGAACTGGCGCTCAACAGCCACCTGACCGTGACCTGTTCTTGCACTTCCTGAAGAATCTCACCGGATGACAAGGTTGGGGGAGACAATGGAGTCAAGAGAGAATCAAGGACAGGAAGGGATGAACATATATTTTTGAAAATGGAATAAATGAAAAACTTATGTCTTCTACAAGTGTTTTCAGCTGAACATCAGCAGGCTGCATTTTATCTGTCGAACCAAACTAAAGCTTGATTTTATTATTCGTGGTTCAGTGGCGCCACCTGTTGGAGACTCATTGGTTTCCTATAAACTAAGTGAGCAATTAGATCTGTAGGTGTTGAACAATACAAAAACTGAATAAAAACTAGATCATTATATGTGAATAAAATGTTCCTTTATCATTTACTAAATTATTATCTGTTGTTTTAGTATCTTTGACAAAACAATTCGGATTTAGATGTTCTCCTCCTTAAGTTGTGAGGTTTTACTTTAAAGTGTGTCTGTGTGAATGTTGAGGTTCTCTTTGGGATTGACTCGGATTAGTCAGGAATGAGTACATTAGAGAGACAACACATGCTCTATGGAGACAAAGTCAGAGTGGCCAGACTGAGATGGTTTGAGCGCCTGTGAAGGATTTATCTTTCGAGGGATGCTGAGGCTGGAACTGTAGGCAAGAGGCCTAGAAAAAGATCAGAGATGTATGGATGTAATGAAGGAGGGTATGAAGTAGTTGATGTATGAAGATGTAAAGGAAAGGGTTAAATGAAGGCAGATGATTTCCTGTGGGAACCCTTGAAAAGACCTGCTGAAAAGAAAGTGTGTGCATAAAGTGTGTGACTGCATAAATTCGTTCTTCAACATCAAATCTCAAAACTTTATTTTCTTAAAAGAAGCCCTTGTAAGAATTTAAAAAGACATTTTAATTTTCTTTGTTTTCTTTTAACATAAAGTATACTTGAAAAAAGTGTCTATGTGTATCTATCTTTTAGCAAAAAGTCATTATATACAGTACATGTTCATATATGGCAAAAAGTGTGTGAACTTTTGAGATTAGAAGTTATGTTAAAGGTAAAACTGAGTCAGGTGTTTGGGAACCCTGTTTTATTTACAGAACAAGGATCAATCAAAGGTTGAGTTCACAGCATGTTTGTGTTCCTGTATCATGCCGCATACAAAGGAATTTTCTGATGCAGTCACAGAAAGAGTTGCAACTCCCCCATTCCACATTTGTCATGAACAAATAGAAGAAATTCAAAGCTATTGTTATCCTCCCCATGTGTGATCAAGCAGCAAAGATCACTTCAGGTACACCGAGTGTAACAGCATGTGAGGTCACAATAACTTCAAAGCAACTAAAGGCCTCTCTCACACTGACAGATGTTCTTGTTCATGAGTTTACTCTCAGGAGAACACTGAACAACAATGGTGTTCATTTTGGAGAAAAGGCAAGGGGAAAGGCACTGCTCTTCGAAAAGGACATTGCTGACAGTTTGCAGTTTGCTGGAGATCACAGAGAGCCAGAACGCTGCTGAAAAACATGTTTTATTGCTCAGATCAAGTATTGTAAGATCAAAATACAACTTGATGATTTCAATTTCAAAAGAGCCATGTTAGATTTATCCGATGTAACACTGACATCATGATTTGTGGAGGCACCTGGGCCTGCACAACTTACCATCATAGATTCAGGAATTCTGAATTCTGAATAAAGATGTTTGGACATCTCTCTGTGATATGAATCGCAACAGAAGTGCTGTTAAGCACCAAGGCGACAAATAAAGCCACAAATGGTTCTGCCAAGAGAGGTTTAAGAAGAATATAGAGCTATTTTGAAGACAAGTCAAAATCTTAACTTAAATTCATGAAAATGCTATTGAAGGGTCTGACTCTGTGACTGGGAGTTCATGTAACGAAATGCGACAACTTGGAGTGAGAGCTGTTTTGTATGGACTGATATTCCTCTAAGCATATGCAGACTAATAAATTGTGACTACAAACATTAAGAAGCATTTATTGCTGAACAAGGAGACCACAAGGTGCAGAATACCAAGATTCAGTCTCAACTTATAAATGAACATATGTTCACTTTCATCATAATAAAGACATGACCAATTATTGTATTTTTGCTTTATGTTTTACATAAATTGATTTTATTTATTTCATTTTAGGATTTTTTTTTAAAAATGTGATGATATTCTTTTTTTTTATTTTGTCAGAAATATGTAACTGCATATTTGAGTTAATATCCATTTACGAGCACGGACGGTTTTCCAAAGTACTAAACAAAATTTAAACAAGAAAAGCACATAATTAAACCATTAAAAAACAACAGACAATTTGATAGAGAAGATTTTAAAAAGAAACTGAAATCTTAAGTAGTTAATGAATAAAACAAAAGCCCAGTTCAAAGGAATGCGTTCTGAGCAGAGCTTTTTTAAAAGCTGAAACTAGGCATCCACATACTCTCAAGGAACCACCTCTGTGCTTGCAGACTAGCTGGTAAATAAATTTACAACCCAATACATAAGCGAACAAAACAGATATAATCAAATAAACACATAGCAGCATTTTTTATAACTTAAAACAACAAGACCCTTTTTTTTTTTTATAGCTAGCGTCATTAAAGACACAAGTTCTCTGATATAAATAACATATCGCCTTCTGACTAATTAACAATCAAGTCATGTAGCTGAAATATACAGTTTAAAAATAAATACAGAAAAGTGGATTCAATGGAATTAGAAAGTAATCTAGTCTAATGATGGTTTCTTACTGTTATTTCTTATTGGTTTCCTTAACTAGGCTATTATGAATCTGACCAATTTTCCTAACCCCAGGGCCCAACCTATACAAAAAAAAATATAACAGGAGCCTGTATGATAGCTGTATGAACCTTGTATGATAATCATAGAATTCGTGTCTCTCCCAGAACATATTATCATTACTATTATTATTATCATTATTATTCATGGGGTTAAAAAAAAACATTCATGTTCATTTATTTAAACAAAGTTGTGATCAGGGCAATATCTGTTGCTCTCATTTTGTGGTTTGTTTCTGTCTTCATCTGTGATCCTATGGCGCCATCTACTGAGTATTATCTGTATAACAACCGACTGAGGCTGCAAGAAGCAGTTTAATGGTCACTGTAGCCTAAATATACAGTAGTAATGAAACGATGTTTGATTCAGTTAGTCGTGTGCTTCACGGTAGGAATTACAATGTTTTCTCGACATCACTGTTTGCTCGTTGTATTTTCCCAATCAGTAACTTTTAGAATAATTTCAGGTTGTTTGTATTCTGGACACTTGTTCCTCAAGGCAAAACACAAAAAAACAACTTAAACAGTTGAGCGCAGTTTATTGTAACGTGAACTCAGCAAAACCGACTGTTTCTCTTTTTAGATTTTGTCAGCAGGGGGAGTGTGTTTTTCGCTTGTGGCTGTATTGTTGTTGTTTCCATGTTTTTTGTTCTAAAATCAAAAGGATTTACCGTAAAATGCATGGCGGAGGACCAAGAAATGGAGAAAATGACAACAAAACAAAACACCGGACAGCGCCCGTAGTCGAACCCTCAGCCCGCGGACCGCTGGGCGAAGAAGTCTGAAGTAACCACTGAGCTAAACCGATGTGTCAACATACCAAAGACTCGCTCAACTTCACTTGAAAAGAAGAATGAGCGAAGAGTGAGAGAGGGAAAAGAAAGAAAGAAAGAGAGAGAGAGAGAGAGAGAGAGAGAGAGAGAGAGGGGGGGGGGGCAATGCATTGTAGTTATTAAGGGCACCAAACCGGTTTACTGTTAGCAACAGGTAACCTCTTCATTTTACCTTTTGTGACAGTATGGGGTCCGTCACTCTGCTTCCAATTGATCATGCGCCCTGGAGATTAGATCACAATATAGTCCCTTTAGATGACTGATAACATGAGTGACTCTCACTCGGGGGTTGGGGGTTCGAGTCCTGCACAGACTCTGTGCTGCATACTTTGCTTAACGGAGCTGAATAATGCTGTTGCAATGTTCCAAAAGTCAAATACAGGCATTTATAAGTTAAATATGTTCCCATCGCCATTATAGAGACTAATTTGGTGTTTTTTATGCCTCTAATTTCCAACGGGAAGTAAGATGGCTGACTGTAATGAACCTCGGAGCTCTCGACCAATCGCAACATGTTTTACGCCCATTTCATGACGTTGCCAAGGAAGAGACACTGATTCTGAAGGCAGAATTGTTTTTAGCACCGGCTTCCCACTCAGGTGAACGTTATTCGTAAACATTGATGGACAATCGGACTCCGATTGACGGAATAAAATGGAGCAGCCTGTTATGGAGCTGTATGCGCTCCACATGCTGTACACGCAGTACCACAGAGACCCCTGACGAGTAAGTAAATTAGCAAACAAATCATAGCCTAACAGTTAGCATTGAGCTGGGAGACATTTTCACTCACCGGTGTTGTTGTCTGTCCGTGAGGCGTTTTTATAATGGGAACTGCGTCAGGTTTCGGAAGTAATCCCCGAGACAAAAAAAAAAAAAAAAAACATTTTACTCCCCGAGATTCATGAAGTTGTCAGGAGTGAAGTTCACACACAGCTTCTCCACACAAAGTTGATGGGTTTTTTTTCCTGCTCCTGAAGATATAATCCAACCACTTCTGGCTAGTTGATTCGTCCAGTACAACAAATAAACTCCCACGCCGAATGCAACCACACGCAGGTGACTGTGTTGTCATGTCAACCTGATCAGTTCTCCCTGCTGTGTTAATTAGTTTCAACTTTGACCTAATTCATATAGAAATACACATGTAGGACTTTTCAACCACATTTTCCCAACTTGCCCACTTCTAGAGCTTTTCTAGAGCTTTTCTTCTAAACTCTGGAGCAAACGTGTTTTTTTTTTTTCCCCCCTCTTTTTTAAAAACCTCCCCCCCCCCCCCCCCCCCTCCACCCTCATCAAAATACTAACGGCCCCGCGCCGGGAAGTACGTCGACAACCCCCAAACCAAAAAAAAAAAAAACCCCCCCCCATGTAGGATAAGATACTATTCTTTCACTTTCTCACTCACCCCCCCCCCTTTCTTCTTAAAAAACCTTATTCTTATTAAAGAAAAAAATAACTCTATCCCCCCCCCCCGCCGGGCAGGCCTCCCCCCCCCCCCCTCTCTCTCCTTAAAACCCCCCCTCTTTTTTTTTTTTTTTTAAAAAAAAAAATATATATAAAAAAGATTTATTAAAAAAATACCCCCCCCCCCCCCATTTAACATAAAATTTAACTTACCTATTAAACATAAATTTTTTTTTTATTCCAGTCTATATTTTTTTTTTTTTTTTTTGTTTTGGTGTTTTTTTTTTGATATTATTGTGTGTTTTTTCTCCCTCTTGTGCCCCCCCCCAGGGGGTAAGGGAGGATTACACTATTTTCAACAAGGAAGCGAGCTTCCCTGGTCTGAGGCGGAGTTTGCCCCTTGGTTTTAGCTGATGGCTGCTTTTCTCTGAGGAAATCATCTCGCAGGTTTCTTCCTCATAGAGTGTTGATAGGTTAGGATTCTCTTTCAGTTTCTGTTGAACAAAGAGGGCGTCTTGCTACGATGCTGCGCATGCGTATTTGTCGCTTCATGATTGGTGCCACCTCGTTGCATACACTGATGTCAGTCAATCATGTTAAGGAAGCTAGAGGTTGGCGTGAATATTTATAGATATTACTCAAATATGCACAAATGAAGGAAAAAAAAACACTTAAGTTTTTATGAGAAAATAACAGTAACATGCTTAAAAGCTCTTAAAAATCCATGTTTCATGATACGGCTCCTTTAAACGGTAATATGGCAAGATGTTGCTGTGTTGTGAACTGCCATAACCATTCTCATGGCAGCAAAGGTTGGTAAAAACCCAGTGTAATTGTCTAAGAGACCGGTCAACAAACATTTGTGAATTTGTAAGTTTATGTGTTTGAGTTCTTTAAAAAAAAATGCAAAAAGAGGGTTTTAAATTATTAAATATTTTACTGTTTAAGATCTAACCTTGCAGAGTACTTTGTCAGAATGCAAGGACCAGTCCAGCAAATGACTTGACCTGTGGCATTGTAGGTCAGAATTCAACGTGGATGCAGAGGGAGATAACACTATTCAGCGCTAGTCTGCATGTGGTCCAAAAGGCGCACACAGTACTTTACCTATTATTGTATGCAATATGTATTTGTTTTGACAGTTTATCACTTTCCTTTATTCATCTTATTTTTGTGATGCTAATATGTTTGAACCTGCTTCAGTGATGGACATTAGCATGAAGCTGGAAGAGAATGAAAAAGGTGTGAAGTAATGTTATGTTGTAGTTTGTAGTATGTCTGTGGAAGAGAGACAAGAGAGTGAGTAAAACTTAGAAAGACATCAGTATGAAGCCTGGCCATTGTTTATTGGGACCAGTGCTGCTACACCTAACAGTCTGGACCCCCCTGTGGCCAGCCTGCTAAGAGTAGAACCAGAAGATTTTATTCTATGAATTAATTTCTCCTGATGTGAGATGTGGAACGTATGGCTCAATTTTATAAATATATATGAAGTTATATTAAAGGCCTCCTTCCACTGAAAACCCGTTTAACTTGCTCCTTCTGAAATACGGAGGGTTTCCCCTTGTTTACTTACACATGCTGACTTGCTAACGTTGCGTTCCCCCCAGTTGGCTGTGCTTTGTCATCAGAGAAACAATACGCGGAAAAGAGTGAATTGGGAACAGCCTTGCACGTCACGTTGCAAATAGCGTATCCCATGTGGGGTTTATATCTGTCCATTGGAAGGCAGGTAATCCTCCACTACACACTAGAAGTGAAGACAGCACGATTGAAGCTTCGGAGTTGAGAAGCTAATTAGCTAACTGTTTGTTAGCATGGCGGAACAAACTTGTTTGTCGGCTCTATTTCCTGTCTGTAACGAAATAAGAGCGGAGGGCGGAGCTTCCTTCATACACTGATGGGAGGCAGCCAATCAGACGGAAATTCATGAGAAGGACCCGGAAAAGCCTGCCGTTGGACCACAAGCATCTCTTCTAGTATACAAGTACAGCTGGATACAAAGATACCAGAAGGTTTTTTTTAAACAGAAACGATGCAGAATGCATTCAATAATAATGGAGAACACAGAAATATTAATGAAATGACCATGGAAGTACAACTTTAAAGCTAGGGTTGGCAATATTGGAAAAACCATTCGAACAAGCTACATTAAAAAAAAAAAACATCTGACCCGAAACCAAGCCTTTAGAGCGCAGGGAGGTGCGCGCCGATGTTTTATGAGCAGGTTAACCAATAACAGCCAAGTGGATAGCTCCTTAGCTTGCTAGTAAATAGCTGGCAAACCACGGTTCTAAAAACTTTATGACCCACCTTAAACTCCTTCTGCGATGTAAAAAGTCCACACTGCAAACGTTAATGCCTCCAAGACCTTATCCTTATCCGTTAAGGATAAGGATAAGGATAAACTGTGTTGATGTCAACACAGTTTATTCCCACTTGAAAATTGAAATAACTTGCTTTACTTGCTTTTTGTTAGTGGTTGCCATGGTGAATCCAGGTATCTGCGCTCCATTGATGATGGCTTTTCATGTGATTCCCAACTGTGATTACTCGTTGCTTTTAAAAAAGTAATCAGATTACTGTAATCCTTTATTAAGTAACGAGTTACTGGCATCACTGCTTCCTGGTACACATCTACTGCACTCCAGAGGCTGACAGTAAATCTCTACCATCAACATATCCCATTTGCTAAAGAAAATCGCAGCACAACGTAGCCTACATACTGTATCTAGCTGTGACGTCATCCATGCCTGCAGAGTTGACAAGCCGGATATGCTGGAGAATGTGAGCAACTGCACAACTGTGCCGATTGATAACATATTGCTAAAGAAATTATATAATAAATGTTGAAGTTAGGAAAATCCTGCTAACTATTATTGTTGTGTATTAATTCAGTTTCTGAATATTTGGAATCACGTTAGTACGGACAATCCATGTCTGACAGCTGCTCCAGGTGGGAGGAAACTGATAGAAACTCAGAGTGTCTTACAGATAACCTGCTAGTGAGCAGGTTCACAGAGTTTGTAACCATGGTGATTTACTCAGAGTTTCAGATAGGCCTACTCCTCTTTCTGGAACCAGTGACTTGGAGTTTCCCTCATATCAGGGTTAACATGCTCAGAGCTCACCACAAAACCCACTTTCTGGACAGAGGCTCTGTATCATGACTTGTCATCCCCCCCCCCCCAAAAAAAAAAAAAAAAAACAACAACAACAAAAAAAACTATAAAATTAACATACCCCAAATTTCCTGGGTTTTATTATTTACTTAAAAATAAAGCACGCTGTTCAGTAAGGCAAAAAAGGCAATATTGTTGCCAAAAAGGCAACGAGTTTTAATGCTTTTTTTGTTGGTACTGTCTCTTATAGTAGTGGGGAAAAAAAAAAAATCATATTTTAGATTTTTAATATTTTTTTTTTTTTTATATTGTTTCATATATAAAATGAGCTCAGTAAAGTTTGGCCTGTAATTGGAAAACTTGAATGTATGTAAAGCAGGTAAATTATGAAAAAGTTTGATAGCCTAATCGGTATAAACAAATAATACATTTTCCCAGCATAACAAAAAGTGAGGATAGATATGATCAATAATAAAATGTGCAAGTTTACTCCATAGACGTTATGAGCACTGCCAGAACAGGTGAATCATTGTTTCTCTTTGGACACCACAAAAAGTGAAGGTAACATTAATGTCATTTTTAAGTCTTTGAAGATAGTAATTAGTAGGGTATAACCTGTGCAACATTTTAAAAGAAATTTCCTTGACCTCATTGACTTGTTCCCATGACGGACGAAATAGTTCCCGTCTTCATTCGTGATCCTATCGCACCATCTAGTGGGCGTTTATCTGCATTACAGCCACTGCAGCTGCAGTATTGTGTTTATGTTTCACTGTGGCCTGCCTAAACTACAAACTGCATTAAGTGGTGTGATTCAGAGTTGGAATAAAACGTTTTTTTTTACCATTAGGTACTCTTAATATTTTGTATTTTTCTGATAAGCAGCTTATTTGTACCATAATATCAGGTCAGATAAATATGATGTTTTAACTCCACAAATAAGTGTGAAACAATAACTTTATGAGTTTTTATGCAAAACAAGCATATAGGTTTTGGAATTACTGAATAGTTCTGTAAGCATAAACATGAACAACGAGGCGCAGTTTTTTGTAGGCTACATGAGTCTGCAATAACTTGCTAATTTTTCTCTACACCACGTTTTGTCTTATGGATTTTATCAGCTGTGTGAAAGTTTTTCATTTATTTACATATTTTTAGTAAGATGATGGAAAAGACCCTAAAAAAAAGTCTTGTTTGTATGACTTGCTTTAAACAATAAAAGAAAAGAAAAGAAAGGTGTGTGTGCGTGTGTGTGTGTGGGAGGGGGGGGCAGAGAGAAAAGAAAAACATCGGACAGCGCCCGTAGTCGAACCTTCCAGCCCGCGGCCCGAAAGGCGGAAACTTATTGGGGGTAGGAAGTAACCACTGAGCTAAACCGATGCGCTGGAGTAACGTGAAAATTTGTTTTATAAAGCTGAGCATGAACATGTTGTTTCCCGAAATCATTCTGTTTTCAAGCAGAGTAGTATATTTACAAGGTAAATATCTAGTACCTCATGAGTCAAGAACTACATGTTTAGCGGACTGGAGAATGGACACGACCCCCCCCTATCCCACCCCAAAGCCCCGCCCTTAAATCCAAAATATATTACAACATTCCCTCACACCCCCATCTCTCCCCTCTCCCCCATCTCCATGCGAGGTATAAGGAGATGAAGTGAAAGAATGAAAAAGAAATAAGAAGAAAGAAAAGAAAAGAAAACAAGAAAAAGAGAATCAAGACCCCAACTCCACCTGTGTATGTTCCCCATATAAGTTTGCCCTCATTTAAACAAGTGTGGCGTCGGTTCGCCGGTCGCCCTCCCCTCCCCCCTGCTTCTTGCTTTTTGTTTACTTTTAAATTTACATATCTTTTAAAAAAAAAATAAAATAATAATTAAAATTTAATTTAATTTTTTACTTTATTTACTTTCATTTCCACATTTCAATTTCTCATTCTTCCTCATTTTTCTTTATACCTCTATTTACAATCACTTTATTATTTCCATTAAATTAAATATAATAATAATAAAAATAAATTATTAATAATTTATTAAAATTAAATTATTAATAATTAATATAAAAATATTATTTTTTTATAATTTTTTATAATTTATTATTTTAAAAAATATAATTAATATTTCATATACATATCTCTTTTTTCTTTTTTATTATATTCCAATAATTCATTTTTATAGATATATTTATATTTTTTTTTTTATCATTTTAACATCTCTTTTTTACCTTTTTTTTTTTATTTTTCTTCTTTCTTTCTTTTTCTCATCTCCCCCATACCCTTTTTCTTTTTTTTTTTTTTTTCTTTTTTTTTTTTTTTTTTTTTTTTTTTCATATTTAATTATCATCATAATTTTTTATTATTTTTTTTTTTTTTTTTTTTTTTTTTTTTTTTTCTTTTTTTTTTTTTTTTTTTTTTTTTTTTTTATTTTTTTTTTTTTTTTTAAAAAATATATTATAATAAAATAAAAAATAAAATTTAAATATTATTATTATAATTTTATTTTTTTTATATTTTTTTATTATATAAATAATTATATTATTTTTTTTTTTTTTTATATTAATAAAAAAAAAAAAAATTTTTTTATTATTAATTAATTATTTTTATATTCATATTTCCATTTCTCTTTTTTATTTTTTTTTCTCCTACATCCAACCACACACACAAAACTCTTTTATTTAATTTACACAGATCCCACACTCCTTTTTTTCCCTCCAGTCCCACCTCCCCAAATGTATTATATTTTTTTTTTTTTTTTTATTACTTTGATTGTTATGTTCATCTTTTAAAATTTTTTTTTTTTCTTTAAGAGGCCCCCTTTTCATATTTTTCCCTAAGGCCCCTTGAAGCTCCAAACCCCCTCTTGACACGACAAGTGTTTGTAATAGCAGGTTGATCTGCGGAACAAGCTTCAGATCACGTGACGCCAAGTGACTCTGACCTGATTACAGTTTACTGCTCTTTTATTACTCTTTTCTGTTTCCTGATGTTGCCTAAAAGACCCTTAAGGGTGCTGTTCGTGTAAGAAATTGCGTTAAATTACTTCATATTTTGTCCAAATCATTGCAGGTTTTGCTGCTGAAGCATTCACAACACAAAAGCAAAACTTGAAATAATTTTTTCAACTTAAACATGCATCATGTGGTAGTATTTGTCTTGAATACTTTTGCATTCTCAAACGTTTCTAACTTTATTTACAGAGCATGCTGAGAAGGAAAGGTACTGCACAATACAGCAGGGTGAACAAATTTCTTCATACCAGAAACAAATAGGCCTAAAACCAAATCATATGCATTCATTTTCATATTTCTCACCTTTAAATTTGAGTTATTTTTGTTTATTTTTCTTCCATTCAATTTTGAGTGAAGTTTCCCAGAGATTTCAATGAAGATTTCAGCCTAAAACATCTTTGGTATAAATTTATGCAGCTGCTCTGATTAGTGTTTTATGAGCTCATTTGTTATAATGACATAAAAACATAGAGCAGTACAAATCTGGTGCAAAACCCTGATTAAATCCTGTTTGTCAATGGCTTTGGCTTAAAACTCAAAACCAACGTCAATCAATTAATCAAACTTTATTTATAAAGCACTTTTCATAAATAAAATGCAACACAAAGTGCTTAACAAAAATAAAAACACTAAAAAACATTAAATCCTCATCCCTCCCACCCCCACATACACATACATGAGCACACATCCATGCACATACACACACACACACACACCCATACACACACACACACACACACACACACACACACACAGTGCCCAGTAAGAGAGTCTAATAACATGGCACAGCACTGAGGATCCAGGTGAGGGAAAAACCACCTATAAGGGGGCCATCCATGCTGAGAGGTGCCACAGTCCGAAGCCACAGGGAGCGCTGCCAGAGAGACCAACCCGACCCAAATGTACCAATTAAGCCCCACACAGGGTGTGGAGCCCCCAGTCCTCCAGGCTCATGGGATCCTAAAGACAGCACCCCCGAAGGCAGACCGGACACAACTTCCAGCGTGGAGGACCCCCATGAGGAAACTGGAGCTAAAAGCTAAAGGATTGAAATAAATAAAGAAATGCAGTAAATAGCTATAAAATGTGTAAAAACTCGGTGACAATAAGACATTAGAATTAAATAATAAAATTTACAAAGACATATAGTAATTGATAAGATTATATGGGCTACATAAGGGTAGAATAAATGAAAATTCTTAAAAGCAATAGAGAATTAAAGAATAAATTAAATCAATTGAAAAATGAGTCTTGAGTCTCATTTTTAAAATATCAACAGTCTTAATGCAGAAGGTTTTTTGACCTTCATTTTTAATGGATATGGATTTTATATGGATTTATATGGAACTTCTGCACTATAATTGCTCTTTCTCTAATGAGTGCTTCATTATCAATAATAGGTCAATAAACGACAAAATGTGGTAGGAACAACGCGTATGTGTTGTGTTACCTGTGAATGTGATATGCCACAGAATGTCAGACATAAAAAAAAAAGAACCAATAAATATAGGTTATTCATATTTGTCTATATTTGCTCCAGTATATAAGAGAATAAGAGTGTACACAGGCTAAAGTAAATTAGGGCTCTGTATGATGAACAAGAGTCTCCTAATGTGCTTCTCATGATTACTTACACCGAAAAAACAACAGAATTATTGTTCATTAAGAGAACAAAACATTGATTGATATTTGTCAGTTAAAGTTTTGGAGTTCTCTTTTTTTTTCCTTGCATGGGTCAGAATGAGGTGAGTTAAGCTCCATGTAGTCACATGGTGAGCTATTAGCATATCTAATCCATTTATTAAAATATTTTATGTGACAACAAAAAGAAAAGAAAAGAAAAGGGGGCAGAGAAAAAAAAAACATCGGACAGCGCCCGTAGTCGAACCTTCCAGCCCGCGGTCCGAAAGACAGAAACTTGTCAGGGGTAAGAAGTAACCACTGAGCTAAACCGATGCACTGAAACAAAGTGAAACTTTTTATTTATAAAGCTGGCCTGAACATGCTGTTTCTCCAAATTATATTTTCAAGCAGAGTAGTATATTTACAAAGGTAAATATGTAGTGCCTCCTATATACCAAAAATTGGACCAAATGAGTAAAAAACCACATGTTTAGCGGACTGGAGAATGGACAAGTGTTTGTAATAGCAGGTTGATCTGCGGAACAAGCTTCAGATCACGTGACACCAAGTGACTGACCTGATAACAGTTTACTGCTCTTTTATTACTCTTTTCTGCTTCCTGATGTAGCCTAAAAGACCCTCAACGGAGCTGTTCGTGTAAGAAATTGCATCAAAAGACTCATTTTCAATTGGGCTTTTAACTGATTTAATTTATTCTTTTATTCCTTTTGTTTTGTTTTTTTTTATTCTCAATTGCTTTTAAGAATTTTCATTTTTTCTATTTTCATGTATATCATTTAATCGATTACCATATGTGTTTGAGTAACAGGATTTATCCAACATTTTGCACCAGATTTATACTACTCTATGTTTTTATGTCATAACAAATGAACTCATAAAACACTAAGCAGCAATAATTTATAACAAAGATGTCTTAGGTTAAAATCTTCATTGTGAAATCTCTGGGAAACTTCATAACTCAAATTAAAAGATAAGAAATATGGAAATGAACGCATATGATTTAGTTTTATTTGTTTTTGGTTTTTGTTACAGTATGAAGAAAGAGGGTCTCAGAGAATAAGAGTGTACACAGGCTCAAGTAAATTAGGGCCTTGTATGATAAACAAGAGTCTCCTAATGTGCCTCTCATGATTACTTACACAGAAAAAACAACAGAATTATTAAGAGAACAAAACATTTATTGGGATTTGTCAGTTAAAGTTTTGGAGTTCTCTTTTTTTTTCTTTTCATGGGTCAGCATGAGGTGAGTTAAGCTCCATGTGCAAAGAGTCACTAGCAACAGCATGGTAAGCTACTGGCATATTTGATCCATTTATTAAAAAGTTTTATAGAACAACTCACTGTTTGCATTTGTCATTTATCAGTTAATTGTAACGTTATTTCATATTGTTGTAGTATTTCACAGTGCTTATGGAGCCTATTACAGCCCACAGGGCATACTCGGATTTAAAAGCTCAGCTTTATATGAATTTTAAATACTCACAACCAAAACAAGTAGATTAATTTAATTTCGTTTTAAAATTGCTATATAACCTGCATATAAGTTTGTTTCTTTTAAATAGTCATTTCATGGATACCCTACATTTTTATGTAAACTTGAAATGCTGAATGTGAACAGACAGTTTGAACAGATCCAGCACACAGTGCCTCCTACTGGAGACAACGTCATTTTTAGGTTAAATGACATGTTAGAGATCTTTTTCAGGAAGATAAAGTGGGATTTGAACGAGGGAAACATTATTTTTTAAAAGATACATTTTAAAAACACATTCAGCTTAGACTGTCTAGAGTGGTGTAAAAGTCTTAAGCTTGTGGTCATTTCTGGTGTTTATGTGTTGAGTTTTTTTCTCTTCTAACATTACTTGTTGCTCGAGATTAAAAAGGCTGCGGTAGAATTAAAAGTAGAAGAAAAACATCAGACAGCGCCCGTGGTTGAACCTCTCAGCCCGCGGGCCGTAAGTTAGAAACTTGAACATATAGTTTGAAGTAACCACTGAGCTAAACCGATGCGTCACACCTTTGCATACAACTTTATTATAAAGGTGTCCTTGATCATGTGTACTCTGATGATTGGATTCGTGTTATTTGAACGATTAAAACCAAAAGATAAGCTATGACATGTAATGCACTATTGTTTGAGTAGATGCAGAGCAAATATAGCAACATATAAAGAATTGTTAACTGAGACTGACGTAACAGAAAGACAGTAGTAGGCTACAGGCTTCGCATCACGTGGTCTACGATGAAAACCAGTTTATCTTTCTTTGGTTCTGGTTTATTTCCTGGTAAGTTGCCACACCAGAGTGCTTCAACTCAAAAATAGATCATTTCATTCAGGGAACCACAATGATGTGAAAACAACTAGGCTATTTATCTTTTAAACCCATGTCTCCTCCAGTTGAATTTCAATATAATCCTAATACCGAAGGAGTGAGACCTCCTGCTTGCAGTAGTTTAGCTCTTCCCCCAGACGGAATCTAGTCCCGAGACTTCGCTAAAAGCGAAACGGGAAGACTCGGTGACACTCCCCATATGATGTTTCTTTTTTCAACGTTGTTATGTTAACACAGAAAAGCCACTAGGGGGAGCCAAAGACTAATAAAACATATGCCGAATGATCTTTTCGAGATTATATAGTCTATATTTCACATATTTAATTATTTTATCTAATTATTTCTATTTTATTCAAACACTTACGTCCTCTTTTGTCTGTATGATGCTTATTCATAATTATAAATGCACTTTTTCAAATAAATAACCACATATGAGATTATTCTTTAATATTTTATTAGGTGTGTGTGTGCGTGCATGCATGGCTGTGGGATCTGAGGTGAACAGAAGGCAAAGGGAAGTGAGCGCGGACACAGCAAAATACAGAGATGTGATGAAAAGGAGGGTGACTTCCACCTGCAATTAAGTTCACCTCATCACTCCGCAGTTTCCATAATAACCTGCTGAACTTTGTCCAGTGTGTCAGCACGAAATTTATCAAAGAAGATAAACAGAAAAGAAGAGATGTGGGAGTGAGAGGTGAGGTGGGAGGTCACGCAAGACAGAGAGATATGGGCAAGAAATCATGAGGGAGGAAGGCAGGTGAGGGGAGATAAGAGAGGACAAAGAAAGCGAACAGAAATATGTTAGATACCCAGTAGCAGACCAAGTAGTGAGGTGATAGGAAAATGAAGAGCACGGAGAGGGGGAAGAAGAGGGAGGGGAAAAAAGAGGGAAAGAGGGAGAATAGAGGTTTTGGTCCACATGCTCCTCAGCTGTGTAAACTGAAGGTCTCTGCTGCTTCTCGAATTCCCCAGAAGAAGGGGGATATTTATAGGAGGCTGGCAGTGGTAGTGAATGGACCCTTGCTCTGTCACACCCACTAATATTATTATTATTACTTTATACGTGCAAAAATGGAAAATGTCAGCAACCCGAGAGGCCTACAGAGACAGTGCGTGCGTGGACTGTGTCCCATTTGTCTGTGTGTATCCTCATGTTCTTGAAAAAGTTCTGTTGGTGGGGACATAGTATTTTGGGCAACTGAAAGAAGAAACCAAATTAGAGAAAACAGAAGTACAGGGAGAAGCTGGCATGTATCAACGGGTGTAACCTGATCTACCAAACTTATTAGAGCTGTCAAGAACAGAGAAAAGACAAAAAAGAGCAAGGTGGAGTAGGGTGAGACAGACACAGACATGAGCACATATTCCACTTCCAGATTATAAGATTCCCGCAAGTTGAAGACGTGTTGAAACAGACTACACACACCTGCACACAAACATATGCATGCACACTGGCATTTAGGTTCACAGCCACTTGGTAACAGATGCAAACTCAGGCACACATGCAGAAACACAAACAGTGTTATAGACATAACAGACATGCACGCGCATGCACACATGCTGGGAAGAGAGAGGAAATTCCAGAGGGAACAGGTGGGAGTGGCGATAGCAATCTATCAGGATAACTTTGATCTCCTCCATGCCTCTGTCACCACTGCTGAAATGCCCTGGATGGATCAAGACTGTCTCTAATCAATCATAATGCGCATATGCACACCAGGAAGAGTCGCCGCACCATACCAAAATACTTCAGTAAAAGTGCCATTTTTAGTGTAGTGAATACAGTGAGATGCATCTAATAATAATAATGGATTAGTTATATATCGCGCTTTTAAAGCCACTCAAAGCGCTCACAGTAGTTCCATTATTCATTCACTCCTCATTCATACTTGGTGATGGTAAGCTACATAAGTAGCCACAGCTGCCCACACAGATGCATCTGGCAGTCTCTGCTTGTTCATCTTATCTTCCTTGGTTTCCAGTCAGAGAAAACAGAAAAATTGTGGCATCTGTTTAACTTTTTTTTTTTCTGTTTTTGAGTATTTTGTTCAATGAGTGGTCAGTGGAGGGCAGTGTTGAGAGCAGCTGCAGGGAGTCGAGCTGGGTCACACCTGAAACTGTACAAATGACCTCAAGGGGGAAGCTTTGTCGAGATAGATGAAACAAAACTGCTGTGTTGATCGTGTAATATTTATCATTTTCTACTCATTGTCAGCAAGATGATCTGAGATTGGAGGGAGGCAAGAAAAACACGAGGAAGGAAAATGGGAAGAGAGATGGGAAATGGAGAGGAGACAGAGACGTGGCTCTGGCACAAGCCCAGTGTCTACTGAGGACAGAAGTCAATGGTCAAGTGAGTGTGTTTGTTTGTGGTTATGTGTGCATGAGTGTGTTTTCTCAGGGTGACCTGATCTTTTGGGTATATAAAACAAAATCAATCAGTGTGATGTCTCATTACGTGAAAGTACAGAATGGCCGTTACATCAGCCAAGACTCTGTGTGTGTTCATGTGAGTGAGTGCCAAGGCAGAGATGAGAATGGAGAGCCCCTGCCTCAGGGGCCACAAAGACAGCTGACTGACAAGCAGCATGAACATGAATGTGCCTGTGTAACCTTCTCCATACCATATCCTCATAAACACCCCCACTTTACATCTTTTGTCCCGATCCCCTTCATCCTCTGCACCATTCCTCCACCTATCCCTCCTTCACCCACCTCTCCACTTCCTTTAGGTTTATTATGCTGGGATGTGGGCTTGTATTAATCCCCCCTTGACAATTAGCTACTTGAAAGTCATGAATGGAGGTGAGCCCATGAACAGGTTTGCACATAAACACATTGGTCAGCTCACAGAACCTGTTGCATGGGCAAAACATGAGCTGTAATCAAGAAAACATGCAAGGAAGGGAAAAAACTTAATCGTGACGGAAACTGTTTGCAGAAATTATTCATTTCCCTCCTTTTTTATGTTTTCCTTGTGCTGACTGTACACCCCTCCCACTCCCCAGTCTCCCTCTTTCGCTCTCACTCTTTTCCTATTGCACATTCCTCTCCATTTTGCATATCTCTGACTCCCCCAGCCCCCCACCCCCTGCACCATACTTCACAACTTTTAAAGCAACTTGCCTTCCCCCTCTCAATCTATCCTTTCTTTTGCTTTCTCTCCACCTAATTCCCACCCTCCCCTCTCTACCTGACGTCGTGGCTCGGTGCCCAATGAGTCACACCTCTGCTAAAATCATCAGAGATGGAGGGAGGAGGGAGCAAAAGAAAGAAATCGTCAGGGAGAGAGAAAAAGCATGAGTATGACAGAGAGAAAAATATAGAAAATAAAAATGGGAGGAGAGAAAGTTAGGGAGGCAGAAAGAGGGAGCCTCCGGGGAGAGAAAAGAGCATAGAGTGCATTTAACTTTTTGACTCCAGTAGTCAGAGTGTGCATGTCAGTAACAGTTAGCCTGTTGACAACAACACTTTCCACACACTGCTCTGGCACATACAAATGCATGCACACACAACCATACACAAACACAGCCACTCAGCGACATCGTGCATAAGCCCACCTGCATCCTCTGCAGACATGCACACGCACACATACAGCAATCAGACATGCAAACAAACCCGAGCAGAATGTGTGACTGCAGCCCTGCAACTCTACATCAGCCTCCCCCACCCTCTCTAGCCGTTGCTATTGGATACCACACAAACACTCCCTGTTGGGCAACACTGGGAGTCAGGAGAGGACGTGCATGGGTCACACACCTCCCCAAGCCCCACAATTTTGAAAGCACTTGCATGTACTAATGTGTGTGTGCATTTTGTGCATATGCTTCAGCCATAAACTGCAGTGTTTTTGCATAATCCGTCCCCCACCCCTGGAATTATTCTCATGCATGAAAAAAGTGAAAGTGGTGTTTTTTTTTTTGATGGAGGCACACGAGTGTGCAAATGTTCCAAGAAACAGAGGATTAAACAAGTAAGAGATAGACGAGCGCAAAGAGGGCAGAAAAATTCTAATTAGGAGGATTAGTGGTAGGATGGAGAAGTATTGTTTACTACAGTAAGTCTCCCCTGTCCTGTGATTTTACTTATGATGACCTTTCTCCCTGAACTGTGAACTTGGCTTGCTTGTCACAGTGGGGGCGCTGGCTTTAACGAGGCTTGTGTTTTATGAACCCTGAGGGATCGCAGCAAGCTGTGTAGATGCTGCAGAGTGCCACGTGCCTGTCATCATTCAGCAGTGCTGTTTTTGAACGCAACTCCGCCTCAGTTAAACAAGCATGCTCTGCCTTGGCTTCCCGGTTTTAATGGTGAATCGATGGGTTTGTTGGGGGAAAGAAAAAAATCAGTGCCTCAATCAATTGGTTTCTCTGTGTTTAAGATCCTCAGGTTGGCTTATCACTACATGTCCAGATGGAAGGGAGCCAAGCTAGTTTCATGTTTCCTTTATCGTTGGCTTTGCACTGAGGGGATTCATTTAGATTGTAGGGAAACTAAAAGACTACAGCTGAAGACTCTTTAGTACGTCTACAAGCGGCACAATCTATTCTGCTTTGATGGGGTCAATCCTAACTGAAGCTCTGAGCTTAGGAAGCGGAACAGGCTTCTACTCTTAGCTGTAATGTTTTTAAAGCCATACCAGCCAGCCACAAAGCTCCTTCTGCCCTTTGTGCTGAACACACCAGACAAAACCTTGGAAGGCATCCACTGCAAAGCACATTCCCGGAGTATTTCTTTTTCTTCTTTTTACAAGTGTGGGATGGGGTCGAACAACAATTACGGTAAAATGTGACTAATATGTCACAGACATGCTGGTGTGTGTTTTTTTCTGACCTGCTCTTTCTTTTTTTTTCCTCCTCTTTTCCATCCATCCACTTCTCTCTTCTTGAAAATTCTTCCCTCTCACTTCAAACCCCTGTAATTACAAACAAAAGCGCTGACTCCTCTCCAGCTGAAACAATGATAATGATGGAGAGTAGTACGTGTGTGTGTTTGTCTTCATCAAAGCAGCGTTGACGTTGATGGGTGTAGAGAAATGTGTGGAGGACAGTAAGGATTAACACAATCTGGGCATGAAGCCCCACAACTGAAGGAATGGTGTGTGAGAGAGAGCATGTGCATATGTGTGTACATATGTTGACTCTGTCTTAATAGCAACGATCCAACACACAGCTGCTCTCTGAGCTTGGCATTTAAATGAGGCAAACAGACACTTGGAGCAAATGGAATACAGGCTGAGGCGGTGACAACACAGATTGAAGAGATTTGAGGAGCAGCAGCAAACTCGAGAGCAGGTTGGACTTACACATGAACTCTAAAAGCTGTAAACAACAAAACAGTAACATCTATGTCGACAGTGAGACATAGAGATTGATATTTGTCGCCTCCACACACATAAAACCAATTGTGCAGTTGAACATTAGGTTCAGCAACAGAGAACGTGTGTTAAAATTGTATCTAGGCCACATGTATGGATGGTTGCGAGGTAGAGTGTGTACTGCCTGGTTGTGTTTGGAGCAGGCCCAGGCCAGAGGAGCTCAAAGCGCTGAATGTCATCATCAGAGCTGTCGGAGAGCCAAGCAGTAATCACACCCAGATCACCTACACGCTCACGCCAACTTACAACACCAGTCACTCCAGGGTAGTGTGTATGTGTGTGTCTGCTTAAAAAGGGAGCACTGATTGAGGGAAAGAAAGAAAAACGAAAGGCAAGACGCATATGTCCATGTAGCAAGTTTGCATCTTATGTTAGTGTAAAAAGTGTGTATGCAGACAAGTATGTGGTTGCAGCGCGACTACGGAGAGTGAGTGAGGGCTAGAGATGTATGTGCTGGAGAAGAGGGTGTATTTTTTCTCTCCTCTTTCTTTCTTCCTCCCTCTCTCCATGTCAGTCTCATATCCCACCCCTCTATTTTCCATTTTTACATGCAGCTCCAGATGTGAAGGCAGTGAAATATTAAATTACCAAAATGGGCTTGTTTCTGCACTTTGGCTACATCAAAAACAACCCAGCCTCTGCTCTTTCCTGACCTGACACACACACACGTGCATGCACACCCACACCCACACACGTTTACACTTTATGACAACTTTAAAAAGGTGTATGACCTTTTACTACAGGTAAAAAGGAACACATTTTTATCAATTCCTGTGTCTTGATGCACTGCTATCAGATTTGCTTTATATTATTCGAGTGTGGCATGTGGTTCTAAATCACAGTTGATTTTAAAGTAAAAACTCTCATGGCCTTGCATAACTTTCTGCTTATGTGTTATAAACACTTAAGCAAACTTTTACCTAATGTATCTTCCCCTTCCCAATGAGAGACACCAAAAAATATGTGGAGCATGGGAGGCACCATGGTGGTTAGAACTCATTCTACTAAGATTCCTGGTTCAGATCTCAGCTGGGGCCTTTCTGTGTGTAGTTTGCATGTTCCTCCTGTGCCTACTCAGGTTTTCTGAAAGGAACTCCACCTTTATCACCAATAAGTTCTGTTGGCCTTTGGCAGGCTGCACACAAACTTCTTTTGCCTAGCCTCTGCATTAATTGAATTCTATATGCATAATACATATTTTCCTGACAGAGCACTTTACTCTCAAACTACATGGTTGGTTGTTGTTCCTAGAGTTTCCAGAAGAAAAACTGGAGGCAAAGCCTTCAGACATCAGGTCCTTCTCTTATGGAACTGGTTCCTAAGTTTGGGAAGCAGAGACCCTCTCTACCCTCTACCAGGCTACAAACTGTCCTCTTTTATAAAGCTTGTAGTTAGGATAACTATGGGTCACCCAAACCAGTCCTATCAGTTATGCTGATATAAGCTTAGACTGCTGCACATCTCTCCATTTCTCTCTTTACTCTTTTTTTCTCCATGTACAGGTACTACCCAAAAAATTAGAATATCCTGAAAAAGTTGATGTATTTCCGTGATTCAACTTAAAAGGTAAAATTTACATATTTTTTAGACAAATAATATGTGAATCAATATATTTTTGTTTGGATGTTGCTGATTAGGACTTGCAGCTTTAGAAAACCTCAAATTCAAAAACTCAAAAAATTAGAATACTGTGAAAAGCTCCAGTATTGTAGGCTCAGAGTGTCACATACTAATCGGGTAAGTAATCCAAACACCTCCATAAGTGCCCCAAGCCTTTAAAAAAGTCCCTGTCTTGGTTAAGAAGAAATTACAATCATGGGGAAGACTGTTGATCTGACAGTTGTGCAGAAAACCATCACTGACTCCCCTGCACAAGGTAACCTGATTTACATCATCTGGGTGCGTTCAACAAGTACACGCGGGGGCGTTCCCTTTCCTCACGCACTCCATCTGAGTAAGGCGACAGTTATAGGTGATTTCGTCTGGTTAGAGAATAATAGGAGCCAATCACTAATCGCGGGTGGGACTTTTGAAGGATGGGCGGCGTTTTGGCCGGATGTGATGTAGAAGCACAGGCGACAGCAGTGTAGTCAGTCAGTTATTTCAGACACATTCGACAAAAGTCGTTCACAGACTGTACACCGCTCGTACTAGCTGTCGCCGCCGCCGCCATGTTGTTTGACTGAAGCTTTTTGAGCTTGATAACATGTTTTGATAACTCGATCCTCTATGCGTGGTGGCTCTGGTGTCGCTCTGAGTTGCGTCACGGGTTGCGTCATTCGGTTCAACGTGAGTGGCTGAAGTAGCGTGTCAGTCAAGATGACGGACAGATCTTCTATCCAATCACATGCAAGAGTTTTAGAAAAAAAAGACTAATTTGAAATGACATCGGGTTAACTCCCTCCCCAGATGGTATTGCAAATACCAGGTGGCGGGAGTCAGGTTATGCACAAGGTGGGAAAGACACAAAAAGTAATAGCAAAAGAAACTGGATGTTCACAGTGTGCTGTCTCAAAGCACATTAATGGACATTTAAGTGGAAGGAAGAAGTGTGGAAGAAAACTGTGTACAAGCCGGAGGGCTGACAGCAGCCTGGAGAGGATGGTCAGGAAAGGTTCCATTCAAAAGTGTGGAGGAACTTCATAAGGAATGGACCTGTGAGCTTCATTAAGTCCAGCATAAATGCAGCCGTCTACCAGGACATTTTGGAGCACTTCATGCTTGCTTCAGCAGATCAGCTGTATGGGGATGCAGACTTCATCTTCCAGCAAGACTTGGCACCTGCCCACACATGCTACAAAGTACAAAATCTTGGTTCAACAACCATGGAATCACCATGCTTGATTGGCCCGCAAACTCACCTGACCTGAACCCCATCAAAACATGTGGGGCATTGTCAAGAGAAAGCTGAATGGGAAGAGACCAAACAATAATTAAGAGCTAAAGACTGTGATGGAAGCATGTTTTTTCTTCCATATCACCTGAGTTATGCCAGAAGCTGGTTACATTCATGCCACGCCGGGTTAAGGCAGTCATTCAAGCTAAAGGAGCCCCAACCAAGTACTAAGTACAAATGCAAGATTTTACTTCAGGAGGCCTGACCCTTTTTGTATTTAAAGTCCTTTTTAAATTGATTTCATGTAATATTCTAATTTTTGAGTTTTAGAATTTGAGGTTTCTTAAGCTAAAACTTCTTATCAGCAACATTCAAACAAATAAAAGCTTGAAATATATTGATTTGCATATTATTTGTCTATACAATATGTAAATTGCACCTTTTAAGTTGAATTATATATACATGAACTTTTTCACAATATTCAAATTTTTTGGGTAGTACCTGTATATGATATATGGTATCATTACTGTCATAAACTTGGGTTTCTCTTTCTCTTTCCCAGCAGGTATCTCTGGTTTGGACAGTACTTTGATGACCATCTTTCCTGTCCTTTCCACCCCTGACAAGTCAAGGCAGATGGTCACTCTTCCTGAGCCTGGTTCTGCAGGAGGTTTTTCCTTCTGTTAAAAGAGTGTGTTTTTCTTTTCCACTGTCACCCACTACCCTGTGCATGCTCAGGACAGGGGACTGAAATAAAGAAAAGATTAAATGCAATCCACTGATTTTTTTAGTGCATCAATTATTTTCATGAAATAGATAATGTTAACTGAGTGACTATAAATAGGAGTAATGCGGATCATACAATGGATGTGTTTTAATTCAATCACAAGTGGACTGAATTGTATTGGATGGGACTGTTTCTCAAGGGCCTTGAGATGACTATTGTGAGTTGGTGCTATACCAAAAAATTGAATAGAATTGAACTGAAATCAAATAAATTAATTAAAATGAACTGCTAACATAAAACTGTGTTGCAGCTACCCTACCTTTCACAGTAATTGTGAAGATTTTCTGTTGGGCAGAAAAAACTGACATAAACTGACATCTAATACATATGGGTCAACTAATCTGTATCACAATTTGAAATTTCATCAATTTTTCGCTGAAATTCCCTTTTCTCATCGACCAGGACTACAACAACAACTACAGTATATCTTCATATACACTATATTGCCAAAAGTATTTGCTCACCAATCCAAATTATGGGAATCAGGTGTTCCAATCACTTCCATGGCCACAGGTGCATAAAATTAAGCAGCTCGGCATGCAGACTGTTTTTACAAACATTTGTGAAAGAATGGCTCACCCTCAGGAGCTCAGTGAATTCCAGCGTGCAACTGTGATAGGATGCCACTGGTGCAACAAATTCAGTTGAAAAATTTCCTTACTCCCAAATATTCTGCAGTCTGCTGTCAGCTGTATTATAAGAAATTGGAAGTGGAACAACAGCAACTCAGCCACGAAGTGCTAGGCCACGTAAACTGATAGAGCGGGGTTTAACTTTCTGCAGAGTTAAATGTGGGTTTATTCTTTATTATTGTTTCTTAAGAAAAGAATAAGCCCTCTCAAAATTAAAACCGTGCCTTTAGAGCGCACGGTGTTTTACAAGCAGGTTAATATAGTAGCCGAGTGGATAGCTCATTAGCTTAATAGTAAACAGCTGACAACCCACGGTTTTAAGGACGCATTCACAAAGCTTTTTTGATTCGAATTAGAGTCCGTTTGCTCGGAAAGTCCGCTTCGTTTGGGGGAGTTGTGAATGCGCAAACGGACTGATTCGAAACAAACAAGCGGACTTGGTCTGCCTACAAACACAGGTCTCGGTCCGATTCAAGTGGACCAAATATAAAAGTAGACTACGGAATTGCAATTCGAAATGTGAGTAAAACGTTGGGAAACGTGGGTAAATGCTACGACAACAAACACGTGTGGGACTGCAGTATTTAGAAAGGTGGCTTGTGGTCAGATGTGGAGTGACAATAAAGTAAAAGCTTTAATCGATATTTGGTCTGATGAAACCATATCCCAGCTTACTGTAAGTAGCCTAAATGTTTTGTGGAGGAAACGGAGGTTGTGTGAACCTTCTTGTTCTTGTTCATTGTAAGTCTTGTCCTCCTTGCCTACGGTGAATCCGAATGCAGCACCACCTGAGATTCTTGGCCCATTTCGCTCGTTTGGATATGGTGCAACGTGAACACGATCTTGGTCCGGAAGACCACCCCCGTCCCCAGCTGAACCAAGTCCCAAAATGCACTGAGTGTGGCAGACTATGCTTTCTGAATGCACCCTAAAAGCATGAATCCACTCACCTTAAAATCCTTTTGCAGTGTAAAAAGTCCACAATGTAAATGTCAATGCCTCCAAGACTTAATCCTTATCTGTTGTTTTGTTGGGGTTTTTTTTTTTTTTGCCGCAGCAGCAGTTAACAAATATAGCTAACGGACTGCTAACAGTGAGCAGTGCAGAGCAGGTGACGTGGGGACCAGGTGGGGGACGGTAAGATAGGAGAGACAGAGACGAGAAAAGGCATCGACTCGTTCTTTCTATAAGTTGCGAATTACCAATTCGGGTTGGTCAGAGTTTTTGCAGAACTGCAGCTCTCACAGAAGTCTGACTTTTTTCCTTCCTTTTTATGAATACATGATGTATTGACTACTGTCAGTATAACAAAAAGTGTTTCTGAGCAGGATTACTAACTCTGGCTTTAAGGACATTTGCAGCTCATTAAGACATCAGATAGGGCATCGTTATATAGTCATTCCTCTGCAGCCGCCATTCTGACTGTCAAGGGTTAGAGAAATGAATTGCCGAAAAAGATGTGTTGTAAAGTCCCGCCTCCCACGCTGTGATTGGCCCGGTCAATTTTTTACTGGAGTGGAAATCACTTCCCAATAGGGGGATTATCACGCTTACCGGAAGTTCCCGGATTTTGGCACTTCCTCTTCCGGGCCATGTTAACGACAGCCGTTCCTGCTCTGTTATACTGTTTAAATCGTATAAACTCCAAACATACTCAAGTTTTCATTCTAGACTGAAATGATACTAAGGAAAAAGTGGATCAAAGCGATCGATTCGCTGCGGTGAAGGGTCGAACTTTATAATAAAACACACGTTTGTCGCCGTTGGGGCACAACACCGGCACTTCACAGCATGCTAGCATTAGCCAGCTAGCGTTTACTGACGTGCTTAACATTGTGCGTCTTAAAACACACAAACATCTGAAAATCGGGTCTGTACCCCCCGTTTCCAGTAGAACAGCTGGGGACTGCCAAGAAAGGAGACGCTTTCAGATGCTTGTGTGTTTTCAGCCGCACAAAGTTAGGCACGTCATCAAGCTGGCTAATGCTAACCTGCTAACAGTAGTCCGCTAGCTACTACTCTGTTAAACTTTGTAAATCGGATAAACGCCAATGCCAAGTTTTCATTCCAGACTGAAGTGATGCTAAGGAAGAAGCGGATCAAAATGACCGATTCGCCGCGGTGATGAACCGAACTTTATAATAAAACGACACACGTTTGTTTGTGGCCGGCAGACTGCGCAGTCGTGTTAGCAGGTTAGCATTAGCCAGCTCGATAACGTGCCTAACTTTGTGCGGCTGAAAACACACAAGCATCTGAAAGCGTCTCCTTTCTTGGCAGTCCCCAGTTGTTTCACTGGAAACGGGGAGGTACAGACCCGATTTTTTAGATGTTTGTGTGTTTTAAGACGCACAATGTTAAGCACGTCAGTAAACGCTAGCTGGCTAATGCTAGCATGCTGTGAAGTGCCGGTGTCGTGCCCCACCGGCGACAAACAAACGTGTGTTTTATTATAAAGTTCGGCCCTTCACCGCGGCGAATCGATCGCTTTGATCCACTTCTTCCTTAGTATCATTTCAGTCTAGAATGAAAACTTGAGTATGTTTGGAGTTTATCCGATTTAAACAGTATAACAGAGCAGGAACGGCTGTCGTTAACATGGCCCGGAAGAGGAAGTGTCCAAATACCGGGAACTTCCGGTTAGCGTGATAATCCCCTATGGAGGGAATCCAAACTGACTTGCTGTATATCTCTTACATGATGTTAGTCAGGCTGGTGTACCAGGCTACAGGCATATCGTTGAGAAAACGGCAATTGCCGCTGCAGGATCGGCATTTGCGGTTATAGAAAAGGCAATTGCCGTTAGCCGTTTTTGGATTTTGTCTTCTCTCTCTTTGCACAATCAAGAAGGTAAAAAGGGAAAAAAGGACACATTATGGTTTTTCAAAATCCCTGGTGTGAAAAAAAAATTGAGGAGAGTAAATTACTGAAGTAAAAAGCAGGTGCTGAACGGCTTGGATAGCTGCAACGAGATTACCTTCAGTAACCAAAGCCTGCAGTGTGTTCTCTAGGTAGTGATCAGTTTGTGACTGAGAATTGTGGTATCCTTCAAAAACTACTCTCCAATTATATTGTCCTTGCGGATTGGGGTTTTAATATTGAGGAATCAATCACCATGATGTGCACCACTTTGAAGATCCTTTCCTTCACAAACAGCCGTGCACAGCTGGGAGCAGTCCATGTCATCGGTGTTTGCAGGAACAGGTGCATAGTATTAAAGTCGACTGTACCTGTGAAGATCCTCCTTTGCTGTGAGAATGAACCAGACTACGACCCTGGGCAAGATTGCATGAAAGCTATCATAAGTTGATGAAACAAATGCTGTGTTCCATTTGAACTCGGAAGTTGGAAATTCCCAGTTCCGAATAGGAAGTTTCAACTGGAACAGCCCCCCCAGGAGATGGGGCAGCTACTATATAAGGCATTATCTGCAGTAAAACTTCTTGATTTTTGCCAATACTTTAAGTAGAATGAAAAACAAACGAGTACTATTGCCCCATGAGTCCAGATTTAGCTTTCCGTTAGTTATCAGGTAATTCTAACCACTTTTCGGGGCCGCACATTCACGATGTGTGCTTCTGTAGTACAGCTGAGAAGAGCAGCTCATTACCCAGACAAAAACAAAAACACAATTAACTCTGAACTCAAAGAACAACAGTACTCATTTGTTCATTCTACTTAAAGAATTGATGAAATCAAGGAGTTTTACTGCAGATAATGTCTTATATAGTGGCTGCCTCACCTTCCCCATTATTACTGGATGTACACCGAAGGGCAAATCAAGTTATATCTTCCGAAGGACTCAAAGTGATGCAGAAACTTTACCGGTGAGTAAATGTACGTATAAACACCTAGAAATAAGGTTGAGGTTGGGAGAAAAAGAAAGTTATCCTTTAACAGTAGTAGTAGCTTTTATATTGATACATTTATTCTACTTCTGATTTTTTTTTTTTTCATTAAATCAGTCATACACATGGTATGGTTTGATATAGATGTAGGGGGAAGCTGCTGTGGTGTAATTCACATTTTTCATGTGGTATATGTGAACTACAACGCCAGCTGTGCTAACAGCGGCTATTTACAATAGCCTTAGCAAACACGTTGTTTTGCCAGGATTTTCCGACCAGTGAACTGGAGCGCAAGTTGGTCGGGTGTGACGTCACGCCCCAGTTCCTACTTCCCAGTTCCGAGGTAAATGGAATGCACCCTTAGTCCACAGCTGCACTGGCTGTTACGTATCCCGCGTTGGCCTATGACAAGTGATCAGACAGCCACTAGGCAGAGAAAAGACATGTCTTTCCCCAAGAATGGAAAATTGGGCGACCAGAAAAGAAAAGAAAGGAAAAAAAATAATGTAGGAAGCAGCAGACGAGAGGTAAGCTGAACGAACAAGTTTGCACATGATTCATTTAGGGGCAATGCAGATTAATTACTGTTCGAAATCCATTGATGCTTTGACCACTAACTTACTCTGTGATGTCGCGGTAAAAACAGTTCGACTTTGTATTAAAATTTTATGCCCTTCGCAGAGATCAACATATTTAGTATCAATGGATTGCTTGTGAGCTCTGGAATGTGATGATGTTACTGCCATTGCTGTATCTGAAATACTGGATGCAATAGTCCATACAAAAAACAAAACCAAAAAACTGTAATGTTAACACCAAGTTATCTTTGGTTGAAATTGATAAAATTAAACAAAATATTCAAACTTTTAGGCCATAATGACTGATGAATAAGGCAGAGTCTGATTAATGAGACCCACTGTTGCTGGATAAGAGTTAGACTATAAATTGGTATTATATATAATGACTGAAGAACATTAGTTAATTACTTAATTCAATGCATTAAAAAAAAGTTTTAGGGTCATCGACCAGAAAAATGTCCAGCCTGCATGTTATAAGACACAGAACTGAAGTTTTCAGACTGCAGGTTCAATACAAAACATGACTCAGTGGACATTTACTAGAGAATAAATTCCAACAATTTTTTTTTTTTTTTTTTACATAGGCCTATTTTCTAAGATGCTTTTCTAACAGTAAATACAAATAAGTAAATACAAAGAAGTAAAGTCTGACTATTTGACTTTAATTATGCTGGTTTTTCAAAGCGAACTGAAAAAATTGTTGGAGATGAAAATGTTAGGGGAACAGGAAAAAGGGAGCTGGAGGGGATTTATTTTTCAAGGTAATTAAAACCACCTCAGAATGAGGGAACTTGTTGATATTTTGAAAGTCCCCACCTTCATCATCAGCAGCAACCGTCTGGTTAATAAATGTGCGATACAGGTGAGACGGCTGGTGACAAGCTGCAGATTTCTTTCTAAACATAACATGATGATCACTAATTGAGATTCTGGATGACTCTATTTATGTAGCTGTAATAATGAACCTGGTAATACTTACTGTCTAGATTTCGTTCTATGCAGGACTGTTACATCTCCTGTTAGCTGTAACATGAAGCTACTGGTTATTCCAACCTTGGGTATAAAGGAGGATCTAGGATTTCCTGCTATTGATAGAATAGTAGTTAATATTTTGTGATATTTTGATACCTTGGCCGCTTGGTCTATACACTTACTGTCCACATGTGTCCTTGTCCAACTCAGAAACAGCTGTAAACTGAGCCAGTGAGGAAGTCCAGGACTCCAGGTTAAATACAGATCAGAGTAACTTTTGACATAATCGGGTTGTTTATGTGGGTGTAAATGATGTGACTGCAGCTTGCTGGTTGAATGTTGATGGCTGAGGTTTTAGTTAACTCCATATGGAGTGTGTGTTTGTGGATGTGTTTCTGTTTCCATGATAATGACATGTCTTATTTACTGCATGAAATATCTGGTCAGACCAATCCTCCACAGGTGGGTTGCAGCATGATAAAGTTTGGGAACCCCTCTTAAAGTTGGACAGGCTGTTATCTGTCTGGATTGAGTCGACTTTTTCATTTTCTAATGGTCCATCACATCAGGTGAAGGTGCTGAACAACCACTTCTTTTTACTTTTGCAGGAAACATTGGTGGTGTACTATGTGGAGTACTGTAAACTGGCATCTAAATGGTTTGCTGACAAAATGATATAATCATTTTAACATAATGCCATCATTAGTATGTTTTGACTGTTGTATTGAACATTTTGATGATGGTAGAGAGGAGAACAACACTGGGCCAGTGGTTTGTAGTTCTGTGTGAATGTTGCGCTAGAATCATGAGCTTTGGTGATTACTTATGTGTATAGGTACACTTGTGCGAGTATTTGAGTTGGGGTGGCCTGAATGAGTGTATGACTCCTGGCCTGACTTTGTGTCCTAGTCCAGCCCTGCCAGGAATAGCTGACTGTCTGAAATGAGAGGTATTCATATGCGTGATTATTTAATATATCAATTCAGCGGAGTGTGTCTTTTAACAGGAAACCAGTTAAACATTGATCTGTATATCCAGAAACACCCAGTGGCTACTTTATCAGGCAAACTTTCAAAAATTTAACCCACAAAGATGGGATACAGCATCCTGTGTTTCAGTGGGTTAACACAAACCAATACAAGAGATGAGTGTCAATTATAATGTTGACACTGAGGTCATATTGAATGTAATGAGATAAAACAGAGTCCAGCACACAACCACAGCCGCAAGCTATGACCGCAGAACTAAATACCTCTTTGACAGTGTCAACATAAGTCAAAATTTTATGCTTCGTTTAAAGATTAATTTAACAGCAGAGCAGTTGCGTTGGATTGCAGCAAATTGTAAAGTTGTGCCCGATTTTAATTTTCTAACAATCAAGCTGCTTCAAGCCTTTAATCATTGTTATGAAAATCTTCAGTTGTGCATAAATTGGTGGAATTCTTGTTTTCTGTTTTGCTCAATTCTAAGACTGTTATCTGTCAGCTGTTTTACTGAAAAATACATTAAAATATGACCGTTTTTACTTGCTGCAGAAAAAAATTTTCTTAAATACATCACATGCTTTTCAATCAACTAGAATCTCAGCCTGAAGATAGAAGTGACATCCTCTTTAGGTGGACAGCCTCACAAGGTGGATGCTAGTGAGAACAGTGACTTGTATCCAAATGATCTTCTATCCGAACAGGGGGGACTGCACAGCTACAAAACTAACAGTTATACGAAAAAAACAAAGAAAGAAAAAAAAAGCAAACCCCCAGTCCAAAGACACTATCTAGGAAAGAGCTGGGATTTTCAACAAAATACAAATGACTGGACAAAACATCTGCCGATTATGGTCTATCATGAACAAATATGAACCATCACATTGATGCACCACTGCATGAGAAACCACTTGGTAAAAATGAGCCAATGGTGCTTAAATATTACCGTGCCTAAAACCTGTCATAGCTGCAAGTATTTCACACTGATAGATTCAAACTTTAGTGTTTCGGTCTCAAATGGACTCTTTCAACATGATATGAGCAGGTTCTCTTGTGAAGGCGAATCTAATCAAGATCAGGGTTGCCCAAGTCCAGTCCTCGAGGGCCAATATCCTGCAACTTTAAGAGAATTCTCCGGCACACCCAGAGAAGATTTATAAATATTATAAACATTTTCATTTTCATTTTCAGCCTCACAGTAAGAAGGTCGCTGGTTCGATTCCCGGCTGGGGAGGGGGGTCGAACAATTCCAACTGTGGCCTTCCTGTGTGGAGTTTGCATGTTCTCCCCGTGTCTGCGTGGGTTCTCTCCGGGTACTCCGGCTTCCTCCCACCATCCAAAGACGTGCATGTTAGGTTAATTGATCACTCTAAATTGTCCCTAGGAATGAATGTGAGCGTGAATGGTTGTCTGTCTCTCTGTGTTGGCCCTGTGACAGACTGGCGACCGGTCCAGGGTGTACCCTGCCTCTCGCCTGATAATAGCTGGGATAGGCTCCAGCAACCCCCGCGACCCTGAACTGGATAAGCGGTACAGAAAATGACTGACTGACTGACATAAACATTTTCAGAGAATTTTAGTAAGCCTTACAAAAGCATTATGTCATATGACTGTTATCTGAAGTTCAAAATAATTGAATTAATTAATTGATTATAATGTCTTCAATCAATCAATCAAATTTTATTTGTATAGCCCTTTACAATAACCAGATGGTACTCAAAGTGCTTTACAATTAAACCATAAAAAGTACACAAAAGCACAAAACACCAAATAATTAAAACATGAAAATAACTGGAAAGTGCCACAATGCTGTAGGGTATCAAGAGTCTTTCCAAAGCCCAGAAAATAAAGTTAAAAATAGATAAATGAAAACTTTGCCCAAAAACTACCCTAGAAAGAGTTAAACGCTAAACTAAAAAAGTGGGTCTTTAGCATTGACTTAAAAATGTCAAGATCAGTGGTGATACAAATATGTTGGAAACAAATGTGTTGATCTTAAGATCAACAATTGGTTTTTTAAAAAAAGGAAAGAAAAGAAGTAAAGAAAATATGATCACTTGACTTCACCAGTCATTTAGCATTCCTACTGTATCGTAATGGATTATATTGTCCTTTAAAAATGCCCATGTACATAATCTTTAATGAAAGGTACATAATGTACTTCCTTAAAGAAATAACTAAATTCAAGCTAAATACAATTATTCAAAATTAATAATGCAAACAGCATAAAATATGTGCATCTCAATAATAATCTGGGCATCCAAAAAAAGTAATTGTTCCCTTATTACATAGAGGATGCACTGTCAGAAACTATGCTGACATCAGAAGCTATAATGGCCTTACCAGCTACCATTACAAAAGTTACAACATCCCCTAAAATCTCCTTTTGCATGTATTGTTCTGAAAGTATAGCCCTGTGCTCACCTCCTCTGTAAACCCAGAGAAATCCAGGGGATACACACGACTTACTGATTGAGTGTAGACAACCTGATAGCAGTTTAGGATCACAGCAGAGTTAACACACTGTCAAATGCCAAGCAATGAGCACCTCAACGGGGGACAGATGAGAGTAACATGCGAGCATATGCTGGGCGTGTGTAGGTCTGTGCATAGTATATGTAAAGGGTGAGCGTGAAATGAGTGTGTATCTTGTGTTGTGTGTATGGGAGTGGAGCGTGTGCATATGTCTGTTTGTGTGTGTGAGGGCTACCCTGCTCAGGGCATTGACTGAATTGTTTCCACATGTGTCTTAACGCAGAGTTCTGGGCGGGTTTGGAGGACAAGGGAAGAGAGGGGGCTGCTATGGTTGGTGGTGGGGGGGGTTCAGGTTTCATAGCATCATGCAACACATCTGGGCTGCAAAGGCAGAATTAGAGTTCCCACGACTGAGAACACATAGCCTATACAAACTCACATGTGTGTACACACACCTTGATGAACCACTATTGGTGCACCTCCTCCCCCACAAACACCTCTGCAACACACTATATTTATGCACACACTCTCAACTATCACACACTGTACAACCATTTACACAGTTCCTCAATCTATGATAGTACTCAAATCTTGCCTTTTAACCCTGGTTTCTCTGACACACACTGTCACACATGCCCACAAATACACACTAACACACACACTAACTCAAACACTACAGTACTTCTTCCCTGGCACGGCTGTCCCAAATGCTGCGGGCACACGGGCGTTTCACTGGCACAACACATGGAAGGAAAATCTGAATGTGTTCTTACGAATCAGTCCACTATTCCACCAAGAGAGAGAAAGCGATGTGGAGGATGAGGACTGAAGGACTGCACAACCTGTATAGCAGGTGTTGAAAGGTGAGGTGGTAGAAGACAATGTGAGTGTCAGAGTGAAAACACGAGAAGAAAGACGGAGTGACAGAGCGAGATAAAAGCAGGTTAGAGGTGAATGGACGGGGAGAGAGAGTGGGGAAGAAAAGACGGAGTGAGATGGGATAAATGGGGGCATGCCAGTTCCATAAATGTTTAATTGCCAGCAGGTTTATTCATGTTAAGTGAGAGAGAGAAAGCAGAAGAAAGAGAGAACTTAAACAGTACAAAATCTGTCTAGAGCCCCTAAATCTAATTTACACAACAAACAGAGAGAGGAGAGGAGAGAGGGCTGAAACGGAGGGAAAGGGGGGAGAAGGAGAAAAGGAGAGGGAGAAAAATGCTAATTGGCTACAGTTGGGCATGTCTGGCCTGAGATGAAAGAAGAAGAGGACAGAGAATAAGGGAGCAAAAGGGAGGGATGAAAGTGCAACAAGAGGAGTAAAGGCCACAGGGAAGAGCATGGATAGATGTATGGATGAATGGCTGGATGGGAATGTACATGCATCATCTGTGAGATAACTTTACCTCAGTGTTTCACATCAATACTGAAGCTTTTTTTCATCCCTCCCATTGATTTTTCCCCTCAAACAAATAAATGAATGAAATACCAAAACATTTGATTGCTTTTCATTCACTTAAATAATTATAGATAATTTTAGAGACTAAAGACAGCAAATTTCAACCACCTGTCTGCCTAAAATCAACTTTTTTATTAGACTTAAACTGAACACCAGTTTAAGTTAAACTCAACTGCTCAGCTATAACATGGCTGATTAAAAAAAAAAAAATAGTGTAAAGAAATATGCTATTAAAGACAAACTGATGTCACTAACAAATGTATTTTTATTATTTTATCCATGGCATTTTACATAATTTGCATCCACTTATTCTGTCATGTTTTAATGGCATCAGCTCTGTATTTCTCTGACATTAGGCTCTAGCATTTGACCATCTATGATCATCTACTGACATTAATTAGCACCAAGGCTGAACACCACTGCATCATTGTGGTTTGAAAAAAAAAAAAAAAAAAAAAGGAGAGGAAAACAACTTAGAAGAGTAAAAACTGTCATATTGCCTAACCCTAACTGCAGGGTTAGGCAGGTTTGTTACTTGTAGTACTGCAAGTTTTAGATGTTTCCCAGTTTCAGCACACCTGATTCAAATGAATGAATCGCTAAAGTAGAACTTGATAAGCTGCTGGATCCTTTTAATTTGAATCAGGTGTGTTAGAGCAGGGAAAGATCTCAAACCTGCAGGACTGCGGCTCTCTGACTGAACTTAACTTCCCCTGCGCTAACCTAAACTTGTTGGTCAGGGTGTCAAAACTCTGTCCATCTGTCCATTTCTTATAGCAGCTTGTTCTTGTGCAGGGTTGATACTTGCAGGAGATAAACACTGATGACATGGTTGAGATGTGGGACAAAACCATGGAAAAGTTTCCAGCCCAACACAAAGCTAAACACAGAAATAGTGCTAATATAAATGTGATTCTAAAATTGAAACTTTCCATCTATCATCTCATTCTATCAGCTTTAATGTTTAAGCAACTGATATTTTTTTACAAATAAGTAAATACAGCACAGATGAGAGAAGCTGTTGATTAGCAAATGTCCATCAGCTTTGACCTCTTAATTGGCAGCAGGGGTTGCCATGGTGATGCTCGGTGCAACATTCTATCTCACTCAAATTGAAAATTCAGTAAATCTCTGTGACGAACCGTTGCTGTTTAAGGGGGAAAAAGTCTCTCATTAAAACATACTGTATGTGCCACTGCGTGCACCTCAAGATTTTCTCTCACACATCAACATGACATTTTAGTTTCTGGTGTAAAAATTGTTGATATACAAGTTAAAAGCTGAGTCCCTCTAAGTCAGTGGGGTATTTGGTGATATCCCTCACAATTTAGAAGCTCCTAGCACAAGTTTTCATCTATAGACTTGGAAAATTACATGGAAATTTCCATGGAGATTTCTTCTTCTTACTATTTTTTTTTTCATAAATTGCAGATTGGTTCCGATACAATAAGGTTTGTGGCTCAGAAAAATCCAGGCAATCTCCCTTTTAGCATTTAAAACTCTTCTTTGACAAATGTGTGGGGCTAGTAGGATGCCATTGTTAGACTAAAGTTGGGTTTTCTTTTCATTGCAACAACACAAATTGGAATTACGCTTTTACAAAAATCCCACCAATAAAAATTTCCTGATTGAGAGGAGGAGAGAACAAGCTGCACGGTGTCACATTTCATTATTCCAGTCTTATTTAAAACTGCAGCAGAATTTCTCCATCTGTGGATGCAAAGGCTTTGAATGAAGTCCACAAATGAGTCAGAGTGGACTTTCCCAGCTGTGCAGAGGTTTTGGCGTAGTGTGCTTCTGGTGCAGGAATATTTGAATTGTTTTGGAGAGACCTTTCTGAATTGAACGTCTAACCTCAACTGCTGCACAAAAGGCTTAAAATTCTGTTGGTCTCCTGCTCACCTTGTACTCCCTCTGTTTATGACAGGATTGTCTTTCTCTAATCTCGCCCGGTTATAGCTCTCACTCTGTATATTCCTCCCATTGTGTCTCTCTCCATCTCCCATTTCATCACATTTTACACCTCCTCCTCTCTGCCTCCCTGATGTTTTCACTTAAGTTTATTCCTGTATTACTTGAAATCCCCCACGAGCCACATGTGGAGAACGCTGTGCAAATGTCACAAAGAAAACCTGATACTAACTTAATAGGTCAGCAAATGTTTGGGCTCAGCCCGCCTTTGGCCCTGGCGAGGCAATTTTGCGTGTTTTGTAGCTAAATGAAAGGTAGGGACATTCTTAAAAAGTCTGTCTCTTTGTCTTTCTCCTTCTGTAACGCAGATGTCTTCAGGCTAATACAGCATCTGTGCTTTGTTAAACATATTACTGTTACGCAAGAATCTGGGGCAAAGAACAACAACACTTGCTAAATATCTTGTTTATTGATGTTAAAAATGCATTCAGTTGTGGCCATGAGTTTTGCTTCTGCTTTACTCTGATTGATTAGGAAAACAAAGCGAAGGTAAATAAACGGCGGCCACTGGTGGAGAAGTTGTCTTTGTTGCGTGTACCTGACTAGTTTTGGACTTGGGCCAGAACCAGACCAGGAAAAGCAGGTCAGGGGGGGGGGGCTCTTCTGCTGGGAATCTGCAGAGTCTGCGATGTGTGTGTTTTTATGTTTAGAACGATTTAGTCAGTCTCCCATTTACAAACATTTAAGGCCCCACTGCTGCACTGTTTCATTTTTCATTTAGTTGCAGCCCAAGGCCATGTCCCAGATTGGAGACTGCTACACAGCACACCGCTGCAGTCTGCTCCACACCAAGCCGCTTCCCTCCCCATTGTCTGGTCTGGTCAGAGGAGATGAAGACCTGCCGGTGACCCCAAAGCCTGAAACACAAACACACACACATTCTTGCACTTTTCTATATGCACGTTCACACACATTCAAACCTTCGCTGCTAGCAGACATACTTCTGTTTGCGCACGCTCACACACATAAGCAGGCGAAGGAAACACAGACAGAGCACACACACGCAGACAACATGCGGAACAAGCCGTCTAATTCCACTAATACCAAAAAAATCTGCAGAGACAGACAAGTATAACACAGCAGCCATCACAAACACAGAAAGAGACATTACACACACTCCAGTACACAGTTATGTATTTAGTAAGGTTTAACTCCAACACATAAGCACACACATGCAGATTGTTACACACACACACACACAGGAACGCCTGATAACCAGCCACTTTCATGTTATACACACTTGTACTCTCTAACATTCATAAATACACACAAATACAAAAGCACCGTACTTGAACCTGCTCACATCAACACAAAAATACACAGTAAATTTACACACACTCACTAGATACTACCGTGTGTGCACAAACACACACCTGTGGTTTCAGGCCAGCGCACAGAGAACTCTTTAGTCTTCGAGCTGTCTGTCCCACTTAAAGTGAACGGTGCTTGTGAAGAGGACCTGACAGACAGAGAAAACACACACACTCACACACACACACTGTGATGAGTACACTGCTGGACCAGAAGACCTGACTAAGCTGAATTTCCCCCTGCTCCCCTTTCCTATTTTCCATCTGCCTCAGCGTAGGAGAACCTGCCTAGGGAAAAATAATGCCCACCATACACACGCCACTCTTCACTTTCTCTACTCTTGCTGTGACACCCTTTTAAACATGTGCACACATACACAGCACACACACAAACTGCTTATCCAGACTTTCAATCGCTCCAGTTTTTCTCTGTCTGTTATTCGCTGATTTATTTCCATTCATGTTCACAGAATTCTGTCTTTACAGGTCAAGATGGAGTTAATTTCCTTCACTCCAGCCTGACTTGCACCCCATCTCCTCCATCTCTCCATCCTTTTATCGTGTATGTGGTGCAGTGTGGTTGACCAACATCCAGAGAGAGACAAGTGCAGGAGTCCTGGCCAAACTTGCCTGCCTCTCTGCCCAAATTACATGGGACAGTCCCAATTACCCTGTGGCCAACCAAAGCATTTCCTGGGTTAGCAATGGTGACGCGTGCCCCCCCTCCCCTCCTTTGCTGTGGTTACAGGGGGTGTCATTAGGCGCTTGTTTTACTGCAACCCCAAAAACGTGCCCGCCGGCCACATCCACGCCACGAGAAGCACAACTGCAACGTTCCAATAACTTTGACGCGCCTGATGGATGACAAATGGGAGAACTGTTGGGGTAACACTGGGGCGAGTAGTAAATTCCTGCTGGCCAAGAGGGAGATAGAAAAGGAACGTTGCAGGGAAAATAAGAAATTTAAGATGGGCTGCTGACTTCTGGGGAGAAAACTATGAGCTGTTATATTTTGTGGGATTAAAAACAATGGGATTAAATAAGATTTGTGGACAGGGTATAGTTTATTCCTTTCAGTTTGTTTAAGCACAGAGGTAGATGGAAAATATTCTGAAAAGCATAGTTTTAACGAGTGTGCTGAAGGTTAGACGGTTTGCAATAAAGCACAGCGAGCAAAACTAAGACTGACAAATAAAGGCAAACAGTTTTAGACGAGAATGCACTAAATTCTGACGTCTATCCTGATTTTTCTTCATGCATACAGAACAAGGTGCTGGAAAAATACCTGAGATTTTGGTACAATGTAACAAGCCTTCCGTTGCTGCGGCCCATCTACTTCAAAGTTTGACATGTTGTGCGTTCAGAAATGGTATTCTGCATAACTTGGCTGTGACAAGCAGTTATTAGAGTTACTGTTACATTTACACTCTGCCCTTTCTCCTCTGACCTTTGAAATCAACAAGGCATTTTCATCCAGACAATAACTCACTGGATACTTTTCAGACTGTCATTTTTAAACCCGAGAGACAGCTGTGTGTGAAAATCGCAGTAGATCAGCAGTTTCTGAAATATTTGCAACAACCTGTCTAGCATCAACAACCGTGCTACATTCAAAATCAGTTAAATTCCTTTTCTTGTCCACTCTGATGCTCACTTTCAAATTCAGTCAAGTCAAAGATGTACTGAGGTGGTGCCGTGTGATTGGCTGACTGGCTATTTGTGTTAAGCAATTGGATTGAGTGTCTTTATGAAAGTAGCCAGTGCTGAAATTGAAAATCTTTGTCTCGTCTGTAAAATTTTGTTTGTTTTTTAAATTATTCAATTCAGAATTTGATGTCAGTAACATGTTGAAATAATAAAAAAATGATTTGTAACTCAGCTGATGCAAAATCGCACAACTAATTACTGAGATCACTCCACTGAGTGGGTTAACAGCTCAACAACCAAATAACTTTCTCAGTTTAATATTACATAGCAGGGACTGGATCTCATAATTCATGGTATTCAGCATCATCCAAAATTTGTATAACAAATATGAATATAGAATTTGTTACATCACCAAAACAATGATATTTTCCCCTCATGTAGCCAAACACAGATAAGTAAAACATTAAACAAATCGGCCAAATTATGCTGAAAGTCATAAGACAATGCTACAATGTTTCTTTGTTGGACCACTTACTTTTCTATCCCTCCATTTCCTCTATTGCAACTTTTTGAGATGTTTTGCAACTCCGAAATCAAGATGAAGAATTAGGATATATATGCTGTGTCCTTCAATTCATTTTTTCTAATAACAGTTATACGTCTCATTTTCTTGTACTGTGAATAAAATGTAAGTCAATAAGATTTTTAAATAACTCCCTTTATTTACATTTGCCACAATGTCCCGACTGTTTTTGGAATTTGGTTTGTATATAAACCAGGTTTCAATTTTAATACCAAACAAGGGAAAGTGGGAATAGAAGGAGAGAAAAAGATCTAAAAGAGTAAAGTAGGAAAACAGAGATGGGAAAGAGTAAGCGACTGACGCACACAGCAGGATGAGGGCTGGAGGGGGCTGGCGAGAGGTAGAGTGATGTAATGGATGAGAGGAGAGAAGGATTAGCTGAGTGACAGAGATGAAGGGATGCTCTTTTGTGTCATCCATACTCACTCTCACTCCGTCCATCATTCATCGGGAGCATCATGGGACAAGTGTGTGGCAGCTGTGGATGCCAGCTGTGTGCAAGTGCATGTGTGTGATCAATTTGTTTGCATACATTTCAAAGTCTGTTTATGCACATGTGTGTATTGTAGGTATTAATATTCCTTCTGTCAGTCTGTCAGTATTAATATGCACCATGTGTACGTGTGCAAAGTGTGTTCATGTACGTATGGGGTTTGTGTGTGTGTGTGTGCGCGCACATGCACAGTCTACTCCTAGTTGCCCATCTGGTGCTGCTATGCTGTGCTGCTCAGCCAGCTCTCTAATAGCTCCAATAAGCCTGTGGTTTGCTGCCTCATACACACATACATACACAGTTATGTACACACTGGCACATGAATTCACACACACATACTTATACACTTGACACTACACACATGCTTGTCTCACTGTTATTCTTCTTCCAAGAGAAAGAGGCCGAAAAATGACCATTTATTTACTTTGAGCTCTGGGGCTGCGGCAACACAGCCTGCCAGTACCAGGAAAAAAAAAAAAAAAAGGAGTCAAAGAGCGCAACAGAGCGGGGAGCAGGAAAGCAAAGGTAGTCAAACAACAGAAGAAGACAGAGGGAGGAGCAGTGGTTGAACAAGAAAAGGATGAGCCAAAAAGAGCTACAGGTTGAAAGAGAGGGAGGGGGTTTGCTGGTGGAGTAGGGAGCTGTGGTTTGGTCCAGTGCAGCATTTGGTTGTGTTACAGTCTGGCTGTGGCTTGTGTGGGTTGGGCTGCAACAAGCAGGGAAACAAACCCGGGAAAAGAGAGTGGCTGAATTTCCTCCAAGTTCCTGAAAACACATATTAAGTGCTTAATAAAACTTATCTTCCAGGTGATTTCTATTCATACTGAGACTGTGCTAGTGTCTGATGAGACGAATTAAGGTTGACCTCAAGCATTTCAAATATTTTGAGGCATATTTATGTTTGTCCAGGTCTGTTGGAGCGAGCTCTCTGCCCTACCCAGCTTGCTCCTGGCCCAGCTGTTGGGGCTCCGTTCAGTGGCAGAGTGTCTTTCCAGCTTGCAGGGCCACACTGGGTCCAGATCCAACAAACCGAGAACTTATTTACATTTTGGGGAAAAATACGCCTTTTCAAATATGCCTAACAAGTCATTTCTAGCCAGAGAAATATTTCAACACATGTAAACAGGACAAATTGTCAACTTTACTTTGACGTGATTCCCCTGGATGTGGTGGATTACGCTCAGATTCAAAGCTAGGTTGTTCCAGTTTATCCAACAAAACAGGTCTCTCTTCAACAAGATGTTTATTTGAATCCTGCTGGGAAAAGCCAGGTGTTGCCAGTGTACACAGGCCTAATGTGGTTTAGGGAGTTTACCTCGGAGAGCAGACTACAGGTGCCTGTAGGAGTGCGCTGCAGTGTGCAGAAGATAAGATGCTGAGATGGGAGGTGAGCATGTGTCCCGAAATGCAACATGGTGTAAGTCAGCACAAGGGCACAAATATCCAGACTGGCTGACGGACTGACAGATACAGACATACTGTACACAAGCTGCCTGTCTGGTCCAAAGGCCAAGGTTGCCACAGTTACCTGCTTGCTCTTTTTGCTCCCTCTCCTGCTCTTTTTCATCCCTGTCTCTCCCTCCCCTGTCTTCAGTTAATCTGTTCCAGAGCATTGTGATCACATGGAAAAAAAACATAGCAAGTGCACATATTTCCCCCTTAGCCAAGAGTGAAAAAAACATACACAAGGAGAGGGTGGGGGGAGGGCTGGTGTGCGATGGGAGTGAGAAAGAGAGAGAGAGAGAGAGAGAAAAAAAAAAGCGAAATAAATTGTTTATTCAAAGGCAGCGCTGAGCCCTTTTGTTGTGGTGGGGACCTGTCTTTTATTAGCAGCCTGAAAAGCCTTCAAAGGCTGGAAAGACAGAGGACATGCCAACAGACGAGTGTATACAAGGCAGAGAAGAGGAGGAGGGTGGGTCGGTGGGAAGTTGCGGGGGGAGGCAGAGAAAGGGGGGACGGTGAAGGGGACATGGCGAAAAGGTTTAGGGAAATTTGAAACGAATGGGGTCTGAGGACATGAATAGGCAGAAAGATCTCACGAAGGAGCTGACGGTGGGTTGAGAACTTTAAATTCTGCAACTGGCAGCAAGGACAGGGAGCAAAGACCAGCACAGGAGGAAAAGGGGGTGCTGGGACGCTTCCAGATAGGCCGTAATATGGGGAAACTGTTCAGGCCTGTTCTCATATGTTTGCAGCATTTTACCTTGGCAGAGCTTTCACAGAGCCTTGTTAGCAATCATGACAGCGTGTGATGATGGGGAGATTTAGAGAATGATGTCTGATATCATATCTTGATAGCTAAAAAAATAGATAAATAAAATTCCAGGGAGAAACTATTTAATGTATGTCTGTAATAAAATCTGCACACATTTATGAGTTTGCAGTGTGGTAGCTGTTCGTGTGCAGAAACTTGCGTGCGTGAGGGAGATGGATGTATTTGGGGATAGCTTGGAGAGGCAAAGGAGACATTCCCTCATTGCATAACTTCATCTTTCTTATCTCAGCTTTCAAAGCAAACTGTCAATGCTTTTTTCCCCACCTCTCTCTTTCTCTCCTTTCTTTTTATCTCTCTTTTTGTCAGAATCGAGTCTTCGGGGGCACAACCTTTCCGCTCTCCTCCCCTTCCACCCTGTCTTCCATCTCATCTTCTGAGCGTTCACTCTGTGGGTCTTCTTTGGAAGAGTGCTGTGAAAGTGAGGTGGCCACGATGATCTAACCTTAAAGCACTTTGAGTGTCCGTGTGTGTGCACGTGCAATCAAAATATCTTAACAGCATGAGGCATATGTGGGCGTGTTTGCTCGTGTGTATGTGCATAATTTGTGCAATCTATTTCAGCCCATGTGTGTTGCATGTATGCACTTGCACGCCCGTGCACAATGACCGCTCTTGAAGCTGAATCAAAGTGCTCTGCTTTCAATAAGAGTCACAATCAGCAAAGTGGCAGCAAGCAATGACATCACTGCAGCTGGGTCCCCAGCTGGAGCACAGAAAGGACTTTGGCAAGATTGTGTTTGAGTGTGTGTATATGGGTGAATGTGTGTGCTACCCGTGTAGTTTATTTATGATATGCATAGTTCATGCAATTCGTAAACTGTGCGGCAAAATGCAAGCAGGTTCAGAGCAATCTGGAACTTTTCCTGACAGCAACTGTGAATATATGCATGTGTGTGTGTGTGTTAGTGTGTAAGCTTATGATAGCTGAGAGTATAAGTGAGATTTCCAACCTCAGTCCCGTCAGCCTCCCTGCACATTCTGTGCCTTGTTTCTATTGGAGCAGGCAGTGCTGCGGTGAGAAAAACAACAGGAATTTCATCTGTCATTGATTAAGCCCATTAACGGTGGTGTCTGATGTCTTTTACACTCATTCCACACACACCGACATGCAGCTGTACTTACAAATACACACAATTACACTTACACGCACACACACTCCCTGACCCCCCCGCCCGCCGTACACACTACACTGCTACCAAGACTACCATGCAGTAAAGGACACAACATGGAATATCATCAAGATCCACACTATAACTTTGTATGTGTGTGGAAATGTGTGTGTATATACGTGTGTGTGTTTGTGTTGGGTGTGAATGGATTTTCACACGCTAAGTCATGCAAGCCGGAAAATACTGATCATAAACTTCCAACCAGCATGAAAAACCAACAACCCCACAGAGGGCCAACGTGCAGACACATTCACACAGAGTCACTGGACACACAAGTTACTATGTTACTGACTTGATTTGCAAACATGCATGTGCACATACAGTACACAGTATGCACTGCTCTCAGTGGAACAAACCATACTTTCAAACACGCATGCACACGCATACTGTAAAGAATACAGTGACTGAAAACACTCTGCTACTGAGAATACTGTGGAACCAGACACTCCAAACTCACTACACAAATGTCTGATGTTGTCACTCTGGTATTTACCACTCCACCACTGTCATTTTATAAGCCAGCCTTACTACTTTGAATGTGCGAGCATTGTGATTTTAGCTGCGTGCTGAAAGTACAGCTCACATAATGTGACAGTTATTGGTTGAGAACAGAGCTGCAGTGCTACATCTTTGTTTCACTGCAGAAAAGAAGTCAAGAAAGAAAACTACATTCACTGGCCACCTGAACACCTAAATTGTGATGTGGGCACATAATACAAATCTCTGTTTGGAGGGGCAGTAATTCTTAGGATTACTTTAATTTTGATTTAATTGCACAATATGGAAAATGTACATTTCATGTTTTGTCTCATGAACTTCATTTTTATTGTTAATATGCATCCATTTTTGCATTTCAGACCAGCAAAACATTGCAATGGGACTGTAAAGCTTTTACAACTTTGTACTGCTGCCATTCCTTCTCACAACACTGAATGATGTTCCAGCATTGAGAATGGTCATGTTGAAGTGTTTCAGGTGTTATTTTGTCCCATTCTTTTGAAAGTGCATCTTAGCCTGAATCAGCCAGGTTTGCTGATTCTCTGTTGGGGACAGATCAGGATTTCAGTCAGGCCAGTCAAGTCTCTGTAGCCTCTTCTTCTGTAGTCATGCCTTAAAAATGCGTGCAGAATGTGATTTTGCTATGTCTTATTGAAAATTGCATAAATATCACTGGAAACAGTGTTTGCATTAAAGTTGCCATCACATAAGTATATGAGCTTTGCTGAAGACACCAATACAACTCAATATCATCACAGAGCCTGGCTTTTTTGTGACTTCGCCATTAAAGGCGTTATAGATGTTTTTTTCAACAATTTTTGCAATATTAAATAAAAATGGGTTCACTACCCCATACGCTATGATTAATTAAAAACTTTAAATACATAAATATTATTATACATCAGCTGTGAAAGTAATGGGGCTGAAAAAACATCCGCCAATCATCTCTGCATTCCTTACATTTTTCATTTGTCTATAGGACCGTCAATCTCTTTTACTACCATAGTAAGAGTGATTGACGGTCAATTCAATGGGTAATAGGTGAGACTGATCAACATTACCAGTGACAGTGATTGATTGATTAGAGTAATACTGCATGCCAGAAGCTGCGCGCACTCATATGATGTTTCCAGCAGGTAGCTAACAGTCTTTCTGCTAGCAGTCAGCGACGTTCAGACAACGACATCTGTTTTACTTGCGCTTGTGACATGACGGGAGAATCTGTACCTGCTGTCTGTTGAACACTGGAGTGGCTCGCCCACGTTTTGCTGTGGCTGGGGGAGGAAGCTGTGAATCTAGCAGCTTGGTCTTGCACATGCGCATTTTTCAAAAACTCGCTAACAGTCTCTGCCTTCTGAATTGCTGAAAATATCTTCTATGGCACCTTTAACAGTCAAGACAGTTCTTTTTATCTTTGGTTCCTGAGCAGACTGCATTCACTTCTTCTGAAAAAAAGATTTAGAAGACAAATTATTCTGATCACAGTTCATGTTTCCACTGTGTGACGTCTGTCCCAGATCCCTCAAGCTTAAAGAAGTCAAAGCTATATCTGGACAAGGTGAACGTAAGTCTTTTTTTTTTTTATTTATTTTTTTTGTACAGTTAAGTTTTAGGTATTTGTGAATGTGATATTGTAATGCTTTACAAAAGTCTCCCACAATCATCTTTTTCCTTTGCCATTATATCAACAATTCATGAATGGCAGTTCTTGATGCAATAGATCATGGGTTGGCAACCCACAGCTCTGGAACCGGGTGCAGCTCTTTCGTCCCTCTGATGCGGCTCCCTGGTATTTGACAAATAATTGAGGCTATTTAATTAAAATGTATTTTATTTTGGTTTGTTCGCTTTAGAAGCGGTACAGAAAATGACTGACTGACTGACTGTTCGCTTTAGTAATTTGATTCCAAAAGTGCAAGGCAAATTTTCCATTGTGAGACAAAAGTTTCTCTTATCTTATTCTAAATTTGAAGATTATGGTGATCTTGTATGTTCCCTCTGAGCGGTGCGTGTGCAGTTGCACACTTTTCTCGTGTTCTCCGAGCACAGCAAATGCAGCACATGACATAAAATCCAACTCAACTATTAAAATAAAGACACAATTTACTTATGTCCATTTTGCAAAGCAGCCAATTGAGTGACAGGTGCCAAAAGCAGATAACCGCAGTAAAACAATGAGTAACACTGTCCAGCATGATGCTGTTCACACATCTTCACACAGCCAATCAGTGTTAACAGCACTTCATGCTCATGTGCCGCTACTGTGCAGCATACAGCCCTATCAAATCAGCAATCACGGAATGGGCTCTATGCACGACTCCACTACTTCCTGAACTTAAGGTAGCTCCTTTGTTTCCTGTTTCTCATTACTGGACGAACTGAATAATCCAGGTGTGTTTGGCTAGTTACTGAGATCAGACACACCTGGATTAATTAGTTCATCCAGTAATGAAAGACAAGAAACAAAGGAGCTACCTTAACTTCAGGAAGTAGTGGAGTTATGCATAGAGCCCATTAAACATTAAAAACCGACATCATCATATATCATAAACTAGGAATATCACTGACTGAGTGTGGATGTTCTGCGGAGTGCCGAGCTTTTCTCCCGGTTCCCTGTTCCAGGAGCGTCTCAGAGCGGAGCATCTCTGCTGTGGTTGGATTCTCAGTAAAGTTACCACAGAAGGATCGCAACATTGCGCTATTGTTGCTGCAGTTATGGCATTTAAAGTGAATAATAGAGCAAAAGATTATTTTGCCAGTCTGACCCTGAAGTGCTGTGTTTTGATCACTTCCCCAGCCACGAAGGCCAACTATGGAGAAGAAAAATGTCTGACTAAGGTGGAGCATTCAGTTCTGCATGGACAAATTCATTTGTTTCACTGCTGATCAGATTATTTTGCGTAGCTAAGTTCATATTTTGTGAAATAGTCCTTTTATTTTTTGGGTAGACAGCTGACTGTACATGCCAGTGAAAGGATGACGCCACACAGGCAGGACGGTATGTTTGGTTTGCTGCCGGTGGATAGTTTAAGTTCAGCGGCATTTTTTTCCCCTGCATAAATACAAGGACTCAAAAAGACATTTTCATGAAAGTAACCTTCAAACCGACATCTTTTTTTAAACAGTTTAGAATATTTTTTGCTGCATGCAGAAATGTAATTTCTTTTTCTCTGCAGTCGTTCATTGATTTCATAAATGCAAAACATTTAACGTAAAGGCAACAGAAAAAAACATTAGTTTTATTTCATTTTAAATGTCAAAAGTCAGTTATGGCTCCCAATGTTTTCTTTACTGTAGGAGAAGGATGCAAATGGCTCTTTGACTGGTACAGGTTGCCGACCCCTGCAATAGGTGGATTTCCCATTTGCAAACATTGGCAGTTGTGCATGCAACAAGGGGGCAAAAAGCCTGTGCTTTACCATCAGTCTATGCCCAAAGCTGCACTCATATCATTCACAAAAAGGTAAAGTAACCTGACGAAACAATCAGAGATCATTGTGTTTACATTATATTGTATAAAACTGCATTTTGATGACCAATTAAAAATACCAACTAAGCGTTGCTATTTTGTGTTTCCATGACCAGTCAGTCATTTTCTGTACCGCTTATCCAGTTCAGGGTCGCGGGGGTTGCTGGAGCCTATCCCAGTTATTATCAGGCGAGAGGCAGGGTACACCCTGGACAGGTCGCCAGTCTGTTGCAGGTGTCCATGACCATTATATTAAATTGCTAAAGAGTCATCATCTGGAAATGGCATTTTTCCTAGTTAATATAGTAAATGACGTTGTTTCGAGTAAATTCTGGACGCTACCCACTCAGGACACTTGGATTACATGGGACGAGCAGTATGGGGGAATATTGACAATTTTTTGTGGACTTTTATGGACCTTTTTGGCTCAGACCCTGGCGAACTCCATTGGGGGGAAACGAGAAGTCGTCCTTATCTCTGACTGCATTTGAGATATTGAAAAAGTGGTCCAGAGTCTTGCTCACCATCTGGGTAAGTGGAAAATAAAGTTAAATCATTCTGTCAGGGACAGAAAGACAGCTGGACCAGAGTGATTCACGTAGCTTGCGCTGCCTGGGCACCGGGTGACGCATCACTGCTTCAGGCTCAATAATCACTTGTCATGTCCGCAAAAAGTACTGTAAATAAAAGTTTGTATTCTTACCTGCTGCCCACCAACACCAGAGAAAAATATAATCCACGGCACATTTACCCGCAAATGGCAGGTAAAACGTCCCAGTGCAGGAGAGACAGAACTCTGCTTTGAGCAGAGGGAGACGAGGTGCTGCTACCAACGTAGCAAAGTAGCATCAACAAGCTAGTAAAAGCTTAGAAATATATCCAGGGATCAGAATAGAGGAAAGACAGGTAGAGAAGCTGTCTGTGTGCTGTGGGGGTGTTAGGGGTATGAACTTTACGGCAGTGAAAAGACGCCACTATGCGGAGCCCCAAGCTGAAGTTGCTGAGTTCTGCTTTAAAAGGGGCTATGCCTGATTTTGCACATTTTTGAACCATGAGCGAGGTGAACAGTGTAGTTTGAACTGTAAGCTCTGCCCCTAACTGTTTCTCCCAGTGAAAAACTCTCCTGCTCTCTCCTCTATTCAACATGCATGAAATAACGCGCTCATCTCATAGGCAAACTCTCCAGAGGAAACTCACATCTTCCAGTGAATTTACTGCTTTGGTTGCAGTAAATGGCTGTGAATCAGCTAAATGACATTTTCTGTCACTTATTTCATAATCCGGTAGTTTACCGTAACTACAGTTATGTACACAAATGCACAGTTATGATGAGTTATGATGTTATAGGCGACGTAAAATGACAACTTAATCATGTATCTAACCTGCCACTGCGAGTGGAAGTGATGTAGGCTTGGTCACGTTACGGTGTAAATATTATTATGTATTATATATGGTATAGAGAGGAGGACACAGTCAGACCAGCAGTGGAAGCGCCAGCAGCCGAGGACATATGAAATGTCACTAAGAAAAATACCTGTCGAGGCGGACTTCCAGTCCACATTCAGTCTGAGGCCGTCCAGCTGTTCTCTACCTTCAGTACAATCCACCGAGATTTACACAAACTTTATTCCTTCTTTGGTCTCTCCTGCGTTTCAAAGTCTCTTTTCACTTCCTCAGATTTGATCCTTTCAGGCTGTTTTGCTTTATGAACAGTGACAGCCAGCGGAGGTATTGCGACTTTACCGGTAAATGCCATGTGTTTCTGTGCTGCCGTGCATGGGCTGGGGGAAGGTGCTCCTCGTTAGGAAATGCTGTTTAACGTATTTAGAAGACGAATGAACCATTAACTGAACATAGTAAGTTAAACTGAGACCAGTGTGCTACTCAGTTCAGTCCTACGATGGCTGCAATCCAGCAGGTTTTCCATGTCTCCCTGCTCTAACACACCTAACTCAAATTAGATAGATCCAATAGCCAATCAAGCTCGTCACAATAACTCATGTAAAGGCCCTGTAATTGATTTTTTTCTAATCTCTCTGAGACAAATGCTTTCTACACAGTTTAATATGTGGTAAAAGAGGTAATTTTATGAAAATAAATTAATCATTGATTGTGCATATTTATGACTCCAGGCCTTTTTAGTTTTGATTTCTAACACTGTCGTGACGCTCTTCTCGGCCAATGGAGTTCATTCTACAGAAGTTCTGGTTTCCAATCAGCCAGTAACAGCGTTTCCTAATGAGGAGCACCTCCCCCTAGCGCATGCACGGCAGCTTTTTGTAAACAGAACTGCATGGCGGCTAATGAAGGGAAAGTCGCGTTGGCTGTCACTGTTCATACAGCAAAACGGCCTGAAAGCATCAAAACTGAGGAGGATAAGAGAGACTTGAAACGCAGGAGATATCAAAGAAGGAATAAAGTTTGTGTAAATGTGGACTGGTAACTGGCTGTAATCCGACTAGACAGGTATTTTTTAATAACTTTCTTCTTAATAACATTTTATATGTCCCCAGCTGCTGGCGCTGCCTCTGCTGGTCTGACTGCGTCCTAATATTGTAAATGTAATAATATTTACACCGTAACGCGACCAAGCTTTCACTTGCAGTGTTAGATACTGTACATTATTAGGCTGCCATGTTGTAATGTCGCCTATAACATTATAACACATCATAATTGTGCATCTGTGTACATAAAAGTTACATAAGCTACCAGTTTATGAATTAAGGGACAGAAAAGCTGATTTGCAGCCATTTACTGCAACCAAAAAAAAAAAAAAAGAAATTAACTGGAAGATACGAGTTTCCTCTGGAGTGTCCTTGTGTACGAGCATGAGATGTGCATGTTATTTCATGCAAGTCGAGAGGGAGGAGAAAAAAGGAGCATTTCTCACTGGGAGAAACAGTTAGGGGCGGGGCTTACAGTTTAAACTAAACTGTTCACCTTGCTCATGTTTCGAAAATGTGCAAAATCATATAAGGCTCCTTAAAGGCGCTATATCATGAAAAATGGACTTTTAGGAGCTTTTAGCATGTTAGTGTTTTATTTGCTCATTAAAATTTTAAGTCATAATTTTTCACATTTGTGCATATTTGAGTAGCCTAATACAGTTTATATGAATATTCAGGCCAAGTTCTAGCTCCCTTGAAACGACTGACTGACCACTGATGTACGTAGTCCGGTGGCACTAATCGTGAATTGTCGGCGCGCCGCTGCGCTAAAGATACGTGTCAGCTCTATTTTTGATGAAGCACGCAGCGACACTGCATCAATTTCAGTAGTTCAGATTGGACCAGACAGGAAATCAGACACAGATTCAGTGTAAAATGTCCGGTAACTTCCTAAACACCTTGTGGTGACATCATGAGAAGACAATCAGTCAACAAGCATAAAGTTTTTCATGTACCAAACACACAAGATGACACATAAGTACATCCATAAACAAGACATTTATTCAAAATGTGTCTGCTGCCCAGTTTGTCAGTACTGGGCAGTGTGCACAACTAATTATGTTAGCAAATGTTTTTGTTGTGTGTTTTTTTCTTACAGTTCAAACTGTGTTACTGTCATGTAAGCACCTCATCAATACCAAAACCTGAAAATATAAAATAAAGAAAAAATGCAGCCAAAAGGTCTATTTGGAAGGATGAAATTAAAAACATAAATGACCAAACATCCCTAGAATGATTCTCTGCGTCAACATCAGAGGTGGTGTATCAAAATAGTAAAAGAAAATAAATAAATAAAATAATGAATAAAAATTAAATTAAACATTAGCTATACATGGCTGTTGTGATAACAATGCGCATATACACTGCCCGGCCAAAAAAAAAGTCGCCAACAAAAAAAGGTCAAACATTTAACATTTCGTTGGACCGCCTTTAGCTTTGGTTGCGGCAGCATTCGCTGTGTTTCCAGAAGCTTCTGCAATGTCACCAGATTTATTTGCATCCTGTTGCATCAATTTTTCACCAAGATCTTGATGATGATTGTAGAGTCTGACCACAGCACATCCCAAAGATTCTCAATGGGGTTCAGGTCTGGACTCTGTGGTGGCCAATCCATGTGTGAAAATGACGTTTGATGATCCCTGAACCATCTTTCACAATCTGAGCCCGATAAATTCTGGCTGGGTCATCTTGGAATATGGCCGTGCCATCAGGAAAGAAACATCCATTGATGGAATAACCTGGTCATTCAGTATATTCAGGTATCAGCTGACCTCATTATCTGAGCTCATACTGTTGCTGAACCTGGACCTGAGCAACTGCAGCAACCCCAGATCATAACACCACCCACACAGGCTCATACAGTAGCACTAGGCATGATGCTGCATCACTTCATCTGCCTTTCCGGCCACATTTCTTACTGGAAGACGATGGTCCACTATCCTTCCAGTTTTTCATAATGCGTTGGACTGTTCTGAACCCAGTTTTAGTAGTTTCTGCATCTCCTTAGATGTTTTCACCTCTTGATGCCAATGATTTGACCCTTCTCAGACAGACTAACATCTTTTCCACGACCACGGATGTGTCTTTCCACATGGTTGTTTAGGAAATGAGAAGCAAGTCATTGCACCAGTTGGGGTTAAATAACTTGTTGCCAGCTGAAAGATAATCGCCCATGCAGTAATTATCCAATAGGAGGCTCGTACCTATTTGCTTAGTTAAATCCAGGTGGCGACTTTTTTTTTGGCCAGGCAGTGTATATATATATTACAATGCGTCAGTTATGTTTTTGCGCCCGCGTGGAGGTGATGGGGGACCTGGCAACTTTTGGAGGACAAATTAAGCGCTAATTACTTGTGAAACCTGATGCCTCACAGACAGACAACACCTGTGAGTTAAAACATCTCCCAGCTCAATGCACGTTAGCGTATGACTTTTTTGCTAATTTACTTACTTGTTAGGGGTCTCTGTGGTACAGTACCACATGTACTTCAAACTCCATATCAGACTGAGGGTTGAGCGCATACAGCTCCATAACAGGCGGGTCCATTTTATTCAGTCAATCGGAGTCCAATCATCCATCAGTGTTTATAAATAGTGTCTGTGTGAGTTACGAAGCTGGTGCTAAAACCAAATCTGTGACCCTTTAGAATCCGTGTCTGTTCCGGGGCGACATCATGAAATGGGCGTAAAGCATGTTGAGATTGGTCAACAGCTTTGGTGGTTCAGTGCAGTCAGCAGTTTTACTTTCATTTTGGAAATTACACATAAAAAACACTATTTAACACCAAATTAGTCTCTATAGTGGGGAGGGGGGAAATTTTTTAGCATATTTCTGTTTGTAGTTGACTTTTGGAATGTTTAAAAAATATTATAGGCCTACTTTAATTTTGTGTTGGAGCACAGAAACATGGAAAACCTGCTGGCCCTCGTAGGACCGAATTGAGTAGCCCCGCAATGAACCATCAGACTCATTGTGAATTATGCAGTTTTACTGGGTCTGTTGCTTTGTGTTAGCTACATTTATTGGACCTTTACGTCTGAATAAACTGAAATAGTGAGTTGTTGGTTTTTTTTTACTTGATTGTAAAACATTTAATATTAATATTTTCTGTACTAATCTCTCACAAAACTGTTCCAAGTTTTTTTTTCACCTGCTTTTTCTTTTTTTCCAAAATTTTTCTGATGTATCAGTTCAGGAATCACAAACTCTGGACCTTGTCAGCCACTGTCCTGCAGGTTTTACTAATTTTTCTGCTGCATCACACCTGACTGAAAATCAACAGGTCATAAAAAGGCTTGTGCAAACCAAGAGAACAAGCTGTTGCAGAACCTCATTTGAGTCAGGTGTGCTGCTGCAGAGAAACATCTAACCTGCGGGACTGTTGGTGATCCCTTCACCAGTGTATTGCATTTGAACCCTCCTTTCTATATTCAGAAGAAAAGGCTGTAAACTGCAGTACTAAATCTGAGTTAGAAGCATTCTCCGTGAGTCCAGATAGATTTATGTACACATTAAAAGGTCATGGTTAAGTTATTCGTCATGAGCATATTTAACCCTTTACTGAGCAAAGAAACACATAGGCACTTCATAGGACATACAAAATGCCTCCTCATGTTACTTCATGAAATCATAGAACCACACATGGTTCTCCCACCAACCATCAAAGATCAGGCTATGTACCTGATACTTCACTCAGATTGGCTTTGAACATAAAAAATGAAAAGAACCTTTAAAAGGGACTAGAGGCACTAATTTAAAAAAAAACAAACATGCTTGTCCATTTTTTTTTATACAAATGGGTGATGAAGCGCTAAATACCAAAAAGAACGTTTCCACCCACGTTTCTCTCTGTTGCCTTGAACAGGCTGTGTGCTGCAAAATGAGCTGCAATTCGGTGTCCGAATTTTCCGCGCTGCCCTGCGGACATGACATCAAATGACGCTACATCCGCAGTTTTGATAAAGGAAGAAGATGGTTGTGGTAAATTCAAACACTGTAAGCGATAGTGATGGATTCTTCTGCCGTCAGAAATGATCCAGATCAACTGAAAGACCAGAAATGCGGTTTGACCTGTACATAGCCTACAATTATATTAGAAATTTGGGATAACAGAAGCAAATAAATTAATATACAAGATCCAAGCACATTAAAGGGGAAACTCAGTAACTTTTTTACCTCAATAAATGCTTTTCGGAATCCCCGTGGGGCTAAACAAAGTGTTTACGGAGCGATTCAATGTTTCCCCCCCCTCCCGCCAGGGCCTCTGGCCTGCGAGCAGGTAAATACAACTTTGCCTGCGCCGACCCGAGCAGAACTTGCGACAACAGAAACCGCTGTACGGTACTCGTGTCCCCTATCTACCGAGCTGCTTCCAGCGCTGATTTGAACCAGACTACCAGCGCTAATTCGAAAAAAACATTTCTTTAGCTTCACACCACCTAAACACGGCTCCTGGCTCTCATAACCAACTCTTTGCTGGACCAGAGTGATTCACGTAGCTTGCGCTGCCTGGGCGCCGGGTGAAGCATCACTGCTTCAGGCTCAATAATCACTTGTCACGTCCGCAAAAAGTAAATAAAAGTTCGTATTCTTACCTGCTACTCGCCAACACCAGAGAAAAATATAATCCACGGCATATTTACCCGCAAATCGCAGGTAAAACGTCCCGTTTCAGAAGAGACAGGTCTTTCCTTTGTGCAGAGGGAGACGTGGTGCTGCTACCAACGCAGCAAAGTAGCATCAACAAGCTAGAAAAAGCTTAGAAATATATCCAGGAATCAAAATAGAGGAAAGACAGGTAGAGAAGCCGTCTGTGTGCTGTGGGGGTGTAAGGGGGGGTTGAACACGACAGTGAAAGGACGCCACTAGGGGGAGCCCCGAGCTGAAGTTACTGAGTTCTGCTTTAAAACACTCATTGTTAGCATTGGCAATATTATGAGATAGGTTAATTTAAAATAGCACAACTCACTACTACCCAGGCAGAGACAAGGCGACAGCCATTCAAAGCCTCTTTGGATCCTATATGGTTGATCAAACATAAAACAGAAAAAACTGTTGGCTTCTGCTGAAGGCCTTCATTCATTGGACAGACGGAGGTGAAGTTGCCTTTTTTTTTGCGGACCTTGGGTGGATCTTGGGTGCAGCCTTCTGGATTTTGCAGCACATGGGTCTCCCGATGAAGCAAATTATGGTTTAAAAAAACACACACACACACACCTGATCTTCCTCATTTATGATGCCTGTGATAGTGCAAGTGTGGAAAATCTGTATATAGCATTCTATTAGGGAGAGAATGCAATATTGGAAAGGAAGCTCCAGCTTCATGGGAGCGACCGCTACATCCAAACCATGTTACCTTTTTTTTTTGGACACCAGCTCCCCCTTTCAGTTGGAATTTTTAAGATCGGATGTCCAGAGGTAAAGTTATGAGCGTTGGTTTGTCAGCAACAAGATGGTTTGTGATGTAAATTGCCTCACGGCCGGTAAATCCTCGAGATTATAAGAAAAGTCTGATTCTTTTAAAATGTAGGGGTCGTATCCTATGTTTAAATGTATCTTTTTGCAATATGGTGTCTCGGCCAGCACATTCAAAGCCTCTGCGTACTTGTTGTCATTCATTGTGCTGTGTTTTGAACCGGAGTAAAACACTGCTTTCTCTGCCGTGTCCCCCACCAGTGTTTTGATGCGAGTTATCGTGTGATTTCGGAACAAGATATGATTTCCAGCATCTCGAGATTTGGACACAAACACCAAAATAAATAGTGATCGCCAGGTAATGTAGATACTTTTGTTCATTTCTCCTCTCTGGTATGTTGTCAGACACTTGCTGAGAATATCTGAGACCTTCTGTGTGGAAAAAAAGCATGTTTTTAGGGTGGACTTAGACACGGGGGCCAGTTGCCCCATTCTTATCAATAGCTGGGTTGCTAGGCTGCTGCTATGCTGCCTGCCCGGCTAAATACTGGAGCTATCTTGAAAATTCCCCTTTAATTCAAGCCATTCACACGGTTATCCCGGCCGACATCAACTATTACGAACAAGTATTTCAAATCCATAAACAACACGTTTGATCGTAATCACCATATAGCGTGCACAATACAATGAACATTGCCATCACAGACACCGAGACTTAAGCTGGATTTATACTTGTGCATTGTCTGCCTCTGCGTAACCGCCGTAGGCCCCGCGTAGGCTCTGTGTAGGTCCGCAAAGGCCCGACGCACACCTCTTCAGACCCGACGTGTATCCCGGCTACACGAACGCAAAGATGCGGAAAAACTCGCTGATGATTGGTCAGTGTGGTTACGTGCCTCCAGATTTTTGGGTTTTGTAGCTGAATGAATGAATGAGTGCATGTCAGTCGCTACTGATGCTCTAAAAGAGCAAAAACATGCCAGAGCTGAAGTGAACCACTGGGGTGGAAAAAAAACAAATAAACTCCACTCTGTGAAGTTTCCTGGTTAATAAAAGCCATGTTGCTGCCTGCACATCTGGAAAATAAACTGTAGCATGACGCCGTAACCCTACGCTCAAATAAACACACACACTGCCTCTGCATCAGCTACGCAGACCCGACTGGACACAGACGTCGCACAAGTATAAATCCAGCTTCACTCTAATTGAAGATGAAGTCCATGCAGCTGTCCATCTAAGTTGTTGATCACAGCGTTGTTAAACTCCTCTGTCTCAGCTTTCAGTTTGATGGGGCTCTCAAATTTTAATGAGCCCAAAATTTGGCTTTTTTCCTCAAAATACGTCAAAATGGTTAAATCCTCTCTCGTGCTTTCATCCTGCTAAATAAGCCCGCCAGCTATATTGAGAGCGAAGTATCAATTCACCAACGCTCTGTGAATGTACGTAGTGCACTGGCATAGGATAGTATATAAAAAGGCAGCATAGCGATCTGCCTTTTCAGGTAAATGAGTTTTTATGGAGAAACTGGCTGCATGCACAAACACAAATCATTGCGATAATATGACAGGTAAAGGCAGCACTGCGCTGTGCCTTCAGAGGGTGTGGCCTTGATCTAAATGCAATGCAAATGTGGGTTACTTGTCTGCCTGACCAGGAGGAGGTGGTATTGAGTCATTTTATCGAGCAATGAAAAGCCCTAAAAGCTATTACTGTCAAAATGGGTGATAAAACAGGCTTTTGGAAATTATAATTTGAAAAAGATTATGTATGAAAAAGAACTATGAAGGAAATAGGGGGAAAAAATATTCTTGAAATGGAATTATTTCATGTATTTCTTTCTGCCTTGAACGCAAATCATGTCGGATTCGGTAAGGAAACATTACAGGAGGAAGAGAGGAAAAGGAAGAGAGGAAGCGACAGAACAAGAGTCAAGATAAGACTGTCTTTTACTGGCTGGAGTGAATCACAGTGCAGGTATGATACAAGATGGATGCTAGTTTAGTCGCCGATAGGGGGCGCGTCACTGAGAAAACTGCTAAAAGTTCCGTTGTGTGTCTTTAACATAACTGACTGACATCGGTATACGCAACGAGGTGGCACCAATCACAAAGCAACAAACACGCATGCGCAGCATCGTAACAAGACGCCCTCTTTGTTGAACAGAAACTCAAAGAGAATCCTAACCAAGCGGCAACCTCTGGTGGCCAGCAATGACGCCACCCTGAAAAGGACATTTTTTGTAGTTCTCCCTTCATCCGCTAGGGGCTGGCTGCAAGACTGCACAAATCCCCACAGACTCCCATGTTAAAAACGCCAACTTCACAGCAGAAATAAACAAGTTTACAGCCTGGTTCAAAAAAATAATTTTAAGGTTTAATAGGTCAAGTTTACCTCCATGTCAACTGTGAGGGGGTTGAATTTTTTTTTATAACTCATTCGTTCAGATGTTATTTATTCTTCAAATTACACATAATTAAGGGCGTGTCCTTATGATTAACATGCGGCAGACCGGAAGCCCGGCCTGCCGACCGGCGGCTCCTAGTTAGCTCCTTCTTTGCTCTCCTTAAGGTCTCAGTTTGTAGCAGAGTCGCACAACGGCGGTTTTTAGTCAGCGAAGTCTAAGCATGTCTTACCTTAAACATGCCGCTTAGGGGGCTTATCTTTGTTAGCTCCTCTTAGTTTCGTGTTAGCTCGTTTAGCATTTAGCCCAGAGTACGTCAGCGGTCAATCATTTGCCCCAAGGCCGCACTGTGCCCATTTTAGTATTTTCCGGGAGTGACGACCTCCATGACACGGCAAGATGGCGACGGTAAGACACGCCCAACTGGCTTCATTTTTCTCTATTCAGACAGGACCGGATGCTACGTCCAGTTATTGTATACAGTCTTTGATCCTAACCTATACACACTCTCTGAGGAAGAAACTTGCAGCCTGCAGGAAGATTTCCTCAGAAACAAGCTGCCATCAGCTAACAGACGTTTGCTCCAGAATTCAGGAGATTTTTTTTTTTAAGCTCTAGAGGACGGCAAGTTGGGGAAAATGTGGTTGCGTTCAGTGTGGTAGTTAATTTGTCGCACTGGACGAATCGACTTGCCAAATGTGGTTGGATTATAACTTCAGGAGCAGAAAAAACCCTCAACTTTGTGTGTAAACTTCACTCCTGACAACTTCATGAATCTCGGTGAGTTAAGTGTTTTTTTCTCGGGGATTACTTCTGAAACCTGACGCAGTTCCTACTATAAAAACGCGCATGGACAGACAACAGCACCGGTGAGTGAAACACATCTCTCAGCTCAATGCTAACTGTTAGCCTATGATTTGTTCGCTAATTTACTTACTTGTCAGGGGTCTCTGTGGTACTTCTGTGCTACTGCGTGTCCTTCAAACTCCATGTCAGACTCTGGCTTGAGCGCATACAGCTCCATAACAGGCTGCTCCGTTTTATCCCGTCAATCAGAGTCCGATTATCCATCAATGTTTACAAATAACGTCCATGTGAGCTGCCGGTGCTCCAAACAATTCTGTGACCCTTCAGAATCAGTGTCTCTTCCAGGGCAACGTCATGAAATGGGCGTAAAACATGTTGCAATTGGTCGAGAGTTCCGTGGTTCAGTACAGTCAGCCATCTTACTTCCGTCTTGGAAATTAGATGCATAGAAAAACTAATATTTAACACCATATTAGTTTCTATAGTAGCGATGGGAACATATTTAGCTTACAAATGCCTGTATTTGACTTTTGGAACGTTTGAAAAGCACGATACAGCTCCATTTAATGTATTAGAGGAGTCATAGTTCGATCAAATCCATCCTCAGTTACAGCACTTCAGCTGCGTCAAGTAGCCTACCCTCTATTTTCCGCCTCTCTCAAACGCATCTCTGAGTGCGTCGTGCGAGCACCCGCAGCAGCTTCATTTTTTCTCGTCTCTTCCAGTGTTGTGCAGGGCAGCACGCTAGTAGAGTCCTCTCTGAAGCGAGAGGCTGTCTCACTCTCGGAAGTGGAGCGGTAGATCTGGGAAACCCTTGAAGATCTTTTGTAAGGGAAATTTTAAACTTTTTTTTTTTGTTTTTGATGATCAGTGTTGTCAGTGAGATTTTTGGTCATTTCATAGCTCGAAGGTTCCTGGTTCTGTGTTTGCATGTTCTACGGAGGTGTGGGTTCTGTCTGGATTAATTGGTGGTCTGAGGAAAGGACTAAGCATATCACATTTTTTCTCAGTTCAGACAGACCTGGATTGTATTTAGACTTTTAACTGCATGTACACCACCCCTCCACCCCCTTCTGTGCAACCTGCAGTGAAAAAACTAGCAGAGATCAATCGAACAGAGATCACATTCACTTGGTGTGAGTGATGTACAGCAGCATCACTGATTTCTATGGTTGTGATGCTGTTGGTAAATGAAATGCGAAAAATTACATTTTTAAATTGTTATTTGTTAAATTCTATTTTAATGATTTTGGTTTCATTGCAGGATTTTTAAGATAACTCAAAATGATCATCATTACACATTCTGGGAAGGCACTTGACCTACATTCACAATACATATAAATCAATCACTCTCATTGATCAGTCTCACCTATTACCCGTTGAATTGACCGTCAATCACTCTTATTCGGTAGTAAAAGTGATTAATGAGCCAATAGACAAATGAAAAATGTAAGTAATGCAGAGATGATTGGCGGATGTTTTTCCAGCCCCATAACTTTCACAGCTGATGTATAATAATATTCATGTATTTAAAGTTTTTAATTAATCACAGTGTATGGGAACCTAATTTCATTGATTATTGCAAAAATTGTTGAAAGAAACATCATCTATAACACCTTTAGAGCAAGGAAGTGGTAGGAGACCTGGATATTAGATTTGGGGGGGAATTTGGACAAAAAAGGTTGACAAGCATTGGCTGAGAGCTTTCACGTGCAAATTATGTAATTGCCCAAATGTCATGGAAACATACTGTAAGCCCTGCATCATGAAATAACAAGACAGCATTATGTCTTCAGAATAGATTGTTGGTCTGTGTCAGACGTCCAAACGTCTAAATTTCAACATCTATTTTGGGCTAAATTTAGTCCATGTCATATGTCTGAGCACTGTCCAAATTTCATCCTCCTTTTTTGGGATAAATTTGGTCAGTGTCAAATGTCCCAACACAGTCCAAATTTCAGCTTTTTTGGGGGGGCTTTGACAGGTTGACATGATTTAGCTATTAAAATGTCCAAGGACGTCTGGTGTTTGGTGTGTAAGGCTTTGCACAGGGCCATCTGTATCTTGTATTCATCTAGTAAAAAATGTAACTGTGGAGCAAAGGAAGATTCCAAAGCCCAGCCACATTATAAGGAAAAAAAAACATATCCACCCCTCTCTTCCTTTAAATGATAAACCTTACTGTGCGTTCAGACCAAGAGCGACTAAAGCTGTAAAATCGCCGGAAGTCATTCACTTTCAATGGACAGGAGCGACAAGAGCGAATAAAGCGACAGAAGCGACGAGCTACAAAAGTTGAGCGACTAGAGCGACTAAACAAAGTTAAGAATAGTTTAACTTTATGCAAATTGGCTATGACACGTTTTGGCTGTAAAACCCTGACAATCAATCAGAATGTAGACATTGTTCACTTCCAGGAGTCCCCCGGAAACGAACTCTGAACTCTGGAGCCGTATTTTGGTTCCGAGTCAAAATGACAGCAGAAACGCTGATAACTGCCGTCGCTGACCCCCCAGTATTGTATGACCTGACACTTTAAACCTTTCGGGATCTCCAAAAGAAGGCTCTGGCCTGGGAAGAGGTATCACGTGCCGTTGGTTTGTCCGGTAAGTTGATAAAATCATTTCTTAAAATAGGCGCGAAACTTGCCTGCTAATCGAGCGCCTAGCATGCTGCGAGAATGGGACGATATCATTTATAAATATCGAAAGTACTATGTTATAATAATAATGGACAGGGATAAAAAATACGTATTTCCCTTTTGTCCCTCGTCTTGACATTTAGTTTGAGAGTGAGAGATGAATGAGTGAAGATCTGCAGATGCAGATCAGTGATGATGTACTTAACTAAGCTACAACATTATTTTGTTTTGGGGTGTGATTTAATCAGTTATGTCCAGACCGTTGTTTTTCAGTAGGAGACGGATTTCTGGTTAATCGCAGGCTACAACTTGTCAAAGCACAAGGCAGCAATCACGGAAAGCATCACTGCAAAAGCTCTGCTAATGGTAAAAAGCATACGGTCCTTTTAAAAGGATATGCAAAATTGAACGTGATGTCATAAGCGACTTGAGCGACAAAAGCGAACAGATTTTTTGTAGCAGCTATTTTTATGAGCGACAAAAGCTATTTTACAGCTTTAGTCGCTCTTGGTCTGAACGCACAGTTAGGATTTGGTTGCTTGGGAATACTTGTTACACATAGATTATTACACTTAACAGGAATTTGTTGAGCTGGAATGCTTCAGCATCATAGCTTGGCTGCTGCTATGCTGAAAATGAACATTCTGCCTCAGTTAAAGTATCAAATCTAATGAATCCTCTCAGTTTTCTTGTATGGTAATCAATCATTTAGTTAATTAAATGGACGTTTCCCCCATCAATATGGACCAAAAAAGACTGTGTGAAAATAGTGACACCAGAAATGTTTACAAGTCCTTTTTTGCAAGTCCAAGTCAAGTCTTTGGGTGGCAAGTCACATCTCAAGCCTTACGGCTCAAGTACGGGTCAAGTTGCAAGTCACTTTTGGTTGTATTGGGATATCTGCCATGCGACACCTGCCTTCTGGTGTGCTTAAAGGGATATTGTGTAAGTTCTCCTGTTATCTGTTCACAAAAATTGATTATTTCGTTCAAAAGTGTTTTTCCATTAATCAGTAATCACTCCCATCAACAAACTGAAGTGCTCCTGTAAGCTCTGAATTTGCCGTTTGTATCATTCTTATATACATAGAACGGGTCGGCTGGGTGGTGGCTACCATGTTGTGTCGCCATCTTTTTACATTCAGTAGATGTGTGACAGCAGTAAACCACAGAAACTCACTGGAGACACTGAAGCTGTCGGATCAGTTCGAGGTAATGTTTTTGAAGTCGCTGCGGTGCAGTGAGGAGGAACCGAGTGTTACTCCGATGCTGGCTTCATGTGCAGTCCGGCAGACAGCCGTCAGTAACAAACCAGATGTTATTTTAATGAGTCCCCCGGTTGGGGGCTCGAGGCGGCGGCGGCGGCAGAAGACGCTGAAGAGTGGCTCGGGAGTCAGAGGGCGGTCGTGGACCCATTGAAGAGGGCCTACGGCCGGAGGCGCAACCGCTCGGAGGAGTGACTGCCTGGGCCAGAGAGCTCGCAGTGGTGTCCCGGGGGAGCCTTTGGCCAGAGTACGGCTGCTGGGAGGAGCGGCCGCCATGGACCCGGGACTGAACCGAGAGGAAGCCGAGAGAGACGCCGGCCACTGCAAGCCCTCTTAGCCTCTTTTTATCCTTTTCTGTTATCACTTTTTAGTTGGACTTTTACGATTATTTTATTACTTTTTAGTTTAGTATTTATTTTTTATTTTTTTAATAGAGCTTTTATTTCTTTTAACCACCTACTGGCGACGGCCTGTCCTTCTTTCCCCTCCTCTTGCAGTCGCCGGTATCGGTAAAGAACCACCTATTACATGATTGTACATTTTGCATTAATATCTTGAATGCAAGGGCAATATTAGATATAAGTAAAACCTGAGAACAGAAGTACTGGAAAGAAACGCTTTTAAAACAATAATAAATTATAGTGATAAAATTAAACAAAAATAGATTAAAAACGTCTTTCAATTATCAAGTAACATAATATATAGGACTAAAATAGTCTAATTTGTTAAGTGGAAAACATTAAAATAGAAAATTTAATAGTAATATTACAATTTTACCAAAACATAATGTGCAATAACCTGGATTAAACCACTGAGAGGCAACAAAACATCATCATCACTCACAGTAGCGGCATCATTATGACATCTGATAGGTAACCACCATCATGTGATACAGAAGCTAGAATCTGGGTGCTTTCATCATTTAATTGTCTAAAACTCTCAGAGGTGGAAACAAATTGCATGTTTTGTATCTGTACAGTGGTATCACGATAATTTAAAAAAAAGTATCGATTCTAATATTTTGTCGCGCTGGTATCGAAGTATCGACTCCAAGGTATCGATATGCCCACCCCTAATCACTAATGCAGTAATAACTTTTATTTTGTATTCTTAAAAAAACAGACTCAGTAAAACTGCATTGTTAAAATGAGTTTGGTGGTTTAATGATCTCAGTTTAACTCACTGTGTTTAGTGAATGTCTCATTCTTTTTCTAAACACATTCAGTGAAGCCAGTCTGATGGAGTAAACATTATTTTAGTAAAAGGTAACAAGCTAACATTTCCGCCGCATCTTGAAATGTATACTTGGAGGTGATGAGGATTCTCTGACTTTCCGCATGGGAAATCCAACTTTAGGAAATTTCCCATACTCAGAACTGGGAATTTCAGACTTCTGAGTTCAAATGGAAAGCAGCATAATATGATGGCTGTTTTGTATGTTGTGCCATCTTGTGGCGCTGCCATTGCGTAGGGGGCTAGTCAGGGCTTGAAATCACTGCAGGATTGCGGGAATCGCGCATAATATCATCAATCCTGCAAACCTCACTCTTATCAGGTGGGAAATTCCCACTTACATTTAAGTGATATAATGTCCAGTGAATGTTTGCATCAGAGCCATAAAATAACGTAGAATAAAGGGCTCAACACAGCAGGCGACGTCACCTCCCGTTTGTCGAGCCCTTTAGGCCTCTGCTACAGATTCAGCACATGCTCCCTCTCTCTCTCTGACCTGTCGGATGTTGCAGCTTCCCTCTTGCTGACAAACCAAAAATTGATGCAGAATTTCCTGCCGGTAAGATGATACTTTCATGGACTGCTGGTGAAAACGTAACTTAACAAGGTACGCAACGGAGGGCCCAGGCGGGTTTCAATCCTGCAGACTCTCCGGTGAGAGTCACACACGCTTACCAGTCAGCCCAAGGCATATCGCTTTGGCCAAGTAGCCAGGGTGCGTGATCAATCGGAGGCATTGTGACAGGATCCCCCACTGTCACATTAGCACAGCTGGCGTTGTAGTTCACATTTACCACATAAAAAATGTGAATTACACTACGGCAGCATCCCCTATAAAAACCAATAGTATGTGTATGACTAATTTAATGCAACAAAAATTAGAAGTGCAAATAAACGTAATAATCACAGGAGCTAAACACTGGGCATGGCCATCTTTAAATCTGTACTCCGAAGTGGCAAGAGGATTCTCCAACTTTCCGAGTTGGAAATCCAACTTCAAGAGCCATTCCAGTTGAAACTTCCTACTTGGAACTGGTCATTTCCAACTTCCGAGTTAAAATGGAATGCAGCATTATTACCTCGTATCTGCCAACATGGGAAGCAGCACAAAGATCTGGACTGACAACATTGGACAGTCACCTAAGGTCACTGATAACCTAGAGGTATGTTATCCACAGATCTCAAAGCTATAGACAAGTTTCACAGACATTTCCGTTTTACTTCCGCAGTCAGTCAATTTCTGCAAAGTGCTTCCGGTCGATAACATCTGCATTCATTTACACTGAATAGTGATGTCTCTAAAATGGTAACATTCTCATTTATTTCTTATTTCACAAAGACAAATGTTCAACACCGAGCCAGTGTCTGGATGATTCCTGTCAGAAGGCTTGAGTGGTGGTTATGGTGGATTTTTTTTTTTGGAGTTAAGGAGAATGGAGAGTTTGAGACAGCAGGCTGCACCCGGTGGTCGGTCACGTAGCTGCATGACTGCCGTCCTATGGTGAGTTCGCTCAGTTTACAAGGTTCATATAAGCTGCGGCAGCAACTTACGGCACACAAAAATGTCCACAAAAACACCGCTTTTAGGGTTTAACAGTATCCACTTTCATCGAGTTCGGGAGCTCTTCCTATGTGTGTTGTTGACTTGCGTATGTCCTCAGTGTAAAATATCCTGTAACCGTGGTAACCGGAAGCCCTTGGCAGAAACTAGCAGGCATGACGGCTCCCATGGTTTCGGCCGTGAAACTTGTCTATATTATTTTGACATTGGTGCATTAATGTAAACTATTCTTGTCACCCTCAACTGATAAAACTGATTAAAATCCACGCTGGAATATAAAACGCAAACCTCGTCATAACTGATCAAAAGATGGTGAAGAAATACATTTAAACTTTTGTAAAGGTTGTTACGTTTGTATTTTATCACATATTTGGCTTTTTGGTAACGTTTAAAGGCCTCCTTCCACTGAAAACCCGTTTAACTTGCTCCTTCTGAAATACGGAGGGTTTCCCCTTGTCTACTTACACATGCTGACTTGCTAGCGTTGCGTTCCCCCCAGTCGGCTGTGCTTTCTCATCAGAGAAACAATACGCAGAAAAGAGCGAATCGGGAACAGCCTTGCACTTCTACGTCACATTGCAAATAGCGTATCCCACGTGGGGTTTATATCTGTCCATTGGAAGGCAGGTAACCCTCCACTACACACTAGAAGTGAAGACAGCACGACTGTAGCTTCGGAGTTGAGAAGCTAATTAGCAAACTGTTTGCTAGCATGGCGGAACAAACTTGTTTGTCGGCTCTATTTCCTGTCTGTAACGAAATAAGAGCGGAGGGCGGAGCTTCCTTCATACACTGATGGGAGGCAGCCAATCAGACGGAAATTCATGAGAAGGACCCGGAAAAGCCTGTCGTTGGACCACAAGCCTCTCTTCTAGTATACAAATACAGCTGGATACAAAGATACCAGAAGGTTTTTTTAAACAGAAACGATGCAGAATGCATTCAATAATAATGGAGAACACAGAAATATTAATGAAATGACCACGGAAGTACAACTTTAAGGGTTGTACAGATTTCGTAGCCAACACGTCCTACAAATTAAACTATTTAGGCTGCTGGACAGTGGTACATGATCTATTTGTGTTTCTGGCTTAACTATACTTATTTTCTTGTCACATTTCTCTGATCAGGGCACCTAACAGATTAGTCATTAACTTTCAGCAACACCACAGCTTGTCTCTTAGTCCATTAGTATTAACTGGCATAGTAGCCTTATGTGGTTATTTTAAGCTGGTCTGCAGCATGGATACTTACAGTATCGTGTCATATTAATGAGTGTTCACTAACACTAGCTCAGTGGCACAGGAAAACTCTCTAGTGTTCTTTGATTATTTAAAATGAGTGTTGAACTCTAAAGATCATGTATTCTACAGAACATGGCAGTCTTCTCTTTTGTAGTATGGCCTGAACATAATCATCCTTTTTTTAGCTTAGCTTTTTGATTTGATTTCATTTTAGTCATTTTACTTATTTTACTTTCACTCTATTTTATTTTGTTATTTGAAGTTATCTTAGATTTTATTAACTCGTTTAGCGTATCATTTTATAAATTCCTATGTTTATTTTTCCATGTTGCTCCTATCTGTCCTCTTATTTGATCTGTTTTAACATTTTAATGCCAGGTTTTCCTCATGGGGATCCTTCACTCTGGGGGCTTTGTCTACTTGGTCTGGAGATAGCTGGAATAGCGCTTTATAAATAAAGTTTGATTTGATCCTCACAGGGAAATTCACAGTCTCCTCCACTCACCCTGTATATGTGAGTCAAATGTTGTTTCTTCCACATTGTGTTTTTTGATTGTTTGTTTGTTGGTTTTCTCTGTTTTTTTTTTTTTAAGTCTAAATTGAATCAACAGAAATATACTGAAGATGTTGCAGTTTGCTGTTCTTTTATTTGCAGCAAAACCAACGTACAGGAGTGAACTTTCTGTGAAAGTTCTGTGTGTATACTTCCAATCTCCAAAATAAATGTTAAACAATAGTTGATGTATAATTTTTTTTTATGAAATACTTTCTTCTGTTGTCATTTTTGTGTCTAGAAGAATGAAAAACAACAACAACAAAAAAACCCCACCATGGCTGAATCAAACTATAGGCTACTTTTTTTATTTCATTGTTCATGACGGCTGATGTCACATGAACAGATGTGTCATAAATTTGTCCGTGTCTTGCACTGGCAAGTGACCACACTACAAGAATGGGTGCCATTGCCAAGAGCACCCTCAGAGGGCATGAGACGGGGAGTCAGGACAAGCAGCTGTCAATCAATCATGGCAACAGACTGTAACAACTAACACAATTTGGCGGTAGTGGCTGCCCTCTGCTCCATATGTAGCCTGTCTGGTGTCATTGACAGAAAAAAAACAAAAAACAAATTTTGGTCCAAAAATGTACATGTCCTTATATTTTCCAAAATGAATCCCTCTCGCTGACATAAGGCTATTTTGGAATTTTCATATGGGCCTGTAGTGACTGGTAAAACTTCCCTGATCTCTTTGATCCTAAAGTTACTCATATATGATCATAAACATCATGAATAAGAAGGATTAGCATGTTTTTGAGGAGGGCATTATTGGCTGTCAATCCTATAAACAGAACTTGAGCCAACAAATTTACAGGGAATGGGAGCCATTAAGCATTATGGGGCAAGCATCTATTGGAATGTAAACATTAGCTTCTTCCATTCATTCATAGTGAGTTTGGACAGAGTGCTGCTAAAGAAAAGGCATTGATATCCCGGAAAGGGGATTTACAGGGAGACTCCAACCAACAAGGCTAGATAAAGTAATCTCCAACATAGACAATGTTGACCCTTATTTAAAGCAGAAGTAACTTTTTCACCTCAATAAATGCTTTTCAGAATCCCTGTGGGGCTAAACAAAGTGTTTACGGAGCGATTCAATGTTTCCTATCCCCCCCGGTGTCTCTGGTCTGTAAGCGGCACTTGCAAGTCTGCCTGAGCAGACCCGACACAGATCTTGCGACAACAGAAACCGCTGTACGGCACTCACGTCCCCTATCCACCGCGCTGCTTCCAGTGCTGGTTCGCACCAGAACCAGACTAAAAACTTGTTCTTTAGCCTCCCACCATCTAAACATCAGTTCCTGGCTCTCAAAACCAACTCTTTGCAGGACCAGAGTGAAGTGCATGGGCACTGGGTGAGCATCACCGAGCCTCACGCCCGAATAGGCTCAGTAGTCACTTGTCATGTCCACAAAAAGTAAATAAAAGTTGCATATTTACCTGCAAAACGCAGGTAAAACGTCACGCTGCAGGAGATTATATTTATAGGACTTTTTCACAGTTTGCTTGGAATATAATTAAAGGGAAATTAAACTTGGCTGTGTGACTGCTCCTTTGTGGAGGTCTGCGCTCTCCAAGTGCTTTTCCAATTTTTATTACGTAAAGCACTTTGTACTGCTATCAAGCCTGGAAAGTGCTATAAAGTTTGATTTGATCAAGTCTTTCTTTCTTTTTTCATTCCTTATAATCATTTATTGTCATATTTTCAATTTACAAGACCCTTCAAAGTTTGGACACACTTACTCATCGTATTTAATAGGTAAGCGTAACCAAATTTTTGACTGGTGCTGTATTTATTTCATTTATTTAAACTAAAATAAACTTCCCATTTATTTCCTCTACAGTGGATGTAACACTTAATTAAAGAGGGGGCTTAATAATGAAATCAGCTGTAATTTGGATGTCAGATAGTAAATTTTAAACTTAAAGTTTGGAAACAAGTGAAAAACACAATACAAACTTTCTTTGAGGGCAAGTCAAGTTGCTGAGCAGACTCTCTTTTCTCAGGAAAAACTGTTCAGGCCTCTGAGATCGCAGATGTAGTTATATCATACATGAGTTTGTTCTTACCGTATCTCAGTTTTATTTCCAATATAGAGCTGTTTAGGTTACCTTATAAGTTTACTTTTACTTCAGAAAGCAAAGTTATCACCAAAGTATTAGAGTACAAAATAGTTCCTTTATGAACAAACTTATTTCCCTTCAATCCTGCTGAATATAAGTAACTTGACTGAAGAAAATAATTCAAGCAAGTGGTTGTCTACCAGCTGTCGCCCTTGATTCATGGAATGTTTTTAGTGCAGAAGCAACAGGGAGTTATGATTTGAATTATATAGAAATGGGGCATTCAGAAGTAATTTATTGTGACTGCAATTCAGTCCAACATCATTCCTACTCTGACTTTCAAACCAAAGAGAAAAAATTTTATCTGCACCATAAAGTATACTGTAAGTCTTTTACAAGTGCTCCAATGTGACATACTTCCAGAAAAAGAATAGAATAGAATAGAATAAAATAGAATAGACCAGGAGAATTAAGCCAAAGGCAGGGACTCACGGGACCAGAACAGTGATGAGGGACGGCTACCAGAAACACCCAGCCAGTCATATGGGTGTGCAAGGCAACCCACACACACACACACACAACTGTACAAAAACCAGGAAAAGATTAACACACATACACAGCACTCACAAGTACCTGCACACATAAGAAATTACTTAGACTAGACCTGAAATGCATCTTGTTTCAGTACATGTTGAATACATAAACACTGGCTTATTATCATTAATCTTTTCTTATCTCCATGTCTCTTCTAATCTTTTTTTCTGGGCTTCTTTCTCCATCTCTGTCCTTCATCTTCCTCTTCCATCAAATTCCAGGGATCCATCACATTCCATATTTCCTTCACAGGAGACATCGCCACAGCCCTGCCGCTGTCCAGAGGTCCACAGCTCCGTCCAACACACCAGTCTCACTCCAGAATCCTGTCATGTGCCATAATTTAACTCTCTCCAGAATGTATTGCTTCCTCTCTGACTGTCACTTCCTATAAGTTACTGTCATCAGCTCATTTATTGGGGGGGGGGTCAAGGAAAAACTGCTAGTGATCGCTAAGGGGCCGAAGTCATCTTAACCCCGTCTGAATCTCCAGGTTGCTTTATCTGATTTTAATGCAACCAAATACACGGAAACTTATCAAAGCTAGCTCTGAATGACAGATGGCAGAGGGAGAAGGCAGGTGGCTTTATGCAGAACGAGAGAGGGAGCGGGTAATACAAGCCAACAGAAAGAGTGTGAGTGAAGGGGGAAAGACTGTGAAGAAAAGATGAAGAACGAGGAGAAAAGGGAGAATAAAACAACAGGCAAAGTGGGAGAGAAAAGGAGAGGGAGAAATCCTCCGGAGTGCTTTTTCGCTCCAGCGGGACAAAAGGTTACAGCATGACGGGGGTAGGTGTCAGGTGATGTGTGACAAGTCCAAATTAAAGATGACATAATGGTGGGGGCCCGGATGGGGTCCGAACTGGGGCTTGACTGAAAGAGAGGGTGGGGGCAGGCTGTGGCAACCAAGTCGAGCTGGGCCATGCTGGGCTGGGCTAGGCTGGGACTGGGCAGCAGGGGGCTACCCTGCAGGCTCCTCCATATGGAACGTGTTAGCCTAGCGATTGCTAGTGAAATGCAGGCTGACGTCAGGCAGACACCCACCCATTGTTTTGCTGCTTAATTTGTTATAATATTTGTCTTACAAATGAGGATTTTGCCAGGACAGAGGAAGAGTAAGAGGCTACGGCTGCAAATGAAAAGAAGGTGGGCTACGCGCGTTGCAGAAGAGCCTAAAGTTAAGGCCTCAAATGTGGTATTTGCATTCACTGTATAAGTAGGGAAAAGCTCGGGGTCTTAGCATAAGTGCTAGCACAAGAAGGGCAAGGGCCTCAGCTGTCTAAGTGGGAGGTATCGTGTCTGGAGGGCTAGCATGGGTGGGTGCGCTGCAAAGGGAGGAGCTGTTGAACAAGTTTGTGTTAAATGCATATGGAAGTTTTTAGTATAAACAAACATTTCTGCTATACTCACAACAATTTGTTTTAGGAATGCATCATTCATGTCTATTCCTGCTGCTGCTGCGTGCCTGTTTAATGCATCCTCATTAACCCTCGCGTTATTTGTTTATCCTCTTAATAATTTGCTCACCTTCTCGCCCATTCACCCAGTTTCCAACATACAGAGAAGACTTCCTAAAATAGGCACAGAGCAGCAAGTTTAAGAACGCTTTTGTTATTCCAAGAGGAGTTGTGCAGTAATTGACCACCACCTGGGCATCTGGCAGACGTCAGTTTGCCAGAAACAAAGGGGATGCAGAGGGAGAGAAAGGAGGTGTGAATGGAAAGAATGAAAGAAACAACAAAACAAAAATGAATAAATGTGGGCTGAAGAAAGACAAGAAAAGAAATTAATGGAGAAAGGGGATGAATGATGGAAAGTTTGTGCTGCAGCCCCCTCCCGTTTCTTTCTCTTGCTCTTTTACTCTGACATGTCAATTCGGTGGTGCTTTATTGGCATGAGTAATGATGGGAGGTGTTGCCAGGGTAATTACATAGCACATTAAAGGGTTTCATAAACATTACAGTTCCTCCTCTGCCCGGTGGCAAGGCTAAAGGGGCAGGAAGAAGGAAAAAACAGAATGGGAGAGCCGGACACGGCAAGAAGGAGCAGAAGCAGCACAAAGGGGAGCAAAGAGAAGGGATGGAAGAGTAAAGGGCATTTACTGGAGGGGGAGGAGGAGAAAAGGGAGGAGTGTGGAAGAGATGAACAGAGAAGATGACAGGAGTGAAGGTTACCATGCTTGCGGATTCCATCGCTGAGTGCTGAACATGAAACAGGAAGAAAAAAAAAAAAAACAACATGCAGGATCAGCGTCCAACACAAACCACAGCTGCAATTCACATCACAGAGCACGGAGAGCAGCTCACACATATACAGACACAAAACGCACACAAACACATGCCCTGCGTGCTTTCGTCGACACAGTTTTTGCATATACCAGTAACCATTCACACAAGAGCCACAAACCCCACACACTCAGCTGTGCACAGTCTGTCGCAAAGGGTCATGACACACTCACTCAACCAAACACACACAACCACAAGGACCATAATTAAACAAACATCCACCCAGTCGCTGAGCATTGCATATTTATGTACAACCTCATTGGTCAAAAGCAATTAACTTATACACGCTCTCAAAGCTCACAAAAACGGCCCCCACCAGTCAGTGTCAGACAGCCTGCAGAGCCACGCCTGCTCCTAATCTACAACACACAGGTTTTACTATGTTTACCCTGTCGTGTTGTAGCATCTGTCTTTAGTTTCGTACATCTAAATGTCAAATGTAATTCTCAGATTGTCCCTGTTGTTGATGAAATTCATGTCTGTCTCTGCTTTAATTTTATTGGGATGTTCAGAAGGTCTTGAATAGTTGGCCCTGGTCATGAGGTTCTGTCATGAGTTCCTGATGATATTGATTTATGAACCAGGTGCAAAAAGATGCTGCCTTCCAAGTCTGATGTCTTTATGATTTTAACATACCGGTTCATCGATGCAAAATGTCAAAAACTTCAACAAATGGCCTTGCCAGATGGCACAGAGGCAAAGATGAGACAGTGTTGCTGCTGGATTGCATATATTTTTGGATGTTGGGGAAGCATTATGCTCTTGGTTATAACGAAAGGAGCAGATGTTTTGTATTATTAAGCACTTTAGTAAACTTCTCCCACAACAATGACAATAAACTTCTGAAGCCACTGAATAAATTACATTTTGAAATTGTACTGTGTGTCCTGCTATGGATACAGGTGTTGCTTAAGGGGGGACAATTATGTGGGCACAATCCAATCTGTAAAACCAGGATTTGGCCCCACACTGACAGGCTAGATTGCATGAATAATTACCCTGACATGTGTCCAAAGCAGCATCAAACCCTCCAACTTGAAAGTGTCAAAGTAAAGTTATTCCAGTGCTTCAGCTGGGCTATGTATAGAGACAACAGCTGCAATGGATTCCGGGATGGAGGAGAGTAAACGTTCATATTCACTGGATTAATCTTGCTAAGCGAGGGAAGGGAGCAGGCTGTGCACCACCAACATCGCTGCTAATAAAAACAATATTTTGCTTTTCTCTTCATCTCAACCATGGCTCACTATCGCTCTCTGCTAATTAATTCCTGCTCTTACTTAGCTGCAGCTGTCGATTCTCTCATCTCGCAGACGCGGACAAGTGGTGAACAGGTTCTCATTTCAAAGCAAGGCACACTGTACACATTCTTTGACTTTGCATGGGCCCCCCTGTCATCAAAGGCCCTTTATTAAGTGTCTCATACATTTACACATTGGGGAACAGTTTAAACTTGGCCCGTGATTAACGGAGTAGGGATATCTATCCCAGAAACCAATGTTAGGCTGACATCTCAACATCTGATGTGAAGTTTAGGGTCCATGTCTGCAGGTATTAATCAAAACCACAGGCCTCACTTTCCCTCCAGAGATCCCACATGCGCACAGGCCTGCCTCTCATCCAAAAATATACAGCCCATACCATATAGACAAAGCTAATTGGACACAATCCACTGCACTTGACACATCTAAAAACTCCAAATCTGAACATTGTGTCACCAGAATGATGGATTGCATTTAGGTTTTTTAAGTTTTCCAAAGTGTCGTGCACTTCAGAGTGCACAGCAGGGGGATGATATTGCCTGTCTGCCAACTTGTCTTTGTCTACATCATAAACCAAACCATATCTAAACTTGACATCTTACCCACACCTCCACACATGCATGCACAACTGCTTTAATGAGTCAACAACTGGCCCTCAGCTCAAAGCGCTCTGAGCTCTGCGTTAGGTTGTACTCCAGTCACCCATAACACAGAGTCGTGCATGATGACCTTAGGGTCAGCCCATAATGCCCTCATATAATGAGAGTGCTGTTTGGGGATTTGTTGGACTGTGATAGAGAAAGGGCGCGCACACGCAATGCACCCTGGGTCTTTGTCTGGGTGCTGAAGGTATTGACGAGCACTGATCGATGTTAATTGCTAGACAGAATGGCCATATTGACCCGGCTCCCTGGACGAAGAAGCCTGCAGGCCCAGTCAAAGAGAAAGAAATACGAAGAGAGAGGGAGAGCGAGCTGGGCCCAGACCTACAGCAGATACTGGGCTCCAGACACACACATTCACACGCACACGTGCACGGGTCTCATTCACTTTAATGAGTCGAGAGGGGAGCACAAAGGCATAACGTCCATCAATGCCAAGTCTATTCAACACAACAGAGGATATATGCAAAAAAAATGTATACGGCATCCTGCTGTGTGTCGCGTTGGAGTGTTTGTGCACGTGTGAGTGAATATGTGCATGTGGCAAAGTTAGTCTGCATGAAAGCAGGGTGCTTGTGAGGTCTGGAGAAATGGGAAGCGCGACGTCCATGTATGTGAGGATGTTTGTGCACACAAGTTTGTGTGTGTTGGTGGGTGTGTGCCTTAGCTGAGGATCAATAAGCAGGAGCTGCAGAGGCAAAGACATGAGCAATCAATATGCTGGCTGCAAACAGAGGGAGGGACAGAGGGAGCAGATAAAAAACAGCCGCGGAGATTAAAGAGACAGATAGGGCGGACAGAAAATGAATGGAAGAAAGAGTGGCCTGATGAAAGGAGAGAAAGGGGAAGAAAAGGCATAGTTGGTTTAATGAGAGCTTTTCTTAACTTTGTAATTTTAAAGTTTATAGGCAGTAACATTTGCATCCGTTGTTACCGTCTTACAGAAACACATGCTCAGTCAGAGGACCGATAAAGAGAAAATTTACAACAGGTATGCCCTTTGGAGAACAGGCCTTTAGTCTTTTATTTATTATTTGTTTTCTTATTGAATTGCGACCTCATTGTGAGTTCATACTACTGAGCCAGATGTCCATTACCCCAAAAGAATGTTTGTGTTACATAAATTTTATCGGTATAAAACAGGGGGGGATAAAATAATCTTAGCATCGAGATGCTCTTGGAAAATCTTTTACTTTACACAAATCCTCTGCTACTGATAACAGTGAAGTCTGAAACTTTTGTACTAGCAGAGGCTCTTCTGCCCAACAGTCCTAACTCCAAGATGTGCTGTAGACCCTGTTCTGAACCCTTCTGTCTGGGCTTAAGAATACCAGACAGGCCCATACCTCATCACCAGAATGTGGTTCAAATCCCTCTCCACAACATTTACACTTGTGTCCCTTGCAGCATTGTGGTGAGCAGAGAAAAAGTGCTCAGACACAGGTGCAAAGATGGAGAGAGCCAGTAGTGGGGAAGAAGGCCAGGGGCTTGTCTATGGAGCATGACTGGAAAGGCATTCAACCACAGTGCCCCTACCCAGCCCCGCTCAACTCTGTCCAGTTGCACAAGTCTGTGTGTGTGATTTGAAAGTACAATGTTGAAAAGAATAAACCTACACTTGGAGCCAAGATAACTGTCCCTAATGTAGGAGGCCAACACCCTCCCACCTCTGTTATACACACGCATTCACACACACAAACGGACAAGTTTACTCTATTCTTTCCCTTTGCGTGTGCGTGTGGGAGTGTGCGTGCGTGTGTGTGAATGAAAGGTATGGCAGGAGTGTTGTGTTGGCTTGGCTGACCGTCTGCGGTTGTGCGGCGGTGAGAGGGAGTTTTGGGAGCGCAGAGCGGGCGTTGCTGCCGAAATCCCTGAGAAATGTTCGTTTTGGATCCGTGTCCGTGCTTACATACCGCCCTCCCGACTGTCTCTCATTCTCCTTTTCATTTTTCCCTCTTAAGGTTTAACTTAAAAGTTATGAAATGGGGAGTCAAAATACATCGCTTGAAAGCGCGGGGACTGTGAAGGGTGTGTGCACGCGAGTGTGTGAGAGAGAGGGGGAGCGCTGCCTTCCACTTTCCACCTTCCAATCATGGTTCCGGGGCCACTGAGGCTGCAGGGGTGAGGTTATCTGTGGGAGAGATAAAGGAGGACAAGAAGTCTGATCGGTTCTAAGACAAATGTTCACCTGACTGAGCCAGGTGTTTGCATTATGTAGATCTTTAAATAGCTTTTTTTTTATTTTGGTTTCTCTTTCGGCTTGTGACTCTCGAGACCCCATTTGTTCAGAAAGGAATTTTCTTTTTCTTTTCTTTTTTTTCTTTCTGGAACGTGAATGATTCCCGGTGCCATGACATCATTCTCATTGTTTCCAACGAATTTAACTTATTGTTTCAGGAATGACCACAAACACTGGCTGACATAAAGCAGAAGAAGCAGTGTGGAAAAAATAAATAAACACAAATAAAACATGCCTGACTCCATGAAATGACTGAAACAAGTCGGTTTGCGTTGTAAACAAGTCCAATTTTCTCACCTCGTTACCACATGTTTTCAGGTTGAGATGAACTCTTGTTAAAATGGATTTTTTTTTTTTAAAGTGTAGGTTTGGTAAGCATCGCATAGCGACCGACTAATCCCATTTGTATCCCATAAATGTGCGTGCATGTGTGTATATTTGTGTGAGTGTGTGACAGAAAGAGAGAGAGGGAGAGAGAGATAGTGAGGGAGAGGGAGGTGGGAGGGAGGAGAGGCGGGAGGGAGGATTGATCCGCGTCTGTTAAAATCTTGTTCTGGTTTTTCTTGGAGTGAGGTCTGTGCCTGCCGACGCGCCTCTCCTGTGCAGCCCCCCACCCCCTCTAGAAGAGCTTTTTTTATATTTATAAAAAAGGAAACCTTGGAATTCTTTGAAAAGGAGAAGGATCTGCATAATACAAGTGAAGTGGATAAAAGCGCACGGCTGGGTTCTTTTTGCGTTCTCCCTTGCGTTTTCTTCTCTGGTGTCTGAATGAAACAGGGAGGCAGATACATGGGGAGCAGGACGGCGCAGGTTCTGCTCTGGGAGTTCATCTGTCAGCGTGATTTTCTGAGTAAACACATTTTGCCTTAACTTTTATTTCTTCTCAAACTGGCGAGCTCTACACCACTCCTCCTGCATCGCGGAGTTCGTTTTTCTCGGAACGAGAAGAGTTTGGTGTTTTTTTCCCCCTTCAGAGAAACTGGCTAAACTTTCTACGTTTAAAAAAATAAATAAAAAGATCGGATTGCATTTTCCCCCTTCAAGCATTTTGGAGGTGATGTCATCGTGCTGTGTTTTGGCAGGTATTGTGCCGAGAGGGCGCAGGGAGGACTGCTGCAACCAGGCAGTAACCAGCGGCTAAGGAAAGCGGGGAAGTCCGGAAAATCAGGTGCAAAGTGCGGCTGTCATTTCCTTGCTGTGTCGCGGGTGGCTGAGTCCGCCACCCAGTCACAGCTGTTCCCAACCTCCCCAGCCAGCCCTCCCTCCCTCGTCTTTTTATCCCCTTTATTATCCCCTCCTATTCTCATTCAGCACTCTCCATATACCCCTCTGAGCTGGACCGCTCCGGGACTTCATCACCCTCTCTCTCGAACACTGTTGGCCGGTGTCACCTGAGCTACAGACCCATTGAGCCAGCGTGGGGGCGCAGACATGACCGAGGCCGTCTTACATTACCCTGCGCCCGCAGAGCCCCCATCTCCAGGTCGCCGTTCGCTCCATCTGCCAGTCCAGGTAACTCACCTTCATCAGCTTCTGACCACGCACTGCTGGGACTAAACCTGCCTCTGAGACTAAACCTGTGGCGGGACAAACACTACTTTATCTTCTCACTAAGTATATGATTAATTTTGGAGCCCAGAAGTTTGCTGTTACTGAAACGTTACGCACTGGATTACGCACGCTCCGCATCTGTTCGCGGGGCCAAACATCACTCAGAGGGTCAGCAAGGTCGATTGGTATTGGCTATCTGTGACGCGTGAGCGCGCTTTCACCTGTTCCTCTCCTTGCTGGGTACGCGCATTGTCAGCGTTTTAAGTCCTAACCCTTTACTCCCCCGCCCATCAGTCCCTCCACCGGTCTGGACAGCTGTTTAAGGTTGCTCGGCGGTCAGTGTGGCACAATTACACCAACCTTATACCCCACCTTGCCCTTGCCCACAATTACCCACACCGGGGAAACCGGGGCACGCCGCCGCCGATGCCAACAGGAGTGGCCGCTAACTCTTTGACTCTGCACAACATCCGCCGGATTCAAAACACAGAGGGGAACTCTGCGGACTGTCGGACTGGCTCAGAACGAGCGAGGAGACTGTCTTTGGGCCAAATTCCATAGTGGAGGGGGGAAGCAATGTGGTCCCTTCTCTCCACGTTGACCGTCTTGTAAGTTTCTCAAGTCACTTTTTCATGTTTTGAAATGATTTCTTTGCACAGGTCTTCTGTTTACAAGTTTATTCTTCGATAGCTTGAGCTACAGGTGAAGATGATGAAGGGGAAGGCTGAACCGTCTAAAGATTACATCACCCCTCAGCAGTCCCCATAGAAAATATGCCATGGAAGGCCCTGTTTTGATTGGCTGACAGTTCGGGGTCACTGGGTCAGAGTCAGGGCCATGTTACTCATAAAACCTGCCATAAACATCTCCATCACCATCTGCACTTACTTCAGGGATGGCCAGACTGGCTCAGGAAAGACCATTTTCCCATCGCCAAGAAAATGTTTTTTCCTATTGAAAATATTTCAGAAGTTGAGTCAAATATCACAGGCTTTATCTACTGGGATAGGAAAATGATAAAGTGCCAAGAGCAAATCTAAGGGAGGAGGATACAGACTCAGGGGGCTTGAGTTTGCCCATTTGAGGTGTGTCTTATTAAAAGCCAAGGGATTTATTTTTCTTCCTTTCTGTCGGCTGTACTTCTCCCAGATGGCAGTCATCTCCAGATACCTCTCATTCCTCAGACAACCTGGACAGGGTGTGTGCTGCTGCTTGTGTCTCCCTGCCTTTCTCTCTCTTTGTCTCCCTCACCCTCTCTCCACTCACCTAACTGCCTACATCTGTCTTGCTCATACCCTCTTTTCTTTTCCATAGATACTTTCTCAGATTAAAAAAAAAAAAAGAAGTATGAATTAATAACTGATGACTGATGGCGCCCCTGGCTGCATCTGAAGAGGAGCACTCTCACTGTTTAGTCTGCTGGTTTTACTTCAGGTCTCCCAGAGCCAATCATCTTCATTCATTTCCATCTCATCTATCAGTTTTACAGCAGCCGTTCCTCGACCTCAACATGTTGTTTTACCTACATGAATTTTCAGATGGTGAGAAAAGCTGAAGGCATTGAAATATAACAACCTGTTAATGCTCCTCACCTAAAGCCATATTTCCATGTCTTGGCCCGCTGCTTTTCTTACCATTGCTGCAGTGCAAGCCTTAATGTTGCTCACACCCCCAATAACCTAAGCAGCATTGTAAAACCTGCTGGAGAACATTTGAAACTGCTGCACTGAGCTGAAGCCCACTGCTTCAGCGTCGGCCTACCACGTTAACCGCTGCTACACACGGCTGAAACCACGGCTCTGTGCTGAGTCCCACAGGTCGACCACTCTCACTCGGCGCTGGTGCCCCGTCCACAGCGCCGAGGCCTGCTTGTCTAACCGCAGCCTCCATATGGTTGATCTGCTGGGACGCAGGTTTATGATGTCAGATGGTTGCTTGTTTTGGCAACCAGCCCGGACACACCGGGCTTTCCCTCTCTCCATACCTCCTTCGGTCTTTACTCTCCCCCACTTTTTTCTCTGCGCTCTCTTATTCTCTCGTTTTCTCATCCCTCCCCCAACCACCGGCTGATTCTGTCTCCCTCTTTCCTCTCTCCTTCTCTTTCGCTCTGTGGCTGGCATAATATGGAGTGTCTGTGGTTTTTGTGGGAGCGGGGGAATCCAGTGCTGAGGCACTTTTCCTACAGCGTCCTCGGCAGCAGTGCAGCCGTGGTGTTTTAACAGCTGAGAGTCCTCACAATGCACAGGCGCTCGTGTTTTTTCGGCTGCGCAGGCAAAATGTGAGGGCCAAACGCTCTGCTGCATTTCCCAGGATGTCTGCATCTATTAGGACGAGTCAGGAGCCAACACACCAGTTATGGAAGAGAAATGGGACTGAGGAGGGGAAAAGGGAAAGGAAACAAGAAAGTTGTGGTCATATGAGTGTATAAGTCGGGAGGCAGTGACATGCGTTCTTCTCCTTCCCATCATTTGCCTTTTTGTCTACGACTCACATCACTGTCACTCATCTTACCACTTTTTCTCCTCCTTCCTTTGATATGTGTAACCTCTGTTTTTCAGCAGTCTCCTGCATCTTCCTCTTCTTTTAGATCTTTATCTCCTGCCTCTTTTATTTTCTCTCTGTCAGGCTATTTTGGCTTCATCTCCTCTTTATTTGTTCTTACATCACCTTTCTTCGCCCCGTTCTCTCCCCATGCCGTCATGTACCTTTCAGTCTACCTTTCTCTTCTCCTTGCTATCTCCCTCTCTCAGCATGTCTTTGCTCGGGCCCAGCTGTCAGCTGCCTGCTCCGCCTGTATACACAAATTCACCTTGCACACATCTGCAAATCTGCGTGCGTGCCCATGACAGCGTGGAGGAGTCACCTCGCTAACCCTAAACATAAAGGAAGATTGGAGGCAGAGAACGATAGGAGAAAGGTAGAGTGGACAGAAAAGATGGGGAGAGAGAGAGATAAGCTCGAGGAGCAAAAGGGAGGACGGCAAGTCAGAGAAAGAGAGAAAAGAGGCATGCGGAAAGATAGCAAAAGATGAGGTGGGGAAAGACAAAATTCATAGAATTGCTTTTCAGCCCACACACTTGGTTCTGAACTTCATCAAGTTTTCAGCCACTAATTCAGAGCTGTTCAAGGACTGCCAAAGTAGATTTTGCAACACAATCACTCCCTTACTAAAGCTGTAAATAACTTGTGATACATCCAAGGTCAAGGTCTACACCTCAATTAAGCAATGTGATAGAGTGAGAGGAATTTTAATTGTAACTATAACCAGCTGTTTCTTCTAAAAATGTTCCTAAAAGTTCAACTAGATGAACGACTACTAGGAAATAATTAACAGATGCAGCTATTCATTATGATACTCAATAACTCTGCATAATGCATCGACACAAATTGCTTCCTCCATAACTCATTACGTGGTAGCTCGTGTTATTTCGTATTCCTAGCATCTGTAAATGTAAGCAGTCTGCAGTTCTCAGAAGCCACATCACAGCAGAGCGTTCACCTGTAGTCCAGCCCAGCTGTCTACATACTCAGAGCAGCCAAATGAGCCAGCCCATTTCCTTAGATGTCCGAACCAAAGCATGTTCTACTTGTCTCGGCATGTTTGCCAACCTGCTACGGTCCAATCAGGTCATTTGCAGGCCAGATTTTGGCGTGGCAAAAGTCACAGACGGGTCAGAAAGAGGGTTTGAACAGAAGGCTGGTAGCGTTACTATAAACACAGCTCTGGGTGTTGTCCGTCAGCCCATTCCTGGACATCTGCCTGTCTGTATGTCAAGCTGCTGCGCCAGCCGCACGCCCAGCGCTATGAGTAATCACCCAAGAAGGAAATGAGATGTTGAACAGTGAGAAAGGCAGAGAAGAAAGGGATGGAAATGATGGTGTCATGCCCAACTTTTCCAACATTCAATATTCTATACTCATCTGTTTCTACTTTTTCCAGATGTATCCAGATGTTGCTGGTGATGTGCAATCCATTGCAGGTGAGAGTCGGTATGCATGACAAAGAGGGATTGTGCAGCATAAAAGACAAGTTGTATATTTGTTTTATGTCCAGTTCTTCGAATGTGTTTGAAATTTTCTGCCAAACTCTGGATGTTTGTGGGTGTTCCAGCAGGTGCTTGGTGTGGATGGAGTCAACTTCAGCGTGCATGTGGAGAACCAGACACAGGTGCGAGACACCATGAGTCGGAGACACCATCGAGTCTACCAGCTTTACAGCCGCACCAGCGGCAAGCACGTCCAGGTGCTGGGACGCAAGATCAGTGCCAGAGGAGAAGATGGAGACAAATATGGTAAGACACAATACACACCCACAACGGAAACAACACCAATGCCTCCATCTAAGATGCTCGCTCGCTCGCATGTACACATACGCTCACACCATCTAACATCTACAAGTACAAAGACTTAAAGGTTGACTGAGTGCATGCTTGAATGGAGACAGAATGCAACCGTGCAGGCACGCTCACAAAAGCACACACACAGGCCTCCCCAGGCTTTGGCAGGGGGGCAGTGGAGCTTGTCTCGGGAGTACAAAGACCTCATCGACTGGCCGCTGACTCAATGATTCACAAGAAAGTAAAAGACAGAGACAGAGAGAAAAGGTGTAGGTGAAAAAAGTGTGAGTTAGAGGAAGAAGCCTGGCAGGTAGTGTCGGAGCGAGTGTTAGAAACTCATCACCTTCATCGATCCCTCCATTGATTTTTCATCCTTCCTGTTGTCTCCTTTGGATTTAAAACAGCAGGCTTCCTCTCCCTCCCTCCATCCATCCTCTTACGCTTTCTCTGTCCATCCCCCACATCTTCCCCTTCCTTGGTCGGTAATGACAGCTAGCCCATTCTTAAACCACCCAGAATCAATGAGGAGGAGAAACCCAAGCCATAAAGCTTCATATTTCTGTGTGTGGCTTAGCGGGGGCTCATGGGGCACATCCTCCCCATTTATGAGGATGTCAGAACTCTGCCACACCACCTCATACTCAAGATGGAACCACAGGTCCAGAGGCTTGTCTGTTTTTCATTCATTTTCTTTTTTCTTTCCTTCTTTTGGACAAATACCACCTGAAAGATGAAACAATTACCTAAAACTTACCAAGAGCTGCAGGAGCATATGACACTTTGGGTCCGAGAGCAGAGTGAGAAGAAGTGAAGCAAGTAAACAAGTCCACATCAGTGCAAGCATGAAGTGTAAGAGCAGTAGGGAGATGTGAGGAGAGTTGGGGGAAGAGAGATGAAGAGGGCAAGAGGGAGGGAGGTATTGATTTCTCCTGACCCCTTTGTTGACTAAGGTCATGTAGGAACCGTTTTAGGGATTTATTTTTAAACATGCACAAGCGCTCTCCAAAGATGTGTAGTTAGTGAAGCGGTACTGCCTGGAAGGTTGAACATGTTTCATGCACCTGCACACACATGAGCACGTGCACACACCTTAAAACAACAGTATCACTGACGCTCAGTCTGTGTTCTCCCGCTCCCCTCAGCCCACCGTGCTCCCTCTTCTTTTGGCTGTTATCTTCTTTTTACAAGGCCCATTTGCAGTCAGTGGCTTCACATCCATGTGTTTGATCGGCCTTATCTGACAACCATCTGTCCAGCCAGTGACATTTACATCTGTCTGTGATTTATCAGCTCACTTAATAGCAACTATGAATCCTAGAACTGTGACTCAGCTTGAATGCCTTATCTGTTTTAATAGAGCTGGTTTAAATTTAATGCTGGCTGGTAATCTGTGCTGTTAGTATGACACTACTTGGCAGTGGGATCTGTCAGTGTAAGCTTGAACAAAGTTCTTTGCAATCATAAAAGATGTCAGGCAACTTGGAAGAAGACAAAGTGTAAAACTGGGATATTCACATTTTTTTCTGTTCAGATTTGTGAGGTACAAATCTGTAAGCATACAGCAAACAATATGCAGCATATTGTGTTGTGTTTCTCCACATTAGCTGTGGCTCTAATGTCTGTCTGTCCCTCTGTTTGTCCCTTCACAAGCCCAGCTTGTAGTGGAGGCAGATACCTTTGGTAGCCAGGTGAGAATACGGGGCAAAGAAACCAACTTCTACTTGTGCATGAATCGCCGCGGCAAGCTGGTGGGAAAGGTGAGACTTCTTTTTAAGAGATATGCTGATCAAAAATGTCTCATGTTACCATTTCCTGACCAGCCTCTCTTTGTGTCTGTCTGTGTGTCTATTTGTGGTTCCTCTGCTCTCTCAGAAGGCCAGTAACCGAAGTGCAGACTGCGTTTTTGTGGAAAAGGTTCTGGAAAACCACTACACAGCTCTGATGTCAGCGCGCTACGCGGGCTGGTATGTCGGCTTCACTAAAAGAGGGCGTCCTCGCCGAGGCCCCCACACACTTCCCAACCAGCAGGATGTACACTTCATGAAACGCTTCCCACCTGGGGAGCAGCCTGACCTCACCACCCCCTTCCGCTTCACCACCGTCAGTAAGCGGGGCAAGAGAGTGCGTGCTACTGGGCCCCGCTAGTAGTGGCTAACGCTAGCACCCACTGTCTTGTCATCCTTGAGCCTGCCAATGGCTAACCCAGTCATCTCTTCTGTCACACATGACTGAACATCTCCCTTTGTTGGGACAAATATTGACCAGAAACTTGATGAATCATTCATGGGGTTTAGCTTTACGCATCCTAATTTGCCACTACAAGCCCCTAGTTAGTGATCATTTTGATCAGTTTCTCTTTTGTTCCCTTACTGGACTAAGTGGACGATAACTCATCCAATGCTGGAAGCTCTTAGGACCTGGTCCGCTTCCCTTCAGAAGCCCGAATTAGTGACAGAGAACCTGAAGGCCAGCCAGAGTCCCAGGCTCTACAAAGGCCTTGATTCCAGAACCACAGAAACCACAAGGCCTTCATGTCTCCTGTTTTGGAGCAACTGGACAATGTCAAGCATGGGATTACAACTGGACTATACAGAGAGAACACATGTGGGAGAAACTGAACAAGAGAGTGGGTGCTTAGCCTTAAGATAAAGGGGAAGCAAGAAGGTGAATACAGGAACATGATGAAGTGGACAGAGAGATAGTGATCTGCACAGATGCAATGGACAAAAATTGGACTGTTGACATGTGACGCACTTATCTGTCTCACTGCTAAATTGGCGGGAACCTGTGAGACTGTAGATTGAATGGCAGGATGCATGAATAGAAGGATGAATGAGGGAACATTAGAGTGAATGATGATGAATAAATGCCTGTTAGTAAGAAGATGATAGCTAGGAAATGTATGATGTGTGTGTATATATGTGTGCGTGTGTTTGTGTGTGCATGAAGCTGGATCACGAGGGACTCTGGAAAGGGACCATGCAATCCCTGGAAGAACCCATGACAACTCACCGCAGGGACTGAAGCTTTAGGAACTGGAATGTATGAAAACCAAGCTGCACCAAAATCAGACAACCAATTGCCACAAGCCAAACCAATGGCAACCAAAGACAACTGGAGAGCTACTTCATGATTCCTCCTCATGCCCTGCATTACCCTGAGGACACTACACCCCCAGCTTTTAGGTGCAGAGGGTGATGAGTGCAGGGGCAAGCCCAGCTGGGAGGGTGCCTTCTCTAATAGCATTGCTATAGAAACGACCCAGGGGATGATGCTCCTGTGTGATACCGTGGATACAGAATGCTGCTACCAGGACATTCAGTGGAACAAACCAAAGTTTCATGCATACACACAAGAGAAAAATATTAAAGGGAACAATTTATTGAAAGGTATATATATTATATATATAAAAGAAGACAGAAACCCTAAATAAGCAATCTTACTATGATGGTTACTATAATTATTACGATAAAATTATTTCATTTATTTATTTCAGCTCTGTGTGCAGCAGTCTTTCTCGACTCAGTAAACCTTACAGAAACATTTCCCGTCTCCCAGCTTCTTTGAACCGCTTCATCACCTGCTGTTTTCTTGCTAATCTTGAAAGAGACTCAAGATGGAGATGCTTTGCTCAGTAGGTTGCAAGTTACTGATACAGCAAAATGTTTAATGTTGGCTGGTTCCAGCTACTGAAATATGAACGTTTGGTTGCTTCATTTGTTTTATATCATTGTGAATTTAATATCTTTTGGTTTTAGACAGCTGGGAAAAACAAAACAAAAACAAAAAAACACAAGCAGTCTCCAGACAGCATCTTAAATTCTGGGAAATCCTAAAAGCAATTATGCTTTGTTAATATGTTATATAAGAAATCATGATCAATTTATGCACCAGAATATTTCTCCCTTTAGTAGCTCTGGTTGAATTCACTTATTGTGGGATATGCTAAGATTTATTGAGCAGCGCTAATAGCAACACTAGGTTTTCCGGATTTTTTCTCTTAACATCCACTCATTTCTTTAGCATTTAATTACCTGGAAAACCAACTGCTCATTCAAACAGATGTTCTTTCAAGGGATTGACCGATACCGATTTTTTAGGGCCAAAACAAAGGCCGATATTTTCTTATCAGCCAATGGCCGATACAACCTGCCGATATTTGGAGCAGATATTTGGGCTGATACTGGATTTGACTCCCAAATTAATTTAATGAAGGATTCAATGAAAAGTAATTTTACATCTATTTTAAAGGGACTAGAGGCAAGATTAAGAAATGAAACTCGCGACTGGCGCTTCAGGTAACTGCAGCCATGAGCCAAACCGTCACAGGAGCGTGCACAAACTGAAGCTATAATGTTGTTTACTACACTTTTTCTTTGTAGTTACACTTTTTAGTGTCTTTCAGTTGATCTGGATCGTTTGCTGACGGCAGAAGAATCCATAACTATCGCTTACAGTGTTTGAATTTACTGTGACCGTCTTCTTCCTGTATCAAAACTGTGGATGCAGCGTCATTTGACATCACGTCCGCAGGGCAGCACGGGAAATCCGGACACCGAATTGCAGCGCATTTTGCAGCACACAGCCTGTTCAAGGCAACGGAGAGAGACGTGGGTGGAAACGTTCTTTTTGGTGTTTAGCGCCTCATCACCCATTAGCATTAAAAAAATGGACATGCATGTTTGTTTTTTTTTTATTCCTGCCTCTAGTCCCTTTAATATAAAAAAAGAACAAAACACTTCAAATAAATATATAAAAAAGAAACAATGCACTTGGAAACAAATATTGTACAGAAACATTAAACTTGTAATAAATGTATATATTAAAAAAGTCTAAATTTCCTGATTGGTGGTGTTGGCCAACACACCCGACGTATCGGCAGATAACAGCAAAAACCACAAATATCGGCCTAAAATATCGGTCAACGAATGTTTCGGTCTATCTTTAGTTCCATCACCATATTTAACCACTCTTTATTCTTTATATAGTAGCTGGAAAACGAGTGCATGAACAGAAATACAGTCTATGAGGCAGAAACAGTTTGTATGGCCTTACAAGCTCAAGTGTCAGTATCTAATATGCCCACCTTTGTTCTTCAGTACAAAACTGGCTTTTCTAGGCTTCCTCAAGGACTTTCCAAAGCTCTTCTATGGGTGTTGGCTGGCTTTTACTCTGATCTCTGTCAAGATGATCCGACACTATTTCAATGATCTTAAGGTCTGAGCTCCACTTAGGACCTGTTGCCAGTAAAGTACTGGTCATTTGATATACCCGTATTTTATCCCCATTTCCGTTATGGCTTCATGGTAGCCACCTTTTCATGGAGACCACTTTTAATGAGGCTCCAGCAAATAGGATACAGAAAAATTGAAGGGAATTTCTCAGACCCATGTTAGGTCTTTGGTGTTTGTTTTTGTTTATCCCTTTGTTTCTGTCTATACTTTAGGCCTGCCACATCTTCTTTTGTCCTCCACTTGTCCAGTTTTCTCAGATATTTTGATTACACTTGGTGGTGGTGGTGGTGCTGTGGTTTAACACCGTCACCTCACAGGAAGAGGATTCTTGATCCAAATCTCAGCTGGGCCCTTTCTGTGCGGTGTTTGCATGTTCTCCCTGTGGATGTGTGTTCTCTGGTTACACCAGTTTCCTCCCACAGTCCAAAACCATTCATACATAAAGATGATTCTAAATTGACCCTAGAAATAAGTGAGTGTACATGGTTGTTTGTTTCTGTGTTGGCTGTGTGATATAACTGAGGACCAGTCCACTGTGTTCCTTGCCTCTCACCCAGTGTCACCTGGAATCAGCACCAGCCCCCCTGACTACTTTGTTAGTGCAAAATGATCTTTTATGCCTATCAAACTGTTATATTTGTCACATTTTCTTAATGCAGTTAAACAAATAATGTACACTTTGCAACGTTATTAATGTTAGCATTTAAAATGGGTCTTTTACCAAGTTGTCTAATGTCACAACATTGGTTTATCCCTTGAGTTACAGTAGGTGTCTTTTTTTAAATGCTGAAATTATTTAATCATGGTCAAATGGCTTAAAAAAATACCATAAAGAACCCACCTCAGAAAATTATCAGGTACAAAAAATGTACTGAAAATGAGAGAAAAATCAGCCAATCCCTAAAATAATTTTGAAAAACCTTCAGAAAGCCTGCAAAACAATAATTCTCAAGATAATTGTACAGATTAACAACAGTCAGGCTCCATGGAAGCAAAAATATAAAGAAATGATGGATGAATCAATGCTTTCAAAAAATGCTGTAGAAATATTATCAGTAATTAGTATTGTCCAACTCCAGCAGACATTTTGGACCATTTGTTGATATATTGACAAAGAAAATAATTATTGATAATCAGACTGCATCCTTGCTTGTGCATGAATGATAAGTTGCACATTGCATGTATCAAAGTCCTCAAAGCAAATGAGAAAAGCCAACTACACTGCAATGGCATAAACTTAATGTTCTTTCTCCAACCAGGTGTGGGAGTAAATATACTAAATCTGACAGCTTATTTGTGTGAATGAGGGGTTACAGAGTCAAAAGTGCAAACACTCAAAGGCCGCATTAGGACACATTGTCAGGTTTTCATGATTCCTGCCAATATGCAACTGAGACAATGAAATCCATTGAAAATACAAAGTTAATATTCAACAGCTTTGCACTGGAACACCATTTAAAAAAAAATCTGAAGCATCAGTTATTGTGCAAACACCAACTCTCCTCTTCAAACTGTTAACATTTGACATCAACAAGCAGCATGAAGTATCAGACCAAACGGCAAAGGTGAAACATGCAGAAGTGAGATAAAGTTTCATAGCCGCTTCTCCTTCTCATCTCTCTTGCTCTGATCCCCCATCCCTCCCCTTCCTTCCCCATCCTAGCAGGAGGTCACTGAAGAGATGTCGCTGCCAAATGACCCAATCATGTCGGCAGACACAAACAGCTGACTCAGGGGGAAAAAAGGTTGTACCAGAGGACTCCTATTGCAAGGCAGCAGGAATCTGCGCTGGAAGAGGGGGGTATAAGGAGGAGACATTGAGGTGGGAGGGAAACCGGGTGTGGGATAAAGACAAGCGAGTAGGGGGTGGCGGCGCTGGGGTGAGCTGTTCATTTCTGGAACGTTGCTTCAGTTCCACTCGGGAATGATGGAAATATTCTGCGTAGCCAAACCCAGAGTGGAAGGTGTATGGTAATCATGTCGGGGAAGGAATGCCAAATATGTGCGTGAGAACGGAGCTGTGACCTGAGAGCTGCAGGAATTATGGGCCAAAATCCCACAGACCCAGAGGAAGCACACACACCCATATTCAACACATACACACATCATATATTAATGGTGCTCCACCAAGCACAAATCCATCCCACATAACTTATTCCCAGAATGTAAAACATTCTACTATACAGAACAAAACCCAGAAATGCAGAAAAACCATCTCCCCGAGTAGGACACCTCCTCTCCTCCTGGAGAATGCACAGAATAACTGGACAAGTGTATTATAAAACTCAACTATGCTACAGAGGTTTGCAATAAAAGTTAGAAAAATTATATCAAATATGCAACCCCTCCCCCTTCAGTGATGGTGTTTACAAGAGTATGGGATCTTCAACAGGTTGTTTAGACTCTAAACTTGGCAAACCAACAGTGAGAGCCAAAACCTTGTAAACAGATTACGCTGCAAGAGAAAGGTGGGCTTATACTCCCATCTGGTGGTCATTCTCAGAACTCCAGTTTTCTAGATTAAGTTTTGAGTCATAGAAATGATTTCTTGAACACAGAGTCTGATAATTTGTAACACAAGAAAAAAAGGTCACAAATTGTTGGAAAACTTAGGATGATGCTGACGTAGTCTGTTTCAACTAATGAGGATGTGAGGGTTCAAACATGAGAGCAGCTGCAGGATGAAGACCAACTCAACCAGGATTGAGAACGGCAGTTTTAGGAGACTGTGTACTTCATTTCCAAACATATGAGACATAAATTTACCCAAAGAATGTGCATCACCTGAGGATGTTTTACTTGCCAATACTTTACACAAAGCTTGAATCTTGATGCAGCAGTCTTAACTTTTATGACCTTGCATTCCATGTATTTTTTGAAAGTGCTTTCTCCATCAGAAATCCATTTTAAGATTCTTCCCCTTGTGAATAACAGGGAATTCCACATAAAACAAATACCTCAGCTTTGTAGTCTGGAATGGAGAAAGCTGCCAATTCCTCACAGTTGGTCTGAAGGATTAAAGAACAGATTAAAACCAAAGTACGTATTGCATTTAAATGTCCTGTGTAGAGGTAGCAGTACACAAATCCACTCATACTTGCACACAGACAAGAACAGATAAGACAATTAGACACACATTCATGTTATAGTTGGCTCAACACTCCACCACTGTCAAGTACTTTATTCACAATAAGGTCATTTTCTTCTTTAAAAAATCATTTTTAATATACAACACAATTTGACAAGACAACTCCGTTTACAGCTAAATTTGAGCTCTTGAATTCCAGCTTCTCTCATAACCAAAGCAAGCACGTAGATGATGGGAGAGAAAGATGGAGTGAAAGGGACAGATGAACACAGGTTGAAGAAAGAATGAGGAATAAGACAGTAAGAGAGAGAAAGAGAGAGGAGAGGGAAGAGCATGGACTATGCTTAGTAGTATGATTTTTGTACTAAGAACCAAAATACTCAAATAAAATTAGAAAATAACAGTAATAAAAAAAACAGTAAGAAAGTAAGAGTTAAAGAGAAAAAAAAAAAGAAGAAAAGCAAGAGGTGTGCCACGATGCTGTATCCAAGGCAACCTCACATGCATGTCTGACGCCTCTGCTCTGTTTTGCCGTTTCACAAGTCCACATACACAAACACACACTTCTTGAGTGTGTGCGCCCCCATATTCCAAGCGAGTGTGCATCTCTGAGGGGGTTTGAGGGAGGAAGCCAGGGGGGTGGGGGGATGGAGAAAGAGACGAGGAGGAGCGAGGAGTGAGAGAGCGCAGGGAAGTCATCCCCCCCATCACATTTCTCCCTCATTCACTCCTTCCATCTCCCATCCTTCCCTTCTTTCCTAGAGCTGAGTAAAGAGTCTCTGTCTCCCACATCGGAGCTCCAGTCATCCTCTGTCCAACTGTGCCAATGTGTGTGTGTCTGTGGAATATATATAAATATATATCTATAAGCGGCTTCATATCTGTGGAAACCTGTTCTGGCAGGGGTTAAAAACTGAGGAGCAGAAGCTGCTTTAAGTCTGTATCAAGGGGCTAAAAAGGGGCTTGTGGCTTATATAAGGTCTACGTTAATACTGTCATTAGTGTACTTTACAAAACATAAATTAGTAGTAGAAGGTAAACTTCTTGGGAAGAGTTGCTTGGATCTGTAGTAGGGAATCCTCAGTGCTGATCTGTGTGTATGTCACTGTACTGGCAGGCAATGGGCACAAGCTTAAGTCTGTCCGAACAAGCAGGGAAGTGTCGGGGCTGAGTGGGAGATGGACAGAGAGATGACAAGGAGGAAGGAGAAAAGATAGGCTCCTTTGCACGACAGATGCACCCATCAGCCAATCAGCCCTGGGTCTCCTCCTAAAATGGGTGTGCTGCATGGCGCCACCTGGGAGGGTGAAAGTAAAACGGTCCTCAATCTCACACACAGGCCACTCTGCAAGAGTAACAATCCAACGATATGAGTTATTCAGATTTGAGGAGTAAGGATCCGAGTACCTGCTATCTAGAAATGTAGGTGTAGGTGCGGGAAGGAGATCGTCCCTCTGATTGGCCATTGGGCGAGACGTTCAGAAAGTCCCAAATCAGAATGGTGTCATCGTGAGAACTGCTGATGATCTGAAACTCATCAAACTGCAGGCGGAACACGCGGCCAGAATGCTCCTGAAAACATGAGAAAACTGTCAACTACTGCGTACCGTTTATACACCGAGATCACCAACACCCCCTGGAAGTGAGGGGCAACAACGAAGTCTGTGAAAAGTAAAACACGAGTATGTGAACGATAAAAAGTGTTCAGAGTTTTACAAACAGAACCACAGTCCCACACAGGAAAATCCCAGCAAATTAATTCTTAGTTAATTCTTAATTCTCATTTCTTAAGTTAATTCTTAATCCACAAACTAGCATCTCAGTGTTAGTTTAAAAAACAAAATCACTGCATCTGCAGTGATGATTAACAGTTTAAGTTTGCAGAGAAACTGCAGTTACAGACACACGTACACAGTAGCCATTAGGCCTCGCTGTCAGGACAAAAAGTGCAACTCACCACCAGAGTGCGCAGACATAATGTGCTGGCAGGGGCGCGTGGGTCCAGCGCTGCCTGCAGGTCCCACACCTTTATCTTGCTGCAGAGAGAAACGTGGCACACGAGAGAATGTCAGAAAACGAATCCATTCTCTGCTCAAAATCCTGCGATCACAAGACTCACCCGTCGTAGGCGCCGCTGACAATCCTCTTGTTGTCAAAGCGAATGCAGCGCACCAACTCCTCATGACCTTCCAGCACTCGCAAACATGCCCCACACTCTATGTCCCATAACCTGCAGAAAGGAAGGGGTTTTTAAAGCAACAAACTCTGCAATGTTCAGATCGCAATTAGTGCTGAAATGTTCCTCCAAACAATGACACTACAAAGTTGGATTATTTGTCTGTGCGAGGCATCGTTAATGAACCAATTTATTTCTGCTACAGACGATCTGGTTGGCTGGTAAACGGTAACACCCGTGCTGAACATACATTGGGCGTTATGGCTCTCTGCTCTGTTTCTACCCTGCTCCCTGTGCTCACATATGCGATATATTACTACAGCAAATTCCCAATAAAGCTGCTCTCATTCACTTGTTTTCCTCTTTCTTCTGTCACACGCCAGGGTCTGTAAGTTTTACTTAAAAGCAGGCCATTAAGGCTACTTATCCTGCGGTCGCAGAACATTTTAACGCTGCTATTAGGCAAAGCAAAATGCGTATGATAAAACCGCTGTGTCATTACAAAAGCACGCGATCCAAGTTAATGACCATGTTTGTGCAGTGATTTCAGCGACATTTACATGTATGATGATCACACAGACCACAGCCTTCTGAAAATCACAACGCTGACCCTGCTCAGTCAGCAAACAGCAGCTGCGATACTTGACTGTTTCATACGTACCGGATTGTGTTGTCGGATGAGCCGCTGACTACGAGACGATCTCTGTACTGTAGGCAGGCAATTCCCCGCTTATGACCATTTAGAGTGCGCACAAACTCACAGGTGCTGGTGCTCCATACCTACAGAGGAGGCAACAGGGAAAGCTTTGTAAAGCAAAGGCAGCCTGCATTTATAAGTTACTAAAGAAATCTGGAAAGAGGATAACAGCAACCACTTCATCAGCTCACCTTGATGGTGCGGTCCCCTGAGGCGGACACGATATATTTGTCGTCAAAGTCGACCACATTGACAGCAGCTCGGTGTCCCACAAGGACACGACGTAGGCTTATGTCAGTAGGCGAGGCCATGTCCCAGACTGCAATAGAACGGTCTTTGGAGCAAGTCACCATCAGACCATTTGCAAAGCGCAGGTGAAGAACTGCCTCGTTGTGGTGGATCAGTGTGTTCAGTACCTCACCCGTCGTCACCTCCCACACCCTGGGGAAAGGAGAGGGTCCAGAGGGACAAAACATTGGGAGAGAAATCAAGTGTTGAGAAGAGACAAAAAAGGAGGTGGAATGGGACGAGAAAAAAATTGTATTGTTGAAAGATAAAAGTGTGTGACACAATTTTTTTTAAAAAGGGGAGAAAAGAGGAAAACAAAAGGAGAGAAGTCAGAAAAGTGAGATGAAGCAGCAGGAAGAATGGTAGAAAACAAGATGGCGATGGAAAAGACATGAAATAAGAGCAAAGAAAAAGGAAAACAATGGAGACAGAGTAATGTTTATTAGCTCTTCAATAAAGAGAAACTTTAATTTCATTCGTGTGCTAGAGAGGTTGCATGTGCGAACACACACCCACAGAGGAGGTTGTTACCGAGTTGCACTGCTGGACACTTCAAATGCAAAACACACTGGAAAAGCTGACAAATACACCTACAAACAAAGTGCCTGTCAAGCTGTTGCTAAGGAAGTGAATTCATATTTTCCTTGGATACAACCCAGTGAGTACGCCTGAAGTGTGAAGTAATAAGAGAATTCATTTTGAGCTTCTGTGTGCAGTAGCCAAACAAGTGTCAACACACACACACACACACACACACACACACACACACACACACACACACACACACACACACACACACACACATACGAGCCAGGCCTTTAAATATCGGCCATAAAACAGTGACCACTATCTCCAGTTAAAGCAGTAAATCTGACTCTTTATGAATGAATAACCTGAAGTGTTTTGTTTGTTAAATGTGATATATGTATAGATATTTCCAGACTCTGGCTGACTTGGAGGTAAAACAGGAAATTACAATAAATTACGACCTAACAAAACAGTCATAATGTAATGTAAACATATGTGCAATGATAGCCCATCCATTCATACTAAACATTTTAAATTATAAAAAAGCTTTAAGAAAAAGATTAGAAAGACATTTAACAAAAACCTCTTTTACATGGTGGTCTGAGAGACAACAGGAAAATGTTTCCTCACAGATGGCACAAATACATTTTACTTGCAAAATTGTCATGAAAACATCTCTGCTTTCAAAACATAAATACTTTTTTTAATCCATCTGTTCTCTTTTAAAGCATTTGCCTACCTGTGTAATCACTGTGTATGCTACACTTTCTGCCGTCTCTATTTTATTTTTTTTTTTTGAACAGCAAAATAGTTTTCAGCCTACAGCCAATAAATTTTGCATTTCTCTCTGTATCGTTTTGCCAAGATCCTGGAGAACATTTAGTTCAGATATTTTGTTGTTGATATAAATATATGGGAATTACACTATATCCTGCTTGAATATTTAATATAGAATAACAGAAAATTCATTAGAAAACTACCTGAAGATTACCTCAAGGGTGAGTGTATTACTTAAAATATATCCATCAACAGTTTACAAATTGCAATTCAAACTTTTGAGTGAAAATTTTAAATATTACTATGATAAGATTACCATATTCATACCTGTTAGATAGGAAGTGTTACCTGTAATCTAATGACAGTAGATTTTAAGTCTCTCTGATTATAAGTCCCAGAATGTTCCCCTTTAGGGTATCTTTTAGCAGAAGGCATAACCAGGTGCTGTGACTGTCCAAGTAAAATCAAAACTCTCAACTATTGTCAACAAGGCATCTTTGTTCTGTTGTCATTGTTCTATTGGTAATATATTGTCAAGCTAAGTTGTCTTCTTGTTTGTGGCTCTTCACATTGTAAATTCTACTTAGTTTCACAATCTTTAGTGTTCAAGCTGAAAATCCTCAAACTATATATTTGATTAAATGCAGCTCGGCTGTCCTGCAAATCAAACGCCTGCACCAGACTTTAGCGGTAAGGGACTCCCAGGAACAACATTCCCTTCATTAATCGTGATAATTCTCCATCTTGCTGATGGTCCTAATCCAAAATAAAATGTGTTTTTGCAGCAAGACGTGCATCATACCTGACAGTTGAGTCAGAAGACCCGGTGACAATGACCCTCTCATCATACTGGAGACATAATACTGAGCCTGTATGACCAGTCAGTATCTTCAGACATTCCAGTGTCTGCTTGTCCCAGATCTAAAAGGCAAAAAAGAAGAGTATGGAGATGAGTGCATCAGAGGGACACTTTGGCAGATGAGTACAGTGAGAAAGTGGGAGAATAAGTTCTTTTCAAAAGGATGCAGATTTGGGTCATGCTAAGAATGGCCTATTCTCACAGAAATGTTCATGCACTGTTCATGCCCTACTTCCCTACTGCTGAGCTGGGCTGTGTGCGTACATAAGAGCCATTCACTTCTTCCCTGAGTGTGCATCAGCCTCCCCCATAACAATAAGACAAATCCCCCCCCATCCTCCTGCCATACACCCCTTCTCTTCATCATCTCGGCCTCCTTTCCCAGGCCAGACAGATAAGTGGAACACACAACGAGTCTAGAGCTGAGCCCCTTTATCCTATAATTCAGGTGTGCTCTGTCTCAGTGTCTGCCGTTTCAGCTCAGCACTGCACAATAAAATGAGAAGCCATTCTGAGCCAGAAGAAAATTCAATTCAAGAATAATAAACACAGAAAACAACCACACACATCACGCATGTCTCCAACTCTCAAAGGAAAAAACGGTACAGTTTTCAGTGCAGGTGGTACTTAAACACACTAACAGGATCAGTGCTAATTACATCTGCATGTCAGTTTGGGACAGCGGGGCAGACCGATACATGCCAACAGCATGTTTAACCCGGTCTACCACAGAAAACTAGTGGGGATGTAAAAGAAACACTAATAACCAATTCAAATGCATTTGCACTTGTTTTATCTAATAATAATTACATGTACATAAGTTGAGTGTGATACAAGAACTTTCGTACCGTACTTTCCCGACTAGAGAAGGAGATTTGTACATATACAGACCACTGCACATTTGTCAATAAGCTGCATGTTGTCCACATTGTAACATGAGACATACAAGCTACGTACCAACCGTAAACGTTTTATTTTTTCTGAACAGTGAATGTAACAGGGCTGGTTTAAAAAAATAAATAATTAAAAATTACGCCACCGTCTCAAATGTCTCATCGGTGAACTGATGCCAAGCTTGCACGCAGTAGCTGCATCCGGCACTGCTGGCCAGTGTTCTGACATTTCATCTTATCCGTCGAGACATGCATGTGGCATTATATTATGACAGGGTAATGCGGATGGACAGACATTTCAGTCTGCGGTAGCACATTTCGACAAAATAACAGACAGAGGGCTTGAAACTTTCCTTTTGGACATCTGATCTTTGAAACTCCAACTGCAGGGTTTAGCTCATGTGCAGAGTACGAAGGCAAATGTTTTTGTGCTGCTCCGGGTCAACCTTCTGAAGCGTTTTCTGCCAAATGAACGCCAAATCCAGATCCCTCATACAGATGCAGTTTTAACACCGTTTGTGCAGGTTTGATGTGTAGGGCTCGAGCAATATGAGAGACGACATAAATGAGTAAGATCAGGTGTCTCCCCCCATATAAAACTCATTTAACAATCCATTGATTAGCTGCATCGTTGTTCGAGCCACATTGTTCTAAATGAGGGAAAAAGTAGCAGCTTTTAGCCTGGAATTTACAGTACATTTTAATATATAAGTAAATACAAATTTCTTAATAAGCAAGCCTTGGATCAACTGCAGTGTACTTTATATTCTGAGCTAGCCTTAATAATAGGTTTAAACCTAAGTTGGGACTGTGCCAAACTTAGAACAGACTCATGAGCTTTGCTAACTTAGACTGTCCTTGATATATAAAACTAAAAACAAAAAAAACAAAACAAACACGCTTACCTTGATGGAGTTGTCCCTAAGGCCACTGATGATCTTGTCATCATCATACTGGAGACAGTAAACCCCTTTACTGTTTTCTGAGCGACACTGAATCCTTTGCAAGTTGTGTCTGCCGCATCGCCAATTAGCCTCAATAGTCTGTGTGAGGAGAGAGAGCGAAACAAACAAGACAAGACGGGAGTCAAACACAATCCGGTAAGACTAGCACCAGGTTTTGTGTTAAGGCACAGAAAATTACAACTTCTACGATGGTAGAAAGTGTCTCTGGGATTATTGAGATATTAATGATACACCATTACAATTACAACATTTCATTAATTACTCATGATGTAAGGCTGCATTACATATTTCAGCATCATCATCAAAATGCCTGCAGTAGTTTTCTTTTTTTTTTTTTTTTATTAAAGTACACCCTCTATCAATAGTAAGGTTTTACTTATCAGGACATAGAAAAAGAAAAACGTCTGATTAGTACGCTACCTGGTTTTAAAACTAGGTAAATACAACCTGAGATGAACTACACAGGACACAAGATGATAGTGCAGTCTGCCGTTACTTACTAAACCAAAAACAAGCTAAATTGGTAGTGTGTGAAATTCAAAGTACATTCCATGATGAGTGGTTTGTATAACTACTTTGCTTGAAATGATTTGTAGTCATCATTTTCTGAATGATTTTATCAGTCTAACATCGCTGTGATGCAACTTTGATCTACTCTTCCAGACAATGTTGCTTTAGCTCTTTGAGGTTGTCAGCATTTATTTTTGCACTGCTCTGTTGTACAGCAGTTCGGTCAGGTGGAGGTCTGGACTTTGGGGCCACTGCATACTCCGATTGCCTTTTTCAGCACTTTTGTTCAATTTCTCTGAGCATTTTAGCAGCACTGAGCTTTTTTATACACCTGTGGAAAAAATCTCTCACTATAGAATGATGAACTGAAATTGTTTGGAAATGGTTTTATAACCCATCCCAGATTGATAAGTTTATTAATTCCTGATGTTTTTCCCTCTATTACACTTTTAATGCTCCAATTCAGCAAACTATAAAAACTTCTGCTTTAATAAAAAGGTGCAGACACTTGTGAATTAAAAACTGCATTTGATCAGCAGCACATAGTTATGCTTGAAAGTTTCCACACCCTCCCATTAGAGACAGAAAACAATCAGCTGCCAGTGAGATAAGTTGAAGTTGACAAAAGTAATAGATAAAAACTTTATGAACATCAGGACATTGATTTTTGTATTGTGGTTAAACAAACGTTAAAAACAAATAAACAAAAAATAAAACAAGTACTCAAACAGGATGGGGCTCCTGAGCTCAAACACTTTGATGAAATCACTGCAATCAGGTATTTTCTGTGATGTTCAATAATACTTCTACACCTGTTGACAGGTATTTGGACCCACTGTGCATGCGAAGAGTGCTTTAATTTGTCTGGGACAGTTTTGTTTGTTTGTTTTTTAATTATTTTTAAACAAAAATTCTAAATAAATATTTTATTTTACTAAATTATAATTTAGTCTTTTTTTTATTATTACTTTTTTCAGTTTCTTTTGATTTGAATTACTTTTGTGAACTTGGCCTTTTCTTTAACGGGCTTTAATGCGATGTAAAAACTTTGAAGCACAACTGCAGCTGCTATTTACTGAGTTTATTCTTGTGGTTACAGTAAAGGGGTACTTAAAGATGCCATGACATCAAATTTCACTTTTCTGGGGTTTTGGGGATATAATATGATCTGTTGTGCACTGATGAGGCCATATGAATGTTCAGAGTGAGAATCAAAGTTCCTGTTTATGGTCTGTCAGCTTTGTCTCTCTGTTCAGAAACGGTTGAATCAGACAGCAGCCTATCATTCTACGTAGTTCTATTATTCTACGTAATTCAATTGCTCCAATAATAGCACACTATCAAGCAAACAGCCTCCCCCTTCCTCTCTCCTTCCACCCTCGCGGGGTCAGTGTTGAGCTGTGTAGCGGATATGCAGTAACAAACCAGAGAAGAAGAACAGGAACCGGAAGAAAACAACATAAAAACAGCCGGTGCCAAACAGCCCAATAAAAGCACCTGAGGAGACGCCAAACAAACAGAGCATCTGTAGACATGGCTGGAGCTTTTGAGCGGAGGCTGTGCGAGTGTGTCCGAAAATACACTCATATCTACGTTACTGACACCAAGTGGTGTAGACTTGCATCAAAACAGGGAAATTAACTCAAAGTTTAGCACTGCCGCCTCGTGGACTAACTGATACATGAACCGTCAAAATGCAGAAGCAGAGCAACGCATGAAACGGACGTCGCCATTTACGTACGTGAGGGAGCATAAACTCATTTTAAGACCTCATGAAGACCATATTGTTTATTTACTATCCTAAGACCATGTTGACCTATAAAATGTAGACAAAGTGTTGTTCCTTTGTCCAATTGAAGGATGCACTCAAGACTGTTTTTTTTTTCCCCCCTACACCTGGATTTCTTGAAAATTACATACAACCTCTGCATGCACCTTTAAAGTGGAAATGAAACAGTCAACCAACCTAACTTTATTTACTGGACTGAGTCCTGGTCTTATCAATAATTATATACCAAACGTGAAAAATATAAGCATATAAAACAAAAACGTAGCAAAGTTTTATGTTTTTAGGACAAGAGCCATGCTGCAGCTCTCTAAGCTCTGATGTCACCGGGTTGGTTTGCACTTTGGCTCCGCATTAAATCGATAGGAATCACCAGCGACGCTACACTATAATTAACAAGCTGTAACACATTTGAAAAGATTACTATCATGGAAAACAAAGCTGGAAGGCCAGTCCAGCATCCAGATCTTGTTGCCGATGCTTTCCAGCCCATTACACCGTTTGACTGAAGAGAGAGGACGTGAAGCCGGCGCTGGTGTCGGGAGGGGCGGGTTGGCAGCACCTGTAGGTGTGGCTGCTGTTCAGTGATGCTGGAGGCTGTCTGCTGTCAGGAGGTCGACGTGGACCAGGTCATGCATGGAGAATTTTGTACAACAATTTGGATTACACGTATGGATTACTGTACTGGGAGGTGGTGCTGACCCTGAAGGAGAACAGAGCGGAGACGCTGGAGCATCCGGCAAACGGCAGGTAGACTAACTAAGCTAACGGTAGTAATCGCTGGTTAAATGTAAAATAAAATAAATGCGATAGTGAGACAGGGATACGATGGGAAAGATGCAAAGCATCCAGACTACAGGATGAAAAGGGGGGCGCAGTGTTTGGTATAACCAGACCCCACTGTGGAAAATCATCCTGGCAAGAAAGTTTTTATGACGGTCATTTCAGACCAACCTGCTGCAGAGATGTTCTGTTCATTATCAGGCTGTGGGGAGGATTTAAGAGTGTTGCCGTTTGACGTGTGTTTAATAAGCGGCTCAAAGAGGAATAGAGACAGAGAGCTACGTACTGATGTTCGTATGGACTGATGCTGCAGACCCCCCGGTTAGTGGAGCTCAGCTTATAGGCGCTGATATTAAACATACACAGGGCAGCTTCAGGCTTTCGTCTGCAGACCTCTAGTTTACCAGACTCCAAGTCTTCTGATCATTTTCCTCATTTTCTCTAGAAAATTCTCACTTCGTGATCTTGAGTCAGGGAGGTTCCCTCTTCAGAGCCGCCAGCAGCAGCAGGACTGGTTTCTGGTTCAGCTGAGGGTTGTGAACTGTCCTGTCTTCAGCCTAAACTTTGGAAAACTTGCATTTAGACCAGGAGGAATACAGTAGTGGTTCCCCTTAAGTCTTTTCTTCTCCTTCGGCTCACCAGTCTCCATCACTTATCGTTCTAACTGTGGTGCAGACTCGAGGACTCTCATTCAGGACCGCAGCACTAACCAACCCGGTGACAGCAGAGCTTAGAGAACTGAAACGTGGCGGCACTCTTGTCCTAAAAAAAAAAAACGCAAAACTTTGCTACGCCAAATATATGGTTATATTTTTCGCATTTGGTATATAATTATTGATAAGACCAGGACTCAAATCTAGTAAATAAAGTTAGGTCGGTTGACTGTTTTATTTCCACTTTAAAATTGTACAAGAAAGCATAAAAACATTCTAAGTGAAGGTAATGAGCTTATTTATTCATGTAGTACATGAGGTGGCATCTATCCCTCCTAGATATGACTTATTTCTCTCAGACAGAGATGAATGGAGTGGTTGCATCCCTTTGATAGGCCCAGCTGTGCATCCCTGGCTTCAGTGAAATGGACTGGGTAGTTGCACCCAGACCGTATGGTGGTCTCTGCATTCTTCAACTGCGAGACTGCTGCCATAAGTTTGCGTCTCTGCAGCTTTCAGGCTCCCTAGTTAGACAGGCTGCTGAAAAAAGGTTTATCTTGAGTCTCCACCTTTTAACTGCACTCTGTGCACTGCTCAGAGAGAGGAACATTGGAGGAGGAAATAGTCTCACTCCTGAGGAATGGAGTAATAATGTCAGTCTTGCAGCCAGAGGCACAGAAGTGCTTCATCTCCAATGTTTGGCTGCTTGAAACCATCAGTATAGCTTTAAAGGTTAAATGGAAACTCAAGTCATTCTAGAATATATATATGTATATACCCATTTTTTGAACAAATAATGAAATAATCTTGTGCAGCCCTGTTATGATGTATTACAAGACTGCGGCAATGGAATAAAAGTGGTCTGAAAACAACTGGATCCAACACCTCAGTTAAATGGATATTTAAAAAAAAAAAAAACATTTACTCTGCGTTTTCTGTTCTACATGACAGACTAATACAGTTTGTAAACAGCTATGTTTCAATTAAGATATGGAAAAATCTATGTTGTAATGATAAAAACTGTACAGAACATCTTTAACTTGTGTAGAAAAAAAGATATGTAAAGTCGAAGCCCATTTAGCTGTTGTCTTACCTCTATGTCTTGGATGATCTTAGGATAAAGGGAGTGATAGTAGGAGTTGGGTGGGACTTCTGATGTGCGGTTCTTGAACAGATATTTCTCCCTGAGAAAAAAAAACAAAAACAAAAAACAAAACTTGAGAACCTTGTGATAAACCACATATTTTATCACCACATTTTTCCTCATCATGAAGTAGTTAGGGAACAAATAAACACACAAGAAGCCAACATTTTAATGATTTTTTTTGCAATAGTAGTGATTATTATACATATATTATTATATTTATACTCTATGTTGTGTGAGTTGCTCATTCTTACCACTGGTGTCTCTCAGACAGGCCTTTCCAAAGTGGGTCTGTTCGAACCATGCGTTCAATGAGCTTCTTCCACAGCATACCCTCGGAGATGACCCTCTGCCACTCTTTACACACCAGCTCTGCCGAGCACAGGGAGCGGGCATCCAGAAAAGACAGGATGTTCTCCGCTATGTGGTCCAAGCCTTGGGCTAAAGAAACGGTGACATGGAAAGTGTGTAAAACAACATGTAAAAAAAAAAAAAAAAAAAAAAAATCATTTGGTTAATTTTTTTCTTCGCCTATGATACATCTTTTTATTCTCATTTTCCCCATGAACCATCAGTAAATCTACCAATATCTGTTTAAGATAAAAACTACTTTAAAAAAGAAGATAAAAACACTTCCTGCACAAATTATCTGTGGATACAGAACTGTTTGTTCAGTTAACTGGAAGACAATGATCACGTTTATGTAGAACACTTCTGGTGGTGTAGTCATAAAATGCAAAAAGATAATTGAGTTTAAAAAAATCTTTTCGCTGCATTTATCACAAAATTTTTAACAACTTAGCTGTTGTTAAACAGTTTGTCAGGCAGTTCTACAAGTTACTAGTCGAACTGCCTGACACCACTGAACTATACTCAAGACTACAACTGCTCACAAATGTTATATTTACACAACAATGAGCTGTATTTTTACCTGGCAACGCAGTGATGAAATCCCTCTGCAGCATGGGTTTGAGGTAGGAGTTGATGTGGCCGTGCTGGTAGTGGCACATACGGGAAATCAAGCGTTCAACAAACTCCACCTGGTCAGCTTCTGACCACTGGTCAAACAGAGCAATGCAGTGTTCCTTCTCCTTCTCATAGTTGCCTTCTGATGGACGCTTGCGAGAGCCCATGACAGGACCATTACTAAGCTGCAAAGATCAGAAGTAAATAAAGATTTATTACATCTCTCACTCTTAAAACAAAGTCATGCTCCCCCCCCCCATCCAATGGTGCCGTAAATTCTGCGGTCTCCCACAGTCAGACCACTTGCTGTCCAAATACGGCGTACATAGACGACCCACGTTCCTGGATTACCCTCAGATTAAAAAAAAAAAAAAAAAAAAAACCAAAACACTAGACCAGCCATTCCAAACTCCAGTCCTCAAGGGCTTGATCATTTTTAGGCATTTTTCTGCACCTGATTCAAACTAAACGGATCCAACAGCATGTGTGCAATGACCCTTTAATTTGAGTCAAGGAAACATCTAAAACTGGCACAACAGTGGTCCTCAAAGACTAGAGTTTGACATTCCTGCATCAAATGGAAAATAAGAAGAGGAACAACATGAATGGTTGTTGTAGGGAAAACTAAGCAGGAGAATCGCCACTATTGACAAACTGTAACTGTATAATGGTGCAGCTAATTTAGTATAAACAGAACTTTTAGTCTGGAGAGTCCTGAGCAGTTCCCACATGGAGACATGGAGTTCATGAGGTAAACATTTAATTGGCAAGTTTTTTTCTTTTTTGACCATTTCTATTCATCTTACTTGTGTAGTCAAAGCTGAGAAGGTGATTCTCCCTGAACGAATACACCCATTATCTTACAGCCAGTCACAGGATCCGTGTTCACCACGTTCCTGCTGCGGTGCAGTTTTGTTCTGAGCTACACGGTGCGTCAGCTCACACCAGGAGCGTGTCAGACATGGAGGGCCCACAGCTGCGGTCCATGTAGTGGATCCGCAAAATAACAAAATCACAGGAGAATTGCAGGATTACATGATAACAAGCATGATAAGGAGGGCTGGGTTAACGCCCCGTGGTCCATGGTTAAAAAAAGAAGATGCAAGAGACCCCCTGACTGATTGACTTCTAACCTAGTGTCACCAGTAATGTTGTAATGATTACATAGGTTAGGCAATCGCAAATCTCTGGGGGCTTTATTTTTGAAATTTTACACTTTACGCTGTTCCTGTGACTGGTTTCGTGTCTGGTCCCACCTGAACTGCAGAGCTCAACGCGCTCTGGGAGCCTGTTCCATCAAAAATAGACCTGACGCCTGTATTTAGAAGAGTCACAGCGAGATGCATCTGACACACGTCCAGTGTGAACTACACCACTGACTGAAACAGCTGTGATTTTTAACAAATAAAGCTGTCATTTCCAAACATCATTCTTTACATTAGAATTAATAAAATTCATACAGAATGGCCTTTTTAAATGAAGCAAATACATGTTTGTAGTTATGTCAAATAAAATAAATACCTTGAGAACTGTATTTTTCTTTGGCGACAAATCGTCCACGAGGTTCTGTGACTCCATCCCTGATGTATTCTACACAAAAGAAGCAAAGCAAAGACGGCACAGGTTAGTGTTAAGCTCTTATTGAGCCCATAGAAGGCACATTAAGAGCCAGGGCAGCAATATGAACAGTGCTTGACGCAAGAGTGCCACAATAACAGCCAAGGAAGGATAACCATCAAGATTACTGAGGCGTGCACGCACAAACAGCCGTGCATACACACACATATGGAGTAAAATAAACCGAGCACCTCAACAAAAGGAATCTATCTGCTTTCTTGTCTGTGATGTGACCTCAGTAGTCTGGACAGGAAATTAAAGTGCAAAATCATGGGTATGTCACTGGCACCAGCACTGGCCTGACTGTAATGAAACAGATACTGGTCTTCTCGCAGAGGATAGGAGGGGAAAAAAAAAAGTAACCAGATCCTACCTATTTCTAGCATGTCTTTAGACTCACATTGAAATTACTCTTTTGCAGTTGGATGGCACTCTTCAGAGACCCAAATCATTTTTAAAAAATAAAAGTAAAGTTATTCTCCAATCGTGGACTAATAGTGACAGATTAGGAAGTTCTTAAAGATAAATAATTATATTGATGTTCAAATCAATCCTTCTTTTAACATCCATTTTAGGTTCTTAAGAGCATGTATTCTTGTTTGGAAGCTATAACCAGACAATATAATGATTTCAGATCCATCATAACAAACATACAACAATAACACAAAGTCCATGTGTCTTTTTGGGGTCTCACTAGTTTGCAATGCAACTAAGAACACAATGTTAGTTTTTCTCGCTAAACAATTATGCTTACATTCGCCATAGTCGCACTATCACCAAATCTGCTAACTTTGTTGACTCTTTAAAACTAAAACAAAACACAGAACACCACAACCAGTCAGAGTAAAGCTACTTTTACAATGTCAATTAGTTGCTCACTTTTTTTTTTTTTTTTACTTTCTTGTTCCTACTTACAAATTAATTTAAGGAAATTGGACAAACAAGGGTTTTACCTGAAAGGTAAGGTTTTTATTTTTTCTCAAAAAAAAAAAACAATGTAGGCGTTTACTAAATGTGGAACAGTCTATGGAAATGGCTTCAATGGCAGACCTTCCCCCCTCCACAAAAAAATACCACAGGTTAGAGTTCTCTCAGCCCAACTATTAGTGCTTCTTCAGAAGCTGAAGAGTTGTCTTTGGTGAACTATGTGCAACTATCTTGCAAGTATAACCAGGTTAACATTTCTTTATACAAGACTGAGAAGAACCAATGAAAATCTTCTGACTTGTTTTGCGTACTTATTGTGTACCTGTTACCTGTGAAGCGAAACCCTCTGAACAGATAACTGAGTGCTTTAAATACAACTGTACAAACAATAGGTCCAAGTACCAAGACCAAAGCAGACAGGACAAAAAGCCAGAATGGTCTTGCTGGTGTTGATGGCCATGCAGAGTCGAGAAAGATGAAAAAGAAAAAAAAAAACAAACTAAAAACAGACAGACCAGATTTGGCCAGGCAGGCAGGCAAGCAAGCATGTAGCCTCTCAGAGCTTGAAGGAAGACCCCCCACCTCGGCCCTCACACCTCCAGGTATAAGGGGAGAAAACGTTACTCCTCAAAGCATGGTTGTTCTCTGGTAGCCCCTGCATCCTTCCGTTACCATGACGGTATCTAAGAAATGCGCTTCCCAAACTTTTTTTGACTGTAAAAATTAAGTTTTCATTCCAAGGAGTATTTGATGACAACTTTGAAAAGTATTCTAGGTGCTGTAATCTCTGACCGGATTCAAAAGAAGCTATACTTTGTGCAGCCAGAAATCCATTTCTAACTTTAAGGGTTTGAGGATTTACCAGAGAAGAACCTGAAGAGTCAAGCGCTTCCAAAAGGAGGGAAAGGACAACGGAAGGTGAGGAGGTAGGAGGGTGAGGTGGGGGTGAGTGGATGCCATCGGCACCAAGGTGGTATGAGACGTTATGTGGACTGGGAAAAGAAAAGTGAAGGGTGGAGATATGACCAGGGAGGAAGGGAGAGGAGGAGGAGCAGCAGAATTAAGAGGAGAGAGGCAGAACCTGGTTGTGAGCCCGGGTGGAGGGGATGCTCTGCAGGCACCTGAGTGCACACAAACTCTCAGCCACCGAGGAGCAGCCCAGCCAGAGAGAGCGAGGCACAGAGCACTGTGTGAAAGAGAGAGAGGAAGGGAGGAAGGGAAGAGGAGAACGAAGTGGAAAGGGTGAAGGAGGAAGAGAAAGGGAAGAGTAAGAGACCAGAGAATGGAAAGTAAAGAAAAAGAGGAGGGAGGTTGATGAGGGGATTTGGGGGGGGAGGAAATCAAAAGAGGTGGGTGAATGAGTGGATCAATGGATGGATGGATGGGTGGAAATGGTGGGGTTTTATGAACGAACAGGAGGAGTGGTGTGTGATTTTGTGCAAGAATACAAAATCAATGGATAAATAAACATGGTTTGGTTGGAAATTGAGAAGAGGCGAGTGTGTAACCGTCAAAGGTGAAGAGAGAAGAAGAGGGGAGGAGGTGGGGGATAGTGAGGGGAAAAACCAGTATTAGAGCTACACACATTGGCACAGTGAGCGCAGGAACACACACTCCTTCACACACAAGATATAGACTGATAAACATACACACAGAAGCATTATTAGACATGAATTGGGAGGGGATAGGTAGAGGAGAGGGAGGGGTAACAGGATTAATTGTCAATTACTGTCACTATTGTTTTGACAGAAACCCCACCCACTGTTCTGCCATCCCCACTCTCATGAGTGGTTAGTGAATAACACTGGGACAATCAAATAAAAATCAAACTAAACACAGACAGAGTCCATACAAAGTAAATCTGAAGCACGAAACATTTTTGATCTGAAAATCTAAATTGCAGATTAAATTTCCTAGTTACATAAATAATATTACTCCTATGAAAGTCAAAATGAGGACAACTTGCTGAATCTCAAATCCATGGAGAATAGCCTTGTTAACATATTTGGCTTAAAGGATTTAACATTAACAAATACAATTTAGCCAGAGCCATGTCAATACTATACATTTTGGGAGTTTTGCGAGCATTAGCAAACTTTAAAAAAAACAAAACAAAACTTAGGCCCTTATAAGGGATTTAAATACGTGTTAAAATCTTATAGTTTTAAACCCTCTACTGAAGTTTAGTGGTCACTAAATACAGTGGGAGACTATATACTCGTATGTAATGGTGGTGAATGATGGTTATTTATTTTCTCCAAACATGTACAGTGCTTGAGTGTGAAACCCTTTTACCAAACTAAATAAGCTGATCTTTTGGGACACACTTGGGTAAAACACGATAGGACTGGTTGAAAACATTAAGCAAACAAAACCAAATCGTTTCTAGGCCTAAATTGTTGCCACCTTAAATAAACCAGAAACACAGGATTTGACTGAGAGATAAACCTAGGCCAGTGTGGAACATTTTATGCACAATATCACTAAATTCCAAGGTGTAAACTAAATCCTAAAACAACAAATTAAATGGAAAACACACACATACGTGTAAGGTTTTAATGTCAATTTTCCACTTCCTTCAGACCCCTGTAATGTTGTCAGGTCCGGGTAAGCTAACATTAGCCTAGCTGATTTGCCTATCGACACGGCAACCAATAAAAGTAAACTATAACTTATTGTCTAAAGTTGGTCGTCTAAAGAGAAAATGGGTATCAAGCTGGTAATTCATATTTCTGGTCACCAAAAGAAAGAATCTTCTGATGCATTCAATTGACTGTTTCAGCATAGAAATGTCTGTCAAGTGTACAAACGTACTTAGCATGGTAGCTATTACGTTAGCCGCTAATGCTCGCTAATCATGGTATCGCTGTGAATGAAAATGCAATACTTCCCTCTACGCACTTCAGAAATATAAACAGAGAAGCGGTATATTGCTATGATCATTCATGCATATAGCAGTTTTGTGACACATGAGCTATTTCGCCTAACACCTACTATATGACTTCTATTCATGAGGTAAATATAATATATTAAATCGTTACCCGAAAATGCAAGTGGTTCATCGACTTCGCTTCTAGCCCGTGTTAGCAAGATGGCTAGCTAAGATCAGACAGGGCCCAGTTAAAGTGGCGCAGCGTCACCGCAGTAAACGCTACCCCAAGAATCCTCAGTTGTCTAATGGTCGAACATAAACCTATTCAGTTCCCGACCAGTTTAAAAAAAATATGCCCCAAACAACACATTTTACTTTAATATAATCATATTAATTGATTCGACCGGTGTGTTGAGGATTCTTAGCAAGATGTACCAACATTTTCAGGCCCTCCCTCTGATTTCTGGTCAACCTCCCCCCTCCTCCTCCTCTCTCTTTTCTCCTCCACCTCTCCCGACAAGCCGCCTCAGCTCACTCCAGTCGTCGAATAGAGCCTCCGCGGTTTCCCCAGTAAAACGCTGACTATTACTCCTTAGGATGTTCCGTACGCCATACTCAAACAGATCTTACCATCAGTTCCACCGTTTTGTCCTCCATCTCCGGCTCCATGTTGACGATCCCCCCGAAACTCGCTATGAAAATGGAAACCCAGCCCTGCGTCGGCGGCCCGCAAATTCAGAGACGTCATTCACTTCGCACAACCACACAGCTTTGGTAGGGCAGTGTCAAAAGGGTGGGTGGGGGATGGGAACGCCCATACAATATTCAAAGCCGCTGATTGGCCAGATTTTGTCTGAGAAGGTGTGGCTTTCCTGCTTTGCTTTTTATTGATTGGCCTATCGTGCTACCAAGGCTTTCCCCGGTGACTCCCCCAAACAAAAAGGCAAATGGATGAAGATGCTGTTGCTATCCTGAAAAGGATTACACTAAGGCAAAATCAATCATCCGCATAGCGTTGCTATGAAATGCTGCAGGATTCTGATCATTGAAACATACTATATAGGGTTAACATTACTGATTAAAAATACTGTGGAAAAAATACTTTAAAAGATGTGAACCGTATTTGAGGTTCAGTATAGTTAATGCTTTCAGTCAAGTTAAAATAGTGGTATCAGACTTTTTTAAGGTGTCTTTTCTTCAGTACATTTCCATTTAAAAATGCAATTTCATAACCCATTAGGGCCACTCATGTTTTCAACAACCATAGAAATTATTAAAAACAAAACAGTTACTAAAGTGCCTTATACATGGGTAGGGTCAGTAATATAACTTTAGTAATACATACATATATATATTTGTGTGTGCTATGATAGCGATTATCAGGTTTTAAGTAAGAAAATCAAAAGAAAAGCAGACTTGGGAAAAAAATAAAATAAATTTTGATTCCAATTAACCTCATTCTTCTCTCTTGAGTTCACCTACGGTAATAACTTATAAAATCGACATGCACTGTAAAAAGTACACTTGACACTCATCAGCAAGCATTTAAAATACATCCCCCCTCTCTCAGATTTATACATCGTTTATAAGATGGTAAGGAGTTGGACACTCTTAGTGCCCAGTAATTCCTCAATAATTGTAATTGTAGTTTTTTAAGATTACAGTTGCACTCAAATGAGGGTTTTCATGTACCAACATGTGCTTTTGAAAAAAAAAAGGCACTAGTATGGTCAAAAAAGTGACGAAGCAGGGCAAAGAACTACTACTACAACTTCAATCCTAACATTGAGCCTGAAATGAACAGGATTTAAAAAGGTTAACCATGAACTAAGCAAGATGAGCAGATGCCACATTTCTTTTGCTAGACAACTAGCACATTAAAGTTAAATCTGCAGAACTCCCATGATCAATTTAGGCTTAGAATGAATCCAATTGAGCAAAAGAAAAAAAGTCACATTAAACATGAAATGATTGGTCTGACATGGAATTTGGTAATCTGGATACGACGGGAGTAAACTACCTCAACAGCTCATTACGCATCAAAATCAGGAGAATAAGTTACTTTCATCAAAGAGATTTCTTCTTATGGCATCTTTCAATTTAGAATGAATTCAATTTCACTATGTTGTGGCTGATCAAACTGTCCAATACCTTAAACTCATTAATATTTTACTCATTTGGGACAAAATGAATTGGCTTGTACAGATTTCAGGGCACCGTAGAAAATCTTGACTTTCTCATTAACAGGTCAGACACAGCACAGGATGGAGACCACAGCAGATGAGGAGGTAGCAATGGTTTTCAGCAGTTCAAATTTAATACTTTGTCCCCCTTTCTCTACAGAAACCCAGGTAAAAAAAATCCCCCACTCTCATAAAATACAACAGCAGCAGTTACCAGTAAAAAAATGAAATGCAAAAAAAAAAAAAAAAAAGAGAAAGCATAAAGGGGGAGAAAGAGAGAGAGAGAGAGAGGGTAGGGACATGATGAGGCGAGAAAGGAAAATAAATTTTCTTTATGTACGGAGCAAGTCCAAAGTTCATCTTCAGACCAGGTTAGGGGGCAGCGAGAAATTTGGAAACTTGCTGTTGTGTTCATTCAAAATGGAGGGGAGGAGGGAAAAAAATGAACCGAAATGAGTCGAGTCCAATCCAACTAGGGGAAGGAACCAGCACTCTAAGGCAGGGATTTATTCAGGAAGGGCTTTCTCCCTCTCTGGATGAAAGAAAATCTCACTCCTCTTCAGCCTGTGTGATGCATTTGTTGTGTGTACAGATGTATTTGCAAGTTTGTGTATGCAACAGGTAAATTGGAAGGTGTGTCTGTCATATATATGATCAACACAGTTGCCCCTCTCACTTGCTGCAAGAGAGGTGGCATTTTTCTTTCCTCATTTCTTCATTCAATCCTTTCTTTTTCTTTTTTCTCCCAATATCAGTCCAAGACTACCTAGTAGTCATCCAAATCAAAGAACTCGTCGTCCTCTCCTTGGTACTCCATGCCCTGGAAATCCACCCTGTACCGCAAGATACCTGTTGAACACAAAAATGATTAGAGTACCACGACTGCTAGGCAACTGAGGTCATGCTTCACATTCCCAAATAACAAATTCCCAAAGGATCATTGAATCTAAAGCCAATTTTACACTTGAAGTCCCAACAATTTTCAAGATAATCTGCCAAGAATTAGATCCTTTTACATGTGCACTTCACTGCAGCTAAATTTGATTTTCCAGTAGTAAAATATTATTGTAAAATCAGTGTGTGCAGTCTCAAAGCCTGAAAGAAATAATTCAGAGTAGGAGAGTGCATGCAAGGTGTTACACAATATAAACTCTTAACTGTGAAAATCATGCTTCGTTTACAGTTTAAGAATGTTCAACAGAACTTAAGTGCATCAAGATGTGAACGTGAAGATTCCAAATCAATTCACAAACTAAAAACAGTTGTGTGTGCGTGTACATACATACATACATAAACACACACACACATACATACATACATAACACAACTAAATGATGACACAAACCAAAGAGAGTTTCCAGTTAGGAATGGCTGGGAAAACACTGTTAGATAACTGTGGAGAAAGTTATGTCAAAGGTTCATCCCAACTCAAAGGGCAAATCAAGGATTCTTTGTACCAAGCTTTTGCACCTTGTTTGTGAGACATGATCTCATTTGGGAAGATATTTTACTAAAAAAAAAAAAAAAAAAAAAAAGGCAGCACCTCCTTCAATTTTTTTCTTTTTAAATTGTTGTGGATACACAACAGTCGCATGTCCCCACATTCACAGCAGAGTCCCTCTGTGACTTGGGTCTTTGCCAGCATGAAGGTAAACTACGTGGTGCTTCCTCTTCATTGACAGCTGTTGTGTGCCCTCCAAGGCTATATGGCACGCCTTCAAAATGCTGAGAATGAAGCTGCAGTGCTGCCCCCAGAAGCACAGCAGCAGTAGGATAGCCTTCTCTGCTGTCCGCTATCTGCTCAGCATGTGAACACAACATGCAGAGATGTGAGGACGTCCGATACGATCCCGGTGTGAGTTTATGCGCTACAGAAGCTGGAACAAAACTGTGGCGCAACCAGACCTGGTGAGAATCGGCATAAGGCCTTGTAGTTATCATAAACTTCATAAATAAGGAGGATAGTGTTTAATGGATTTAGTTCACCATTGAACAACCTACAATCCCAAAATCCACTTCTCACGAGATAATGCCAAACATGGATTTTTATGGCACATAGTAATTTAGTTAAGAAAATTAATGAGTTACAGTGAGATCTGTAAAAGTAATAGTACACTAATTTTGATGGCCATAATTTATTATGTATCTGGTGAGTGTATTATGTATGTATTATGTTGTTGTTCATTAGGAGCCAAGTGCCCCAGGTGGGCATATGCCTGGGTTCAACATTACGTCCGACTTAGAAAAAAGAAAGAAAAAAAAAAAGGTGACCAGTTTAAGGTTAAGATGTGCACCAGCTGGACTTAAGCCCCGTCTGTGTTCTGCCTGGGTGCAACTTTTACGCCTAGTGTGGAGCAGGCCTAAGTTGGAAACTCGGACTTAACCATGATAATTTTGACAGAATCACACAGTTAGAAAAGAGCAATAACGGTCTTTAGGACAATTTCTTTGCTATACCATATCAGGAAACCTGTAGATGAACATGGAAATTTATTTAGACTCGTAAATATGCTCATAACATAACCTATCCAAGGGTTTCCAATGTGTACAAAAATCCACTTGAACCTACAGAGAAATGGTCTAAGCCAGCATTTTTTCTGGATGTGGAGGAGGCTAATGTGCTACACCTTAGTGCAGGATGATCACCTGCCCTGTAGTTTTAAATGTTTCCCTGCTGCAACACACCTGATCCACACATGGCAGTTTGTAGTTAAGTTAAATTACTTTAGTACGAACTAAAGATGTCAACAAGCTCACATTTACGGTGCAAGCTAGTTGCTAACATGGGCTGCTAATACATATGTTGACCTTTCCGTGGCCAGCACCTTTAGGTTGCCATGATTCACCTGTCCTGGTGTGTTTTAAGGTGATGTGGTGAACCCAGCATCTCAAATTTGATACCACAGACGTTGCTGCTCTCTCATCTTTGCCCCTTTTATGTTTTTAATGTCCAAAGTTACAGCGATGCAGTATCAGACGTGCTCACGTGCTGCTGTTGTTTTGACTGTGTGCGCAGGGGCGCATGTCTGTGACATCTTGGGAGATGACAGTTGTCAGACATGGACAGCAGGCGCAGGATCAGACAGAGATCATGAAAAGATAAATAATCATTTTTAAAAAGTTCACGAGTCTGAAACTGAGTCAAGCCTGTGAGTCTCTGGAATGAGACTTGTGTGCGCTCCCACAGTTTCTTGCACAAATGATATCGACACGTCTATAACTAGTTCTTCAATCCATGCCCAGCAGATATTATTTTCAAGTGCTTTATCAGTATTTAAATTTAGGACGGCTTCATAAACTTAGCCCTTCGTGACGATGCACCGTAGCTGATGAGCTGCCATTCACTGCTGCCTCTACTCGATCTTGGCTGCAGCTGGATCTGGACCATCATCTTCCAACCACCCTGCTCGACTTGTGAGCACCAAAACTGCGTTGATCTCCTACCATTGGTAGATTAACATGACCAGTTATAATGTGAGACTATAATCAACATTTGAGCACACACACTACACCATAAAAAGTTATGACTGAAGTTTTTTTTTCCCTCTTGCGGCAAAGTTGCCGCACGCTGGAAATCCGGCAAAGTGCCAGAAAACTTTAAGCCCTAAGCTATATACAGAGAGCTGGAAAGGTCTCATTTTGGAAGAGAGGTTCTGTTTGAAGAGCTCTCCCAACAGCAGCATCTGTTGGACAGAAACGCGGCGCTGTCCCCTGTCCTGCAGGGGCTGATTGATTCAGGTTTTATGCCAAAGGGGCTTTTCAAAATTCAATTGGGGACATAATAAACTTGAGATAAATAGAATAAATACGCTGTGATTGCTTTCTATGCCAACAGTTTCTGCCCGTTTGTGTTTTGTTTTGCTGTGAGGATTTTTTTAAAGGAATAGTTCACCCTCAGAATGATTTAACTTTATTTTCCACTTACCCTGATGGTGAGCAAGACTCTGAACCAATTTTTTCATATGTCAAATGCAGCCGGAGATCAGGACGACTTCTCGTTTCCCCCCAATAGAGTTCACCAGGGTCCGAGCCAAAAAGGTCCATAAAAGTCCACAGAAAATTGTCAATATTCCTCCATACTGCTCGTCCCATGTAATTCAAGTGTCCTGAGTGGGTGGCGTCCAGAATTTACTCGAAACGACGTAAATTACTATATTTTTAGAGCCTAAAAAGGAGTATCGTTTACTTTCATGAAGCGCTCACATGCGCGGTCACGACACTACGGAAGCCTTGGCGTTCAGAGCCTACTCTGCCGATAATTCAAGGATAGAAGAAGAAATTCACTGTTTACATTGTGGTAAGAGCGCGAGAGCTTTAGACAAACCTGGACAAACACAAGAGGGGTTGATATTGATCTAAAAGAAAGAAAGAAAGAAAGAAAGAAAGAAAGAAAGAAGAGAACGCGCAATCTCGTCTGCCGCGGCTTCCGTAGTTTCGTGAACGTGCATCGGCGTGCTTGCTAGGCATGCGATGTAGTCTTGTTTAGACTCTAAAAATATACTAAATAGTGTAGTTTCAAGTAAATTCTGGACGCTACCCACTCAGGGCACTTGGATTACATGGGACGAGCAGTATGGAGGAATACTGACAATTTTTTGTGGACTTTTATGGACCTTTTTGGCTCGGACCCTGGCAAACTCTATGGGGGGGGGGGGACGAGAAGTCGTCCTAAACGCCGGCTGCATTTGACATATTAAAAAAGTGGTCCAGAGTCTTGCTCACCATCAGGGTAAGTGGAAAATAAAGTTAAATCATTCTGAGGGTGAACTATTCCTTTAAGTTCTGCATACAATTCTGTTCTCCAATTTCTCCATTTGTGAAATTTTCCTTACCTTTTTTTGATTATTGTAGGCCTGTCCATATTTCTTATTCCTGCTTTTTTGCTGGGACAAGTCTGAGAGCGCATTGGGTACAACTGTGTTGCTTGGCAACAATTATGGATTCGCATGAATTCACGTGGACGTGCATCATAAGACCGGATGCAACTACAACTGTTGTCCGTCAGGCTTGGTAATAACATCAGATGTAGTTAAGTCCAGTGTAAGAGTTACGCCCAACTGGTGCACTCGGCTCCATCATGTAGTTTTTCATGTAGTAGACATGATGAACATTTTCGAGCTATAGCGGCTCCATCATGGATTGTCTTTTCAACTTGTAAAATCTAAAGCAACTTATCAGCATCAACCTGTGTTCCCCAGACTTTACACTTTAGCTTGTTAGATTGGATACTCTCAAAATTTACCTTGCTTCCTCGCCTCCCTCCCCATCGTCTCACACTGCATGCTGCATTCCCATGCAGAGCAATGTCTGACATCAGAGCATCCTACCACTTCTGTGCTTCTGGAGGTGGTACTGCAGCTTCAATTAAGAAGTTTTTAAGTTGCCCATATAAAACAATTTAATTTCTCAGCATTTTAAAGGTGTGATGCTAATAATATGTCCATAGTAGCCTGCCATGGCTGAGTCAATGTAGGGGGAACACTTAAAGCTGCATGGGTTGAACACTGAATGATGTCATTGCGCTACAAATGTGATATCACAACATTATATTATACAGTATACGGTGTAAAAAAAACAAACAAAAAAAAAACAAACAAAAAACACCGGTATTATGATATTGCAAACCTCTATTCAATAACACCTACAGTGAAGTCATATATGAAGCAGGTAGGATGCTCCTTGTATGTGATGCCTGCCACATGACCATATCATCTGATGTTACCATGACAGCACAATTTATCATAGATAAATGTCAGATAGTTTCTCATGCTCCAATCCAGCAATGGATGAGCAATTATAGTTGCTCACTCCACATAAAAAGAGGATATTGGTTGGAATTATGCTTTTGTCTGTATTAATTTACTAGAAGAATGCTGCCACAGGCACACTTTTTTACGACTATTAGTTCTCTTTCAACGATGGGAAATATGTTGGCAAATGTAACCTTGCACTTATCTACCAATATTCCAGGCTTATTGGGTCACTGGCTGGGAAATCCCTGCTAGAAGTTAGGATCAAATGTGGGCATGTGGCTCTCCAGAATGTCTGAAACATGTAAGCTGGAACAGCTTTAAAGGCCTCTCATTTGAAAGAAGGAATACTCACTCTCTCTTTAAATAATGTAAAACCACGAGATATAGTTTACACCTTTAACAATTAAGTGCCTAGTACTTTTTAAGATGCTTTTTGTTTCTAATCATGTTTTTTTTGTGTGTGTGTTTTAAATTTCAAATAAACAGAAGTGAGAGCGACTGGGCCCATTTTGCTTACCTTCTTAATTGTACACTGTATACTTCTGGAAAGAGAATACTTGAAGATTCATGTTCAGCTATGATATTTCCTTCCAAAATTTTGATGCTTGGACTAACACAGTCATCATACATCCTAACCTTATTTTAAATAAATGTCAACCCCAGTGTCATAATCCTGTTTTAAACAACAATGTGCTCACCCCCAATGCCTCCAAAGCCCTTGACAAACTGAGACCCCTCCTGGCTCTTGTCTGTTACTATTTCCAGCGTGGCTCCAAATTTCTTGTAATTGTTTGCAAACCATTCCAGCAGTGGCATGCTCTCGATCAGCTCGTGCTCCTGCCCCGTCTGGAAACACAATCAGCGTCAGGAAAGCATGGTAACAACTCACAGGCATGCATTTCTTTACGGTATTCACCTCCTTGTCTGTGAAGTGAGACTTGTCTTTCTCCTGCTCTGGCGTCAAGTACAGAGTCTTCTCGTCTGAAAAATCAAGAAGGAACACCAAAATTCCAGGATTGAAAATTCATATGTACTCTCTAGTATACATTTACTTATTGCACAGATAAATTTGACTGGTGTACCGTTCTCTGCTCCATTGCTCTCTGCCCCATGCACACGAAGAACGTAACGCATGGTGTCTAAGTTCTCATAAACTATAAGGATCTCCACTGCTCCCATTTCCAAGGCTTTGAGCGTGTCCTCCACTCCAAAGCAGTACTTCCCTGTGTCTTGACTGATCTCATCAAAGTACCGCCCTATAGAAGAGATAACCATGAGAGAAAGGGGAGAAAAAAAAGAAAAAAAAAAAAAAAAAAAAGCTCCACAACAAATGCCGTGTTTCATAATCATTGTCAATTTAAAAAAAATAAAAGGCCTTACCTATGAGTTTCTTCTCTTGGATGAACTTGACATTTGAAAGAACCTCTGCTGAGAGCTCAATTGCTTGATTGAAACCATTTTCTCCTCCATAAGAGATGTCAACCAGCTTCAGAACCTTGGCCTGTAACCTCTATGGAAAACAAACATATGAACAACTTCATTACACCATACAGGCATGATATCTCTGTGGAGTCAATCAATACTCTTTAGACTGCCATTACTTCTATTGATCATGTTAACATGCCATTTTCATACCCAAGTGCAAATGTTTTTTTTGTTTGTTTTTTTAAATTATCACCACCATTACTGCATGTAAGAGTCTAATGATGGGGTCTAAAATCATGTGGCTCCACCAACATATGAAGAATATAGCACAATGAATATGTATGACCCATTATTGTGTACATTTGCTCAGTACAAGGTAAGGTAAACTGTAACAAGTGAGGAAAACATTTAACCCAATTTCTTTTGAAAAACAGAAAAATCAAACCTGACCTACATGATGCTAGGGCTGCATACTTCTCTGATCTATAATAAATATACAAAGATGTTCTATAAGTCTTAAATTAAATATAGCCATTATAAAATATTTATTTTTTGTAAATCACAGTACTAAAGTTACAAACAATTCAGAAAGGTGTATGAAACATCTTTAATTCATCTTCTGTTTGCAAAAAGTCTGTTAAAACTCTAAGCTTGTCTTGCTCCTGGTATCCAATTCCACACTGTGACACATGTTAAAGGCCCAAAATGGAATTTTTAGCAGTTTTCTCAGTGATGCCCCCCCCCCATCAACAGCTAAACTAGCATCCATCTTGCATCCTACCTGTACTGTGAGCTCCCTGCAGCCAGTAAATGACAGTCTTATCTTGACTCTTGTTCTGTCCCTTCCTCTCTTTCTCCAGGTAATGTTTCCTTGCTGAATCCTCCATGATGCACGTTCAAAATACCCACTGTGTTCATATCTGGTTCATATCCGTTTGCTAGTAAGTGACGTGGTGCGCAACCAGTAGCCGGCTGCAACATCACAGCTGCGTCTCGGATACAAAACTTGCATATTGCAGTTTCTGAGCCCCGAGACGCCTCTGGGCATTGACAGCTCGAAAATGTGCATAATGAAAGTTGGTGTGCCATCAAAACAAGTCAGAAACCCATATTTCACATTGTGCGTCTTTAAAATTGATTGAAAATAATTCCTGAGTAATCTGGCCTCTGAAGTAATTGGCAAAAACTTCATGTTCATTAATTACCGGAAAAATGTGTATAACTTCGTATGTAGCACAATATAAGAACAGATGCAAACTTACTGGGTCAAACATGTCTGACTGGCTGAGTTCAGTCTTGAAGTCAGCAGAGCCAGCCAAGACCATTCCTGCCACATTAACTTTGTCATTGGACACAAAGAGCTGGACAGCAGTCTCAGCTACTTTTCTCACATAGTTGTGTCTTTTCTCCATTCTTAGACGAGCAAAACGCAGAGCAGACTGTCCTCCTCTGCCTGAAAGAGAAAACAGGTAACAGACAAGGTCTTCAACTTTTTGTGTGATGGCACATCTAAAAGCTTACTACTACAAACACAATGCATTATTTGACCATTTTTTCTTGCATGGAGATCAAAATATAAAAATGTGATCACTGTGGGTCAGTACCGTGTTTCTTGGGTAGGTCCACAGTGAACTTGTGCAGCACCTCCCGGGTGTTGCCCTGCAGTGTGCCAAACAGTGCCCCACTACCGTCGATCACAATAAAGCCAAACTTACTGTCGTCAGAAAGCAAGGCTGTCAATGCCTGCATCAGTGGGTTGTGGGGGAAGAATGGAAAATGATAATGTGAAAAGACAGCAGACATAATACAGACACCAGAAATTCACAATCCAAGAATGCTCTCTAAAGGAAAAATGTAGGCACAAGAAAACAAGTAAAATCCCTTACCTCAGTATGGAACTTGTTGTCACAGAGGTACAGAGAGGTGTTGATTGGCTTAAAAGGCTCAAAGTCGATGTTGACTTTCTTCTCCTTGCCTTCCTCTGTCACAATGGTGCCACAGTACACAACTAAACCATTGGGTGGCACTGATTATAGAAAAAAGAAGGACCAGATTAGACATTAAGCTTTAATGCCAATACATAATGTGTAAGTTTGTTTGCTTCACTGAATTTTCTGAGACATTACAGTGGCAAAATGTCTGACCTAACTTCTTTAAAATATATTTAATCAAATATAAGCAGATAAACGAAAGACAACAAAAAAAAGCTGTTTTTGCTTGTTTTGTTTTTTTTTACCCACCCTTGTTGTAAAGTTTTAGTCTTTGCTGTACAGAGGTGATGGCCCCGAGAACAGAGAGCCTGTTAACTCTACTCTTGATGTTGGAAGCAGTGCCAAACTCGTCAGCCAACATCTTGGCTACTCTGGATATCTGGTCCTTTGGAGGGATGATCAGTGAGATCATACTGGTGCCATTACTGGGTAGAGAAAGTGAGGATTTAAAGTTAGCTTTTTCAAGAAAACATACATGCAACCAAGACATTACGAGATACGGTGTATAACAAAGAATGAAAGTTTGCTCATTTAACAGTGAACAGATTGAACATTACAAAACTATGTCGCATAAAATAATAATGATGTTCATATTGATGTTTTCATACTGACATGATACATTTATCACAGAAACTTGAACCAGCTATTACTGAAACTTCTACAAGACCATTTACATCTTCATGATAGACTCCTCTAATTCTGCTATTTTGTAAACACAAAACCAGAATGGAAAAAGTATAATCTTTACTTGGTTCAAAATGTTGAGACAATCAGTGGTCTTTCAATTACAGACATAATATCTGCCCTTGAAACCAAGGACTGAGTTTTAGTACCAAACTTGTCTCTTCATTCACGACCTACTAAAACAACAACCGCACACCAGTACAGCCTGACACTGCACGCAAAAAACACACAGGCAGGTAGCAATGGCTCGATGAATGTAGGGCAAATAGTCAACTGTGTGTGACATGGCAGGCGTGGGAGCACAGGACGCAAATTCTGCGCAACACTAGGCAAGCTGTCGCAGAGCAAGCACTACACCAATGAAGCAACACACACATTTCAAATGTCGAATTTCAAAAGTCACTGGGTCCAAATTGGCCCTATCAAGCAACATCCGATATGGAATGGTTTTCAGCTATCCATTTTGATCGAATCAACCTTAAACGTAAGACTGAGGTGATCGGTTGCCATGAGGTGACCAACACAGTGAACCCTTCAGGGAATTCAGTTCTGTCATATAATCTACGTGTACAACACCACGAGAAAACATATTTTGAGTTAAGAAACGTGTCTCAAGAAGCACGTGAAACGTCAGGGTCAAGCTAGCCGGCCTTTCTTTCTCATCATCGTGCGTTTTTGTTAAAGACACCCATGGCGGCCTCAAAGATGACGTCTGTTAGCGGGATGCATTAGCACCGAAGCTAGCATCGCCGCTAGGAACTTTTTACCTCAAGTGGAACATATACAAAATGCTCAGCAATGTCAGTCGTATCACAAAAATGAGAACAAAGCATAACAGCTTCCCATCTTAACACAGTGTTTCTGACACTATGGTAGGTTACATTTAACGCGACGGCAGTTAGCACTTAGCAGTTAGCTAACAAAATAGCGGTTAAAGCTACGGTAAGCTAAGATAGCTATGCTAACCACTCCCAAATTCGGCCCCTCTTATACGATCTCCAGCTGTTGCAGCTGTCCACCTTTACACCTTCTATTTACAGGCACAAGTAATACAACTACTACAACTACAAACAGCCAAAATTAATCACTTACCCACGGGCAGCTTCCAAACTTTTGATCAGCTTCTTGATTTTCCATATCTCCACGTTCCTGTCCGCCGCGCTGGGGTCGTCCGCCATCTTTCTGCTGTAATCGCTTCAGCACCTAAAAAGACATGAAATAAAAAGAGCAAAGCATACGGTAAGCTACCCCAGAATCATATGGACTACTATACACCGTCTAGTTAAGATGACATTTTGGGTCTAAATAGCTGCCCCAAGTACCTCTCCAACCTACTGGCGAGGTGTCCGTTACGGCACCTGACCAACACTTGCAGTGGAACTGACCGTAACGGAAGGGCTCTAGTCGGGCTGCTTCTGTCAGTACAGAACGCGGAGAATAACAGGCCTTTAGTCTACCAGGCCCTAGTGTCCACCCTGTTCTTATCTAATACGACCTACTTTCTTACCGTTCCTCTGGAAACCAACTGCCAGCTTTTTAGACGTTTGGTATATCGGTACAAACTAGGTTTTTACATTACCTGCCTCGGACAACGCCGCTCCTCTCCGCTCTCTATCTGCTACGTTATGTCTTGTCGGTAGTCCGAGGAATGACGTTGCTCTCCCGACCGGTTCCTCTCTCCTTCGCACGCTGCGCGTGGTGCTATCGACAGGAGATCACATGTGGGAGGTGGTTAGAATTGTGGCGTTCACTTCCTGGAAACCGCATAGAAACCAATGACATCTCTTAGTTGCTATGTCACTCAAAAAGAAAGCTAAAAGTCGATTGGACAAAATCCAAGAACGTCACGAAAGTTGGGCCGTCGTTTGGTGGTTTATGGAACTTGAAGTTTATGTAGTGAAACTCGCGCTCTTCCGCGAATTTGGTCGCCTACAAAGGGGGGGAAAAAGTTTTAGTTTTCCTACCCCCTCCCTGAATTAGTACTTTACACTGTAGTTCTTCGGGATGTTTACGAATTTTAATCCTTTATTTTCTAAAGAAATCGAATAATGGTACAATTGCACATTACACTACCCACTTACATTTCAGGTTGGGTGGTTTAAGGAAGTCTTTATTTTTCAAACCACAGACTACTAAAAGACTCAGCTTTAAGAGGCACGACATTTTAAACAGTTCCCAGTCATGCAATTTTCACATCAGACTGAGCTGCACAATTTTCTCTTTTTAAACCAGTAAAAAGAAGGTGGACAAAAAGCAGTAGTTCTGTTTTAGAATAATCCATAGAAAATGGCCTTATGACAAATCATCAGAAGGAAGACTTGATTTTATTTTATTTCAAAATATAAATGAATATTACGGGAAAGATGTCAGCTGATTATGATTTAAATGTACATGCTGTTGTGATGCAGTCAGCAGGGGCCTGAGGTGTCTCAGGATCAGCCTCTCCATGACCTTCATAACAGTGGCTGAACAGAGGTCAGTGCTACAGGCCTGGAAAAGAAATAATTTCAGATGTGAAAGATAAGCAATTTATTCAAGCCATATTCATATAATCTGATGCCCCTATAAAGAAAGGACAGGTACATTTGTCAGCTAAGTGATTCTCATCCTAGATTGCTGATTACTTGGTGTGATAATAGGTGAGCTATTTGTAAGCCGAATAATGTATGATGAGTCTAGTTGTGTCAACAGAACTGTCATGATACCTGGTCACGGTCATGTTAAAAGAAAAAGAATTATGTTGTTCTCTGTTACTTTTCTTTTTCATAGTAAATCATGAGCCTCCCCCCAAATATGTAATTTATAAACTATACATTTTATATCATTGTGCTTGTGCACAAACCTGAATGAAACAGGAGTTTTCCCAAGTAATAGAAATCAATCCTCCAACAACATTGAGCACATGTAGGTAATACAAAAAATATTTTCCCTCAATTTTTTTGCTGTTGTTATAAATGCATCAAAAATCATATTCATCCATTATATATTAAAAACAACAACAAAAGTCATTATAGTGAGTCAGTTTGAGCCTTAGATGACATGTCGGGGAGCCTGGTAATTTCCCTTTGTCATGTAAGATGCACAAAGAGGCAACACGTGCTTTTCTTTACAAGGATCAGATAGCAATGCCTGAACACATTTAGACCACTAGATGCCAGTATTGGTTAATAGAAAAATTATTGGCTTTCATGGCATATCAGCTATTGTTAGCTGGAAGGTACATCATATTCCAGAGTTGAGCCTCTGTCTCTGAGATACTCAATGGAACATTCAGACACATCTTTTGTTTGTCTAATTTTGGCATGTTGTTTGTCAGATATTATTAAACTGCCAAATGATGGATATTAGTCAGGGTCTTTGGGGAACTGTGACTGTTTATATCGGAACAAACATCTGTGTGAACATAAAGCAACGTGCTCAATGATCATACCAGCAATATTATAAATCTCCGGTGAACTGGAGAAGTGGGAGGAGGTGGATTGGTGTCTCTGACGTTTTTCTGGCACTCTCAAGATAGCTACATCATGGGGAAAATGTGATAAAGCAGTTTGTGCAACTGACTGCATCTGAATTTTTCCAGCACTTTTATCAGTGCCAATTCATCACCATCTGTCGACCATCAGAGCCGTAATGATCTGTCACTTGGCAATGGATGGTCCTTGCTATGCTATGAATGGGAGCTGCTCTGGCCAGGGTGGTTATTCCTCATTACACCCAGTTTTCACACATGAGCATGAGCAGAAAAGGTTGACAAGTTGTTAAGTCACTTTTTATTCAACCCAAACTAATTCGAGACTTTTCTAATTGTAATGGCAGTAAATGTAGCCAACACATACTAGGGTTTTTAATATCAACCTGTGGTCTATTGTTGTGATAGTTTTTCATGTTTGTTTGTTTTTATAATATTTCAAACCCACATTTTGTGACTATTCAGTTAAATAAAACAGATAAAGCAGTCCTATCCTGGTTGGTTAGTAAAAGGAAGTTTTTTTCCTCAATCACTGAAATGAAAAACTTAAATCAATTACCTCTAAATTGATATGTTGCTCATACTTTCTGATGGGATCCATTAGGATTCTTGGGTAGTCATACAGAATTTGGGTTCGTGCAAAACTTTTAGAAGCAGAAATTAGTCTGTATGATTTATGAAGATTAATAATTTGTGTTGAAGAATGCTGATTTCTATCCAAAAACACTATATGTGGCTTTAATCTAGTAAATTGAAATAAATAGTGGAAAATTAGCCTATGAATAATGGGTCATTTGTTGCATTATATTCAACTTCATAAATTATGATTTATTCATTTATAGAAGTTTTGGGTTTTCATGCATAGCAACATGATTAAGTAGAAAATCACTCTACACTTTGTAACGTATCAGCAGAGACCTTTTATACCCCAGGTGTGTAATGATATTATAGTGAGAGTGACTTAATAGTCCATTCTGTTATAGTGACACCTGTGTGTGTCATGGCAGCTAAGTGTACATGTGAGAGTCAGTGCATGTGCAAAACAACCCAAAGCAGATGCAACCAGGTTCACTGGGGCCCTATTTCTATTCTGTGGCCATCTGCTTAAGTTGAGTTGAAGGGAGATCAGTTATGGTGGGAGGAGGGATTGTCAGGGGTATTCAAGGGCACAGTCTTACATGTCATCATTAAATGATGTGAGTGGGATCCACAGACAGTGGAGGTGAAGACACATGCAAGCAGGCCATTGCAAGAAGATGCGGGGGAAACGGACACTTCATGAAGCAGCTCTGACACCTGTTTTTACGCCTCCTGCAACCTTGCTGTCACTGTCATGCTACAGCTTTGATGCTTCTCCTTCTGTGAAAACATCTGCTACGTAATGCGTCCAGTGGAGTTAACAACATATAGAAACTCAGCATAGGGAATTAAGCAGCATTTATTCTCTTCTGACTCGCTAATCTGTGACTCAATATGTCTCTGTCTCTCAGTCGCTCTTTTTCTGTCCTGAGTGAAAGAAGGGATCATAATCATCAGCACTTCAATAGCTTGCTTAAGACCAAAACCAATCCTCTTAAGATACATGGTTGTCAGAATGTATACCATTGTATGCCAACCTTCTGCTGTGCCTGCGTGACGTTTTCAGACAAGTGCATAGATAGCAGAAGGGGTGCCTTAAAGCAAGTACTTCTCTAATTTAGCAAATCTCAGAATTGACATTCTTGTCACATCCCTGGCTCTCTTACTGCTTCCCACAGAGAGAGAAGGAGATTTACGGATATGAGTCCTAATATTAAGTGGATTAATCAGAAATGGAGAGTTGAGGTTGTCATAAATATAAATGAGTTCTTTTGAGGCATAGGGCAGGGCATGCTTCATGTCCACACAGTGTAGGCTATTAGAAGTTTATTGGAGCAGTGGATTAAGACCAATAACCTCAATTTAGAGGCCAAGACACACAGTCAATCTTAATGATGCATTGAAAAGGGGTTAAACCCAAAGGTAATGTGGACCAGCTGGTCTGCATACACCACTAGCTGACCCAGGGTATAATCCAATTGTCTGTCACGCCTCAGAGAGTGAGGAGTTTAATGTGTTTTTCAGCTTAAGCTTGACTTTAAAACATCTTATTTCCTCTTTGCTGTTACTGTAAGGTAAACTAATAGATATTCAAAGAAGGCAGAACTGCTTAAGCTAAAGATGCTCAAGCAAACAACTTGTTATGGTTAGCCTAAGGGACAGGGCTGTGTTGTGTGCAACACATCAAGCTGATAAAGCCTGGATGCCACCAGTCACTCTCAAAGGAGAGATTACCAGATGATCCCATCAATCTCCAGCTTTCTCCGAGCTTGCTGGTGTATCCTTTTTGCCAGCAATCCATATTGAATGATTGACTGTAAACATTAAGACATACTTCAAAATATGTCAGCTACAAAACTAACAATAGCCACTGATAACACGAATACCTCGATAAGATTGGATCAGGCCAAGTCAACACTAAACCATTAAAGAACTTTAAACTGGGAATTCCTTTGCTTTAGAAGGGACAATTTGATCTGTTGATGCAATGAGGTGATACATGTCAATGTAACATCCATGTGACTGCCAAAGCTGCACGCTGCTTGCGCAGGCATTTGTCAATAGACAGTCTCGTCACCAGTTTGGTTTAAGTCACATTCCTTTTTTCCCTCTTCCCAAAGTTGTTCATATGTTGCTTTTAATTGCACTTCTTGACAGTTCCACTTATTTCCAGATGATCAGGTTATCTACTTCAGCTGGCAGTAGCTGAGTTTTCATTTATTGTCTCGTTCAATCTGAAGTGATTTTTCTGAAAAGCTGTGACAGAAGTAATTTATTTGTTTGAAGCTAAAACAAAGTTGTGTTCGTAATGTCGCCAGGAGGTGGTGTTATAAGCTATGTTGTTTGTGGTTGTCAGTCAGAGAAGTTATTCTAACCAGAAAACAAACCTTTAGCAAAAAATGAGAAAGAAAAAAAATGTGCCAGGCATCCACAAGAGAAAACAGTTACCTTTATTGCTGGGATATTTGGGATATTGCTCTTTCTTAGGACTGGATATTGCCATCTCTAACTTTCATACTGAGATCGGCTACCTGGTTTCCAAATGAGTAACAGTTTGGGTTGCTGAGTGGGTGGCCTCCTTCCTCAAAGTTTCACAGTTCACTGACAACATTGCCAGATGGTTCAGCAGTGAATCCCCAGATGCCATCAAAATCAGAATCAGAATGCCTTTATTGTCAGTGTAACCAGTGTCCCAGTACAACGAAATTGCTTTCAGTACAACCTGTCCAAGATCAGACAGACAACAGACAAAACAACATAACATAACATACTGGAGGCGGGAGGTCTCGAAAAGATAAGATGGGAGAGGGGACAAAAAAAGAAACCACTGTCCCTCCCTCTGCAGAAGACGCAGTAGTGGGTTAAAAAAACACACCTCAGTACAGTTAAGCACATATGCAGACAGTCACAACATCATGAGACATATGGCGGGGAGGGTTAAGGGTCCAGGGCCCCGGTAGTGGAGGGGACGCAGCTACGAAGCACTTCCTGCCATCCTCCACCGATTTCCTGGTGGACAGGGTGATGGTAAGGACAGCGAGTCAGTGGAAGGGATGTGTGTGAGTAAGTGAGAGACAGCGAGCACACAGTCCGTATGATGATGAGACGGCCTTGGCTTGAGCCAGAGTCCCACTGTTTCCCGTGAGCGGGAGGAGGGGTGGGGGGTTGCAGAGCTTCACTTCGGCGGTTTCTCCAGGGACGTTTCGGAGTCAGATTAGGATTGTTTGGGTCAGGCAGGCCCCTGTTTTCAGCCTGCCTTCAGTCCCAGTGGTCTCAATGGCGATTCCAAACAGCCGAATCTTGGTCACTTCCCTTCAATACCGCTTGCCAATTTCTCCAAGGTCACGTCAATCTTGCATAGCAAGTCCAGAACCTCCACCTGCTTGCCACTCTGAGTTAGAATGACCGCAAGTTTCCGATTCTGCTCACAAATTGCATTAGTGTTAGCAGCCTACCAACAGCTACCGTGAGCTTACAATTGTCTACCCAGATTATGGTCCTTGCTGTTGGGTCAGAGAAACTGACTGCCTTCTTCAGCAACTCGGGAGATAATTCATCATCTGGCAATGGGCTTTCCTCTGCTCTCACCTCCCGCATAGCCTTGATGTCAAAGTGGCAAGAAAACTCCTGCAACTTACTTTGACCAGACACTCTTTTGGTTTCCAGCCGCACTGCTGCACAAATGTTGCATCATATCTGGGAAGATGCTGGCCAGTGAGTTTATTGTTTGCTGATTGACTGGAAATAGCTGCACATTTGTACCATTTCAATCTTTACCAGGTCAGATGCAATTTACCGTAATACTCATTAAGTCTTCTACAAAGGGCAAAAAACTACCCTTAGTGTACATTTGAAGTTTTGCGCTTATTGGTAGAAGGTTTTTTTTTTTTTTTTAACTTTTCTTATTTTCAATCACCTTTTCTTAATCACATCATCTAAATACAAATAAAAACTGCCAATGGAAAACCAGCAAGGGATCTTAAGTGGATCATATATACACTTTTATATAGGAAAATGCACTAAATGAAACAGTTTTAGAACATCTGTTCAGTAATTAGATTATTTTGTTTCTTGGTGCAATCAATCTTTGATCAGTTGGGGTCTTCGCATGTTCTCTCCTGCGCACAGGCTCCAACAGGGCCAAGAAAGGCACATTAGGATTGCTTGTGCTGATCTGTCTTCTCCACTCTGAACAGAATAAACATAAAAATGAATGGATGTTATTACTGTAAGGATATATTTTGGCATTATAGAAAACAAGATTAGTCTTGGTTGTCATTTCCTAAGAACATCAACTTTTCATACCAGTGAATTCAGAACGTACAGTAATCCATGCCATCACTCAAACAGAGCAGCTGTAAACCCATATAAAATCATTATATTGAAGCCACCACCATGACAACCCTTCAGATGGACTGATAGGGAATGGAAGATGGGAGGAGGGGATGAAACAGGGGGGAAAGATGGTGGAAAATTGATTTTCTTCTTGCTGCATTAATCAAATTGACTACAGAAAGGCCATTATCAGTTCAATGGATTTAATACGCTGAATTAAATGAAGACAAAGGCGTGCCTGGTGAGGCAAAGTTACTTTGAAAGATGATGATGGGAATGATCAAAAGCTACTGCTATATGGGTTAGATGGATTCAACTTAAGTGTCTGATTATTTGTTCAAAACTCTCCTAATAATCATTACTAACATTTATCTTAAAATAAAAGGGAGCACCATGCTTTTGATTTTTTTTTTTTACGCTGCAACTGAATTTCTCTGTGTGTGAACCTAATGTGATTGCTGCTGGCATATCTAGACTTCTTTAGCTTAAATTGAGACACCAAAATGCCAACAGGGGGCAAGGGCACTTAGATTTATTCAGGCTGCAGAACTGTAACAAAATAACACCATCTTTTTATTGGAATTTCAAAATGGTGAAAAAAAGAACAATATCAAGCTGTATCGAAAGAGGAATCTAGTTATAAAGGAAGTAGTGAAAGTAATTTTAGAGTGGAACAAAGCAATTCATTTTACAACCTTGAACATAAACAAGATTTCTGTTACGACATAATATTCTTATAAAACAGAATCATGGCTGTTGGGAGTCCGCATAACCTTGTTACTCTATGGGGTCGTATGTACCAGCAAACAACATGTCTGTGACAACGTCTGGAACATCAGTGAGCGTGTCTCTGCTGCGTTTTTGGTATGTGCACCCCATTATTATAGTCTAGCTCCATCAGGCTATGTTTTTGCCCAATTCAGTTCATCGAATTGCCATCACTGTCAATGAGCGCTCACTCTGATTGGCTGATTGCATAGCAACTGAGTGCAAAAGAAAGTAGGCAGCAATGATGGCAGAAACCTAACAGCTAACTCAATATGTTGCACACTGAAAACTGTTTCCTCTGTGTTTTTATGAAGTACTTCTTTCTTCTGTTCCCAAAACCACTCTGTCTGTTTGCAGCTGCAGGGGCTGTCCAACCATTTATATTTTCATCTCTCCTCCTTTGCTCCTACAGCGAAAGTCCACTGACAGTGTCCTGTAGTATAGTTTCAGGGTGAGGAGAAAAAGCAGTTTTGTGCATTGACGTGTTTCCTCAAAGCACTTTCACTGCTGGGACATTGATTTCCTCCTCTCTTAACTTAGCTTTCCATCTCCTTCTCTTCCACCTTTATCAGTAACTCTCATCAACCATTTCTGGATGTAATAGAGTCACTTGTTAACCTCCTGTACTTGTTGGAGGCAGATGAAATGGAAAGAAGTATTCAGGCACAGCTCAAACTTGTTCTGGTAAATGGCACTTAGCTCCTATTGGTCCAGAAAGAGGTCAAATTTGATATCTAGCTCGTTGAATGTATGGCCCACTGAGTCCATACAGATAGGGAGATTGTTGGTATCAAAGTATAGACACCAGTTGCATACATACTTGTATACTGTATTTTCTCAAGCATTGACATGTACTATTAGAAAAAGATAGAAAAAAAATAGTAAGAACTAAATAAAAAAAAGATTGAATTTTAATGACAAGAAAATTTCATTTCCAGGTTCAAAATGATTTTTCAGGCTTGCATCCTTTTGGTGACTCACAAACTTTAAATGCATAGGAGTTACATGGTAGGGCAAGGGCAGGTAGTCTATAGGTGATGATTAAAAAAGATTGTTCAACGCAATCATACTGTGTGTGCTGTTTCCATTAAGTCCACATAATTACCCTATTATCGTTATTATCCTTTCAAACTGAAATTACACTTGAAAAGGCTTGGACAGCATTAAAAGCACAATGCTTTTATATTACAAAATGAAATAGAACACACCAGAGTTCACGCTGGTTTGCCTGGATTTGGTTTTGTTTGGAAGACCAAAAGACACAAAGGCAGCACACGAACAATCCAAAAGCTGAACTAGGACTGTAGAAGATGCTGGATCTTTTTCATTATGCTAGCCTGTGCTTCTTCACATTTTAATTCTTTTCACCCAGGACTTGAAAATTGCTCCACTAAAAGTTGCATTTATGGAGTTTTTCCAATTTCATATATGCAACTTAAGGAGTAAAGGTGTGGAGCCAAGAGCAATGAATAAATGGTTTATACTATGCAAAAATAGTTCATGAAGTGACATTAATAATATGACTTGACATATGGCAGACAACTTGATGTTGCAGTGGGACTTAAGGCTTTTCATGCTTATTTCAGCTCCTCTGTGCACACACTTTTTTTTTTTTCTCTCATATCTCTTTCAAATTATTCTTGGAAGGCGCTAAGACGTGAGGAAGCAATGCCAGTGGGTAAGTGAGGAGACACACTGGCATAGTGAGAAGCACACTATATTCACTGCTGAGATATGGACAGCAATGATTATGGGAGAGGAGAATCACAGGCCTGGGAAGTCAATGATCACAGATATTTGCAAAGGTATTGGACATGTGATATACTGTATTTAATGTAAAACAGGAAAATAATAAAACAAAGACGAAAACATAAAACTCAATATAAATGACAAAAGATTTAAAAGAAAACTCTGTAAAAGTATAGATTGTTTTTTTTAAGATCTCTAAGACATATAGCTTTTGCTTTGAGTGCGGTTTTATACAGTTTTTGTTTTTACAGAAAGCATCATAAGGTTTTCATAGAGTTAGAAGATAAACATAGCATGCTGATTGCTTTGCTTTATTCAGTCCAGCTCATTTTAAGAATGCTCAGTTGGGTTTCAGACAGATGATTGTGGATGCCAGACTTTCTGGTGCAACTCTAGATGGCTGTATTTTGTTGCAAAATGTTACAGCTATCCTTTAAAAAAAAAAAAAAATCAGCAACATGTTGATTCAAAATAAGAAAAAACAGAATCAGAAAATGTCAAATATTTCTACACAGTATTTAATTTTTTCTGCTCATCTGAAATTATCGAAAACAAAAAAAAAAGAAAAGAAAAAAAAGATTCAAGGAGAAACATCTGAACTCATTTCCTCTTGACTCTTACACTGAAGAATGTGTCTTTTTCAGTTTCAGATGTTGTCTGTCACTCAGTCCATTGGGTCACTTTGTTGCAGTTTGTTCACATCGACACTCCTCTAATTCTCCTGCTGCTTCCCTCTCTCTCCAGTCTCTTTAGGTTCTGCGGTGTGGTCCACAATGAGTCTCTAAAGAATGCTCTTTTCTGTTCCACTTGGTGTGACCCAAATTGTTTTGGACAGGCACAGAGCTGCTGCCTGTGATGGAAGCCCTTTTGTTGGGAAGTGAATCAGAAAGCTGGAACAAAAAAGGACAAGACATACAGAGACAAAATGTCCTGTTAACAGTTTCAGCAGCATGGATGATTCAGGTCAGCTTAAACATGCCAGTTAGACACGCAACACAAATCAAACTTGTTCCTCAGAAATTACATAGAGAACACTTGAACTGTGATACCACATAAGAGTTTAGTGGTTTGAAGAGCTCTTCAGTGGAGGCCCCTGTGATGAGGATCATTCATCGAGCTGAAGTCTTCCTGAATGAGATATCTTGGATGAGTCATGCAGCTTCATGAATACATTAGATAAAACACACATTAATAGGCTTACACATACACTAAAAAGTGGTATTACTCAGATTACAGTATCTGAAAATGATGTTAAGTCTTAATTAAGAAAACTATCCAGCAAAACCTGACAGGTCCTGAAAGAAACCCCTGGCTTTTTGGCTTAGCCATGTAATGTTTACAGAAGCTTTTTAGGAGAGATTCTCTATGGGAAGGTGGCTGTCACAAAGCCATTCTTAAAGAAAGTAGGAAGAAAGGCAGAGGTATGTCAAGTAACATGAACTGGAGTGAAAATCTGTGATAAGAGATTGTGGAGTGGATGAAGTGATGAATTCTCCACAGACCCCAAACCTCAATATTACTGAAGCAGTGTGGGACCATCTTAAAGGTGCCATGACATCAAATTTCACTTTTCTGGGGTTTTGGGGGTATAATATGATCTGTTGTGCACTGATGAGGCCATGTGAATGTTCAGAGTGAGTATCAAAGTTCCTGTTTATGGTCTGTCAGCTTTGTCTCTCTGTTCAGAAACGGTTGAATCAGACAGCAGCTTATCATTCTACATAGTTCTATCATACTACGTAATTCAATTGCTCCAATAAGAGCACACTATGAAGCAAACAGCTGTAATCCCCCGCTGTAAAAAGTGACTTTTCTTTGGAGTATTTACATATGCAGTAATGTCAACCACATGAATCCGTTTTTACTGCTGTGTCATCACTCCTTTAACAGAGAATGGAACCAAAGAAACATCCAAAGAAGATCTTTGAAAGGTCCTTTAAAGATTTACTTCTATCATCATTTCATTAATATTGCTGTGTTCGCTATTATTGAATGCATTATGCGTTTTGTTTTAAAAAAAAGCCAAAACTCTCTGGTTGCTTTGTTTCCAGCTGTATTTGTATGCTAAAAGAGTAGCTTGTGGTCAAACGACAGGCTTTTCCGGTCCTTCTCATGAATATCCGTGATGCGTCTGATTGGCTCCCAAATAATCACAGGAGCACTGAGTACACAGGCAATATCAGCTGGCTAATTTCCAAGCCCGCATTCACAGCCTTAGGTGGGCACACATCCCTTAAAGTATACACAGAGAGTATTGGATTACTCAGTCCTCACAGCCGCCACGTTGTCACCTGCACTCGTCCTGTCCAGAGATCTCCTGGGTCAGCTCTGCTGTCTGCTCTGCCCATCACCAGTGCAGAGCCCCTTTTGAAGGTGGTGAACTGCTGCCTCCTTCAATATGCTGATTGAATAATTGAAGCCACCTGCTGTCCAGCTGCAGGCATTGTCTAGGTGCAGGTATTTTCACTAAGACTTAACAGAGTCCATAGTCCATAGTCCATAGTCTGAACTACCCCCCCAGGCATCATACATAAGACAAATTTAAACACACAAGCAACTTGACATTTTAAAAAAAGAACACATCCAACTTGACAGAACCTCCTCCCCCCGCTCTGTGTGTGTAACCGAGCACACGAACGACTTTGTTCCGCCATGCTAGCAAACAGTTAGCTAAATTAGCTTCTCAACTCCACAGCTAAAGTCGCACCGTCTTCACTTCTAGTGTGGAGAGGAGAGTTACCTGCCTTTCCATGGGCGGGTATAAACCCACATGGGTGACGCCCTTTTCGATGTGACATGGAAGCAAAAGGCTTTTCCTGATTCCCTCCCTTCTCTGTATTGTTTCTATGAATAGGAAACACAGCCAGTGGAGGAGACACACCACTTGCAAGCGAAGCATGTGGATGTAAGGGGTGACCCTCCGTATTTCAAAAGGAGCAAGTTAAACTGGTTTTCAGTGGAAGGAGATCTTTAAGAAGTCTGGAGAACTGCTCCTTAACACTACTAAAAGAAATCATAATAAAGCTTGTCTTAAAGGGTTGAGACCAGAGGCTGTATTAAATAAATGTGGCCACACTGAAACTTACTCTCTTTTTGCCTCCTTATTGTATTTCCAGTTTTTCTAATAATACTGCAACCAGACTTTACACGCCTCTGTGCAATACATTTAGAGCTCTGTTTGAGTCAGTTTTTTGCAGGATCGTGCCAGAGCAAATATACTTCACTTTATCTATAATACCATAGCACATACTCCCATAACAATTAATCCCAGCATAAGCAAAATATATATATAATATATATATAGTGAGAAAACAAGCACTGTGCAAAAGATTGTTCTTAAAACAAGATTAGAGAGAAATGGAAAGGCCAGTAATTCAATTTTACAGTCTTAGATTTGTGGGTAATCCATCAACATTTCATGTTGAGATGTTGCTACCAAATATAAGAATATAGCAGGAAAAAAAAGTAGAAAAGATCACATAGATAAAAATGGCAACAGATAGGGATGAAAAACCCATAAATGAAAAGAAAGACATTGACACAAACTGATACAGAGACTATATTTCACAGACTTATGTCAGATATGTTCAGTACAGACCTCTATTGCCATTCTAGCTGAATCCTCTCTGCCAAGTCAATGATTTACTTCCTTCCCTTTGATTATTCATGATGAGAGGAGCAGAAAGACAGAAAATAAAGTTGGGGGAAGAAATGAATCCAATATATGGACTGAGTCATGAGGATGTCTGACAACGACTGTCTGTGTCTCAGGACTTTACTTGCACCCAAGAGGAATCTGTAGTAAACAGTCGGGCAGGAAGGCTGTGTTATTCTCATCAAACACACACTATTGATCTGTGCCACAAGTCGGATATAAAAGACCAGATCATGGCTGGGAATTACCCTCCTGCTTTCTTCCCCTCTCTCCTCTCTCCATCTCAATCACACTTCTCTGTCGCTCAAGCAGTATTTGTTCACTCAGATCAATAGAGAATGACAGAAAACAAAGCAAAGAAAATACAGCATGCTTCTTGTTCATACAAACGGACATATTGGTATTGGTCACTTTGGCAAAGACAGAGACAACCCAAGCCATTTGTGGTTGTACTACCCGAATCAAAACAGACAATGTCAGACTAATGTTGATGTGCCAGAGAAGTTCAAGGCAATTGGGCTATCTTGACTGGAGCCTCTCCCAACTTCAATCACATAATTCTTCTGACTCAGACAAGGAATAAAACAGAAAAGCTCCCTGAGACAGAGGAAAATTTTAGGGGAACTTGATTTCTAATCAATGACATTGTCTTGTCTTGAAACTTTCTGAGTTCATGTATTGTATACTAATGATACATGTTAGTATTGACTTACAATTACATGGTGGTACCATGAAAACAACATGCTTTTCTTTTTTGAACACAGTATTCAGTGAAAACCAAAACTCAAGTTGTTGGGAGTTTTCCTAACCCTAAGCAATTTTTTTCTCTAAATTTAAAAATTTAATTTGACAACAGTAAAAAACACAAAAACACCAAAAACACCAGTACACAGGGAATGCAAGCAACAATACCTTCCCAAAACAATACCATTTAAAGATGGACGTGACTTTAAAGGGATATTGTGTAAGTTCTCCTGTGTTTTATTCACAAAAACTGATTATTTGGTTCAAAAGTGTTTTTTCATTAATCAGTAATCACTCCCATCAACAAACTGAAGTGCTCCTCTAAGTTCTAAATTTGCCGTTCGTATCATTCATTTACACATCGAGCGGGTCGGCTTGGTGAAGCCTGCCATGTCGTATCGCCATGTTTTTGCGTTCGGGAGAAGCGTGACAGTAGGAAAACACAGAAACTCACCGGACACACCGGAGTTTTCAGCTCAGTTCGAGGTAATGCCTTTGAAAAGTCACCGCGCTGCAGTGGGGGAAAAACTAGCGTCTCGCTGATGCTGGGTTCTCGTGCAGTCGGGCAGACGGCCGTTGGTAACAAACCAGATGTCATTTTAATCAATGAAGCTGAGCGAAAGACGGTAAAACATGGGTCAGGGAAAACAATACGACATCGCCATGACAACAAATCAGATGTGGACTGATGTCACTGTAACTGACGGACCACGTCTTCACATAGAGGCCGGTGATAACTTTACATGCATCGGCTGTCGTCGGTCTGCCCGGTTTCACGCGAATGCAGCATGAAAAGTACGAGGGAGCTGCTCCCGATTACACAGTGTCCCTTTAAAGGTACAGTATGTAAGAGTTACTGACATTTAGTGGTAAAGATGAGTATTTGAAAGTAAAGATGTTTTCTTTCAAATGACTTCATATTCCAAGCACTGTTGTGAATGTGTGGTGGCCGTTAGTGGCCCAAATTCTCCCAGACAAACAAATGTTTTCATCTGTGAGTGGATCCAGTGGTCTCAGGTGTAGCTATGACTGAACTATAAGTAACTACTTTTATGTTTTTGAGGCATTACTTATCCCAAACAGTGCTCTAGCTCCCATTAAACAAAGCTGGTACAGCAGTTTTAAAGTTCAGAGGGTTCTCACTTCACACACATTTTTTTGTTCATTCAGGGACACTATAGTAAAAATGGTGTAACAAATATGGCAGCCTCCATATGTACACTGCCCAGCAAGTAGATATAAATGACTCATTCAAAGAAAATAAACATATATAAGAGCTATTTAGTGCAGTGATTAAACATCAATGGAAACAAAGTTTTGAATTATATATTAAATTTTTCTGGCATTGACCTTTGATTTTTTATATACTGTACCTTTAATAAACTTCTATTATCAGTCAACATTTTTTTAAAGTATCGTGTTAGTCCTTGTCATCAGTGTGCTAGACAATATTTATTAAATCACAAGAAAATTATGCAATTATTTTGTCTTAGACATATTATCAGTCTGTAGCTCCTCTCTTGTTTCCAAGTTTGATCACTTCTAGCTTTATACAGACCAAGATAGCACAAGCTGAAAGTTAAAGTCAAAGATCACAACAGTTTATCTCAACGTGGGCATACAATGGGCTTTATGCACATCTCCACTACTTCCTCAACTTAAGCCAGCTCCTTTGTTTCCTGTCTTTCATGACTGGGCAAATTGATTAATCAAGGTGTGCCTGACCTCAGTAACCATGACAACAATGACCAGACACACCAGCTTGTCCACTAATGAAAGACAGGAAAAAAAAGAAACTTGCTTAAAGGGATACAACACCCACAGAAAAATGTGCCTTCATTTTCTACTCACCCTCATGCTGAGCAAGATTCTGGAGAATTTTTTTTAATATCTCAAATGCAGCCGGAGACCTGGGTGTGTTTTTGTTATCTGCCGACTTTCATATAATGGAGGTCACCGGCGCTCAAAACAAAAAGGTCCATAAAAGTCCACAAAAACTTGGCAATATTCCTCCATACTGCTTGTCCAATGTAATCCAAGTATCCTGAGTGGGTAGCGTCCATAATTTACTCGAAACGACATCATTTAGTATATTTTTATAGCCTAGCCAGTAGAACATTGCACTTCGGCAATGAAAGCACATGCGAGTTCACAACACTATGGAAGACGCAGCGTTCAGCACTTACTCTGTCGATAATGCAGTCGTAGAAGAAATTCACTGTTTACATAGTGCTAAGAGCGCCCGAGCAGCAGACAAACACAAGAGGGGCTATTGGCTATTGATTTAAAAGAAAGAAAGAAAGAAAGAAAGAAAGAAAGAAAGAAAGAAAGAAAGAAAGAAAGAAAGAAAGAAAGAAAGAAAGAAAGAAAGAAAGAAAGAAAGAAAGAAAGAAAGAAAGAAAGAGATCTTGTCTGGTTTAGTCTGCCGCAGCTTCCATTGTGTCGTGAACTCACATGTGCACGCATCACAGAAGCACAATGTTCTACTGTTTAGCCTATAAAAAATATACTAAATGGCGTCGTTTCGAGTAAATTATGGACGCTACCCACTCAGGACACTTGGATTACACTGGACAAGCAGTATGGAGGAATAGTGCCAAGTTTTTGTGGACTTTTATGGACCTTTTTGTTTCAGGCACTGTTGAATCCCATCATATATAAAGACCACCCCCCGATCTCCGGCTACATTTGAGATATTAAAAAACTGCTCCAGAGTCTTGCTCAGCTTGAGGGAGAGTAGAAAATAAAGGCACATCATTCTGAGGGTGTTGTATCCTTTAAGTTCAGGGAGGAGAGGAGTTGTGCATATAGCTCATTGTTACAGTCTATTCTCAGCAATTGAACTGCTCTTGATGAATATTTTTGACTCATTGTATAATTTTTGCATTCTGCATTAGCTGATAAGCCATCTTTTTTCTCTACCCACTGTATCTCATTCAGAGCAGTTTTTTGTTGTGGCTTTTTGACACCCTGACAACTCAAATGTTCAAATCCTTGGTTTATGTTCATTTAATCTCAAAGGAGCAGTTCTCCAAGCCCAACTTATCTCATAAAAATATGCAAAGAAACTCAAGTCTACATCAGTGGGAACTTGATAACTTTGGACAGCCACATGTTAGACTGGTACATCACATCTGAGTCATCACAGAACAAGGAGAGGAAAAGATGTGCTGAGATGGTATTTATCTTCAGCAAACAGATGCGTCCATTAGGCAGCCATAGACACACCATTAGTCGCGGAGATGTTCAGTGACATGCTATTACTCAGCACAGCACAAACGTAATGCACGGCAAAAAGCAAGATGGGCTACATCAGAATGTAATTTAACCGTATAAATCTCATTTCATGTGAGAGAGGGTAAGTCATTGTTTGGGCTAGTTAGAAAAAAAATCCAATTACACAATCCCTCTGAGAAAAATAATGAAAACTGAGATTGGTTATGTAAATTCTGCCAGTGAGATAATGTTGACAAGTTTTGCTATTTTGAGATTATGCATATGGATAAACATGCATTTGTGTACAACAAAGCTCCCACCAGGTTTTCAGCTTCAAAAAATTATAAATCAAATTAATCATTAGTTACCCTTCAGTTTTGATAGCTCTCTAACCTGCATGTCTTGGAGAGTGAAATATGAAAAAGAAAGCAGAGAGACACATGAAGCTCTCTCATTCAAGTAAACTCTTTGTCAGGACTCTTCTGACTTTATAATGGCTACTTCTAAGAGAACAAGATGGAGAGAACAGGGTAGAAGTTTTTCCTCATTCTAAACATCTACTGTAGCAGATGTAGATGTGTATTATAAAAGGACAGAAGTGGAGGTGATTTAAGAGTAAAATCAGGACAACATGTGAGACTAAAGAATGAAGTTAAGGTTTTTTGTTAAAAAAAAAAAAAAAATATATATATATATATATATATATGTAAATTTGTGCTAATGGGTAAGGCCATATCTTCTTGTTTCCCCACTAAGACAGAATCAGTGGGAAGGCTGAAACCCAGAATCTGTGCTTGCTCACCTCACACCCTCTCTGTTTAGTTAGTTTTGACCACCAGGGGGCAGAAGGAAACCATAACAACACCGCTTAATGCAGCTTTAAACGCACAATCCACTCCAACACACATCACTGCCTTCATCAGTTCTGCATTTAAACAGAGGATATTTTTATTGCATTTTAAAGAGCTCAAAAGATGGAGATTCTCCTCATTTGTGCATATGAACTCAGTCCTCAATCACTACGAGGATTACAGTGTTTCTCTACATCTTACAGTTTGTATGGATATAAAATCACTTGAGGAATGATTGCTTCTTACTTGCATAGATGTTCTTGTCACCCCAGTTAATAAAAGCTCAAAGCCCACCCCCTTCAGGTGGGTGTTCTTAATGCCATCTAGACCCTCAGTTGACAAACAGCCACATACAGACTCTTAAAACTCAATTCATCCAATGAAAACTCAACATTTAGTTGCAAGCTTTGTCTTGAAGTGGAGCCACACATTTTAAATGTTCAGATCTCTGCAGAAAACAGAGAGGTAGTAAAACAGAATTTAAAATGAGGATGTGTTTAATATTTTTCTGTGGTATGAAAAAAGTGCAGAAAGACTTCCGTCAAAGGAAGAAACTTCCTTTACATTCTCTATGGAGATGCAGCTGACTGATGTTAAAGGTGGCTCAGATTAAAACAGCTCAGTTCATCAGCATTATCAGCCATCTCACACTACAAAGTAACAGCACAGACCCACTTTTAGCTAATAAACTGAATACAGCCCACTCTCAACAGAATGTGTACAATATGGTGTAGTTTTGTAGTTTCAAAACTTTGAGATGATAGAGTTTTTTTAAGCAATTGTTGGTGACTATTAGCAAGTCCCAGTTCTGAGTTGCCTACGAAAGCTCACCTGCTGTGACCCTGCCTCTCCACCTGTCTCAGCATCTCCTCCTCCCCTATTATCACCATGACTGACGCAATAGCAGATGAAAAAACAAACCAACAAGCAAGCAAGCAAACAAACAATTTCTTTGTGGTTTAACCCTTTCCATCAGCAGGTCCAGGTCAGAACGTAATGGTTAGGTGGAGGATGGTGCGGTAAATACTGATCCCTGCAGCAAATCCGCAGCCAATCGTACCTTTACCCAGTAGGCGATGTTTTGGCTGGATAGAGATAGCTGCATCAGCTACGTAATAGCATGATGCCATGGCAACAAGACGCTGGCCTTGAATCATAATGATGAAGAACTTGATATAGAAATGAAAGATGAGAACAGCTGACATCCAGCAGTTTATATGATTTCATCTTGACATGTGGCTTTACATTTAAAAAAAAATCAACTGTATATTAAATCTTGGCACTGTTGTTCTTGGTGCCAAGTTGCACAGCAACTGATGACTCTTTCAATCAATCAGTGGATTGTACTGTAGCATGATAAGCTCCCACTTTTTGGGTCTGGTTGGTATTCTAATGGTATCCTAATGGAAGGCTCCCAAAAAAGGACGGGTCGGGTTACATAAAAAGGTACCAGTTTTTACCAGTGGAAATGCGAAAAATGCGGACCAACCCATACTGACCAGACCCGTTTGTGGAATGGGGGCTTTACAAACCACACAAGTTAATGAAGGATGAGGTTTGAGCTAGTAATGTCACTTGAGGGTTGAAAACCTGATCTCACAGAAATATGTAAAATATAAACAGATTTGAATGAGCTCCCAACATATTTACCAAGCGGCAACCTCCGGTGAGAAAAGTGAAGCCGACTAGGAGTGGCTGGGCTCTGTGATCCCAGAGATATTGTTTCCTCACAGCAGCGTCAAGCCAGGTTATACCCATACAGTTATAATAAATAGCGTGTGTGTGGGAGAAAGAGAAAGTGTAATTATTTTTGTCTAATTGTCATTTTTATTGAAACATTGTTGATTTTAATTATGTAAAGCACTTTGTGCTACTTTTGTATTAAGAGTGCTTTATAAATAAAATTTCATTCATTCATTCATTCATTCATTCATTCATTCATTCATTCATTCATTCATTCATTCATTTATTCAATTAGTACTGGTAATATCTAGAAGTATAATAGAACACTGAACTACCAATGAGGCTTCAATGGGCCATTATTATTTATCCATATCATTAAAGGGACTAGAGGCAGGAATTGTGAAAGAATACAGTAAACAAGCATGTCCAGTTTTTTAATACTAATGGATAATGAAGTGCTAAAAACCCAAAAGAACGAGCCCACCCACGTCTCTCTCCATTGCCTTGAACAGTCTGTGTGCTGCATAATGCACTGTGATTCAGTGGCCGAATTTCCCACGCTGTCCTGCAGATGTGACGTCAAATGACGCTCCCGTGATGGCTTGGCTGGTGGGTGCAGTTACCTGCAGCACCAGTCGCTGCAGTGGTGAGTCTCATTTCTTAATCTTGCCTCAAGTCCCTTTAATAAGCAACTCTAATACAGGACTTAACAGTTTGTTCAAATTCAGTGCAATGTATCCCCAGGCACATTCATATGAGAATATATTGGGGCCATTGTATGAATGAGAGCGGTGATTTTTAAAGATATAACTAAAAATCAACCCTCAATTCATTAATGTACAAGAAAAAGTAGATTTTTTCCCAAAATTTAGGTAGCAACTTTTCTAGACAAAAGGTCTAATTACAGAGGCAAATCTCTTTGTACGACTGAATCAACACCATGATACATCACACGCATAATCACGGATGGCCTAATCAAATTTTCAGTAATTAAACTTTGGATTTTAGCCCAGAATCACTATATTACCACACCTCATTCATTTGGCCCAGGAAGAGACATTGCAGTGAACTGAGCCAGTTCAGAGGAAGACAACTTCCTGATTTGGATGAGGTGATCCACGTGTGTGAGGAAATATGCTCTGCTTCTGGATAAAACTGTATGTCTAGTCTTTAGACACTATGTTGCTCAAACAAATGTGTGATGAAAAGAAGAATTCTACTCTCAAACTGAAAAAAACTATGGCATGTTTGTGGTAAGACACATTACTTGTCTGGATAGAAATAAGCCATTGGCTATAATCTTGCATATTCACATGGAAGTGTATGTTAATATGCCTGGCCCCAATTTAAAATAAATAAATTCTCTCACTGAATCTTACTGAAAATTACTGAATCTGTTTCGTCACAAGACCCCCTTATGGACCCCATGTTCCCATTGACCAAGAAAATCCCAGTGTGCGATTTCCTGAGAAGTAGAGTTGATTGAAAATGACATTTTAAAGACACTATACCCAATTTTATTTCAATCTCTCGAAGAAAAATGTTTTTTACATAGTATATTATGTGATAAAACAGGTAATTTTATAAAAATAAATTACTCATACTTGATTGCGCATATGCTCAAGTCAAGGCCTTTACGTTTATGCTTCTAACTTTTCCATGATGGTTTTTCTCTGCCAATGGGTTTAATTCTGTAAAACTTCCAATTTCTAGTCAGCCACTATTAGCATTTTCAAATGAGGGGCGATCTCTCCTAGCACATGTACGGCAGATCTTGTAAAGACAACAGCATGGCGTCCACTGAAGGGCAAGTCGCAGTACTCCGCTAGCTGTCACTACTTAAACAGCAAAACAGCCTAAAAGGATCAGAACTGAAGAAGAGAGGAGAGATTTGAGACCCAAGAGTGACCAAAAAAGGAATAAAGCTTGTGTAAATGTCTGTAGGTTGAGGTGGAGAGCTTTGTGGGACTGCCTCGGACTGAATGTGGGCTGGAAACCGGCTGTAGTCCTCTTAAGCCCCGTTTCCACCAGCGGGTCTGGGTTGGGTCGGGCCGGATCGGTCCACGTTTTTTGCGTCTCCACAGATAAAAACCTGGACGGGTACCCTTATATCCGACCCGACCCGGCCTACTTTTTTTGGCACCCTTCGGTAGGGGTACTGATCTAACCGATCCGGACCAAAGAGGTGGAGCTAACACAAAGCAATACATTGATTTGTTGAAAAATCTCACTTCCCTCGTGACCAAGCATAAAAACAAAGCCGGGGTGACTCCTTTTGTTTCTGTCATGTGTGGCGCGGTGTTTTGATTAAACGGCGTTGCACAGCGATGATGTCACGCGGTCACGTAGCAGCGCTGTCCAGCGCCTCCAGAGTAAGGGTACAGGTTGCTGTGGAGACGCAGCGTAAAATCAACACATCCGTACCAAAACCCACCCGATCCGGCCTGGCCCGACCTGACCCGCGGGTGGAAACGGGGCTTTAGACAGGTATCTTTTCAATCACTTTCTTCTTAGGTCGTTTTCACACATATCTGGGTTGAGGCAGGCACTGCCGCAGCAGTAAAAAAGGTTCCAATGTTTCAATGTTCAACTAATATGGCTCCGTTTCACATATGCTTTTTAATCACCGCGCCCAGTAGTCGCTCTACGGACTGAATCGTTGCGTATCCAAGGCAACCAGATGGAAGTAGATGGGTCCCAGCTGCATAGTGTGGCTGTGTTGTAAACAAAACACACGTGAATGATGGCGTGTGTTGAAGATGAGACACGGTTGCGTATGGAAAACAATGTTGTCATGTACTGGAGGTGGCAGATTTCCAGACAAACCAGATCAACACACAGACTGATTCTGCTGAACCACGAAGTCCGACCATGTGCAGATGGTGTCGGTGAACAGCCAGGTAGCGGTGGGTTGTAAACAATACCACAATAAAAATGATAGCCGTGATCATTTTGGTCACAATAACTGTGATATCAAATTTTCATATCGTTACATTCCTACTGTCTGGTTAGGAAGCCGTCACTGTACACTGCTGCCAGAATGAAGGTATATAAGAGCACTAAGAACTGCTATTCAAGCAGAAATAACAAAAATAGAATAATTTTCTCTCAGAATTTTAACTTGTCACATCAGTTTTAGAGAGGATGGAGCGCTGTGAGGAGCATAAAGGACCGGTATGCAGGAAAAACATTCTAAATATCAGCGTTACATCTTGTCTTTGTGCTATTCAGCTAAATATAAGTGTAACAGGATTTCCACGTCCCTCTTTTTGGAGTTTATTTGCGTTACTGCATCCCACCATTTTAGCTAACAGCTAACGTCAACTCATGCAGAAGACGGCGGGTGGCTGGTTGCCTCGATATGACAACAAATCACCTCAACAAGTATACATGAGGTATTATTTATGGTTAAAACTACGCTAATCATATACGGATGAATGTAGGTGTGGGCATTACTGACCGCTGATGAAGTGTTCGCTGCCTGCTGAGAACGTGTGGGTTCGGGGCTGGTGGAGGAGCTGCTTGGTTTACTGTACCCGGCCGAAGTGTGTTTGATAGAACTGATCCACTGATCCATTTCTCCTCTCAGGGTGTCTTTATTGGACGGAATGCGGTTAAGACCAGGTAAACACACAACCCCAGCTTTTCCCCCCTCCTGGCGATTTGTGCACCCGATCGCAAAACAACTGCCTGGTATTTTCCAGCAGCGTAACTGTGTGTTTCTCAGGCTTGTTCTCAGCCTGCAGGTGGCGAGCTAGAGTGCTTTTTGCCCGCCAGCGGGGCGTTCCCTACAGACCGTGACGTCACAAAATAACTATCAATAAGAAGAATATCCCAACAGTACAGCTGCCTACAGACACCTGTTTAGTTTAAAAAAAGTGGGGTATCTGGGATGTAGGACGAGCTAAAGTTGGTGCGCGTTCAACATCACTCGTGCCGCTTTTCAGGTCGACGCAAGCTGCTCCAAAACCACCCAGCTGGTCCGAGAGTGGGCAAGTTAGGTCGACTACAAGCACGAGTAGCGTGTTCACACAGACCCTGTCACGCTGTGTTCGGTACCAAAACCCAGTTAGGTCGATCTAAATGGGTCCTGTGTGAAAACGACCTTAGTAAGCTTTTATATGTCCTGGCGCAGGCGCTACCTCTGCTGGTTTGACCGCTTCCACCTCTGTTTTCCTATACCGTATAATACATAATAGCTGGGTTTCCCAGTTAAGAACGTTCTTAAAGACACACAACGGAACTTTTAGCAGTTTTCTCAGTGACACACCCCCTATCGGGGGCTAAACTAGCATCCATCTTGCATCACACTGTGATTCACTCCAGCCAGTAATAGACAGTCTTATCTTGACTCTTGACAAGATAAGACAAGAAAGGGTTAAACCACAAAGAAATTGTTTTTTTTGTTTGTTTTTTTTTTAAAATCTAGGATCTGGGTAAAATTTGTTCTGTCATATTTTTAACATGAAGTTCAATGACAATAAATGACTTTTGAACTTTGAACTTTGTTCTGTCGCTTCCTCTCTTTCTTTTCCTCTCGTCCTCCGGTAATGTTTCCTTTCGTTTCTTTACTGAATCCGACGTGATGCATGTTCAAAACACCCGCCGTGTTCTTATCTGGTTCATCTCTGTTTAAGTGACGCGGTGCGCAACCAATAGTCGGCTGCAACGTCACGGCCACGTCCTGGATGGGAAACTTTGCTGTTTCTGAGCCTCGGGACGCCTCTGAGCAGTGACGGCTCGGAAATGCACATAATGAATGTTGTGTGCCATTAAAATGAGTCAGAAACGCATATTTTTAAGGTCTAAAAGTTACGTTGTGGGTCTTTAAGATTTAATCAGATCAAATATAATTACCTTAAAATGAAACAGCCTTTAAAAGGAGTGACTCTGAGCTCAGTTTCATTGTTTTGTATTGTCAACCTTCAGTCACTAATTTAGGTTTAGACTTTGAACCAGTTGTGTACAGATTGAACAAACAGCAGGAAACTCTGTAGGAAGAGAGTGTTCTTGTCTTCATTAGGTCTTTAATGTGTTGTTTTTCAGGCACAACAGGGGTCTGAGGCAAACATTAACAAGCCCGTGATCAGAGAACACTGCTCATGTGTACAGGGTTTGCATTAAATCTCAACACATAATGAGCCTCAAACATGATAGATCTTTATCACGGATTTGGATTAAGGATGCGATGAGATAATTATTGGCAAGATCATTTGTATTCATTAAACAATGAATGTGTCTAACAACAGTTAAAGGTGATAGCGATAACAACAACAAAAAAAAAAGGGATAAATTTAACCCACAGATTTTTTATAGCATATAATTAATTATTTCATCATTTTGGTGGGTTCCCAAAAATGAATATTTACATCTGATTACCATGCCAATGTTGGGATTCTTCACTATAAGCACCATATTTTCTGGACTATCAGTCACTACGGATTATAAGTCGCATCAACCGAAAAATGCATTATGAAGTGGAAAAAAAAAACATATATAAGTTGCACTGGACTATAAGTCAAATTTGTCTATTTAAAATGGGGTGATTTTTGGAGTTTTTGTATCTGAATTATTCCTGCTACAACTTACCCGATTACTCTGATGCCAAAGTTAATATCCTGTAAATGATCATAAACATCATAATTAAGAGGGATAAACATGTTTTTGGAGGATTTGTTCCACCACACAAATAATACAGCCAGATGTTCAAAATGAACTCCTCTTCCTGAGATAAAGCTGTTTTGGGATCTCTGCCCTTGAAGCGGAATATAGTTGTCACAAGCTCAGAGCGCCCTCCTGTGGCATTAGACGGTAATGTTTACTCCTTGGCTCATGTCAGTCAATGTGAATGAACACTTTAAAAGATGTAAAATTGTACATATTTTGATATATAAGTCGCACTGGACTATAAGTTGCAGGAGCAGCCTATCTATGAAAGAAAGAGTGACTTATAGTCTGGAAAATACTGTAGATCTGGAGTTTTTAGCTTGATTGCTGTGTAGAAATGGCATCTTCCTTGCCTTAAATTTCTCATATTCAAGCAGAAATTCATGAAGCAGGATGGGGATTAAGGTAGTAAACGGGCTCAAAAGCAGGGACAGAAAGAAATTAAATACGAAAACACAATCTGGTCTCTTTAACGGTTAGCCGGTTCTGGAATGTTGCTGAAACTGATTGAGTTAGTGAGGGTGAGTGCACCACCTACTGGCCGGGAGGAATTAAACTTGTAGCTATCACATTTAAATATCAGGATTGCATGACTCATGTTATGGAAGTATCTATTTTAGGTCAAAACAGATTGAGATTTTCCATGGAGGAGTATAAAAGACAGAATTTTACTTTGGCCAACGGAAAATGGAAAACGAGACCCTCACATACAACAATGATGTCTAAGCTTTATTTTAAACATGTTTTGTTTTGTAAATTACAGAGAATGCTACAGTCTCAAAACTTACAAGCAACACCACATTCACAGGGCATAATAGGTTTTGATTCCTTAATTGCTTGACTGTGTATTATTCATCAACTTAACAAAAGTACCTTTTACTTTCATAGCAGAAAATCAGATAAAAATTAAAAACAAAAAATGACAAAAGCAAAGAGAGAATGAGTTTGAAGTGTCAAACTGTTTTTAAACAATAAAGTAAGAGACATGGAGTGCTTATGCAACTAGGACATTGGTTGCATTGCTGTATGTATAAAGTTCTAAGACACTCTTGCAAAAGAGATTTTAAACTTAATGAGTTTTCCTCGGGGTTAAATAAAGGTTAAAAAAAAGTTGCATTAAAATGTGTTGCTGGGACATTTTTTAACTTGTATTCAGAAAGTGTAATAGGTGTTACATCAGTTCAATGACTGTGGGAATTTTTTCGACGGATGATTTTGTCATGAGTTTGTGCTGAGTCACACAAATGATTGGAATTACTTTTAATACCAAGACACCTCTTGGGGGGACATCAGGGACAAGATATGTGAGTGCTGCTCATGTAGGCCGCAGCACAAAAAAAAAATGGAATTCCACCTGCTGACAACTGGAATTAATCTCTGGGGTGGCTTCTTACTCTCTACAATTACCAGTAAGATATATTCCTGTCTAACCATATGTAGCCTATGTTTATCTGTTGTGTGTGAAAAAGTGTGTGTGCTGTGTGTACATGTAGCTTCAGTATGTCTTTGAATGTATTAAGCCTACGAGTTCATCACTGTGAATATACAAATGGTTCTTAACTACTTGTAACCTAATCTAAGATTGTTCTAATGGGATACTTTGCTTCGAGCCTTTTGAAAGGATGAATGATTGCTAGAGAAATCTCCTCTCAATAAAGCCTACAATTTGCTAAGCGACTGAAACCCTTTTATTTAAAACATTAACAGATTGACAAGCAGCCCCTTTGAAATTCCCAGGAAAAGCCAGATAAGGTGGTGTGGTGATATGACATCCTCGGAGCACTTTCGGTTCATAAGATCAGGGCAGTCATGCAGACAGGCTCCAGCAGAACATCCCTGACCAGGTCCTTGTCAGCATCCCTCATTAGCACGCCTCCATGACCATGCTGATCTCCTAAATTACAGAGAGAGCGCAAGAGTGGTTAGAAGAAAAATAAACTCAATCAATTAATTAAACAACAAAATATGATCCATCTTTAGTGGATCAATGCACCGACAAAAAAACAACGAAACACAATAAATAGATGGTATCGGGTTGTAAGTACAAGTTGTATAATGTGAAACTGAGCACCTGCTTAGTGAGGGGGTGTCTGCATCTCCCTCATATTTTCACAAACTCTTGTACAATTTCAGACACAAAGCCAGGATATCAAAGTAGCAAAGCAGTCATGAACTCTGACAGAAGAAACGGCAGCGTGATTTAACCACCATAAAGGGAAGAGGAGGAGGATGTGGTGGCAGAGAAGATAGAAAGATGACAGGAGAGGTCAGAAGAGCAAAGAAGCAGAGCTTAAGAGCAAAGGACGTGAAGTGGCTTTGATGAGTGATGAGTTTCATCCATTCTGAACATGAGTTTGCATCACTGACTTGGTAATGACCCAGTTAGAGGTAACACACTCTTCCACAGTTTAGGTATTGTAACCACGTCTTATTTTGTATAAACAAGCTCAAAAAAATACAATAATGCTAATGATGATAATGATATCATTATAGTAATCTGGTTGAAAATATTTATCTTTTCTAATATTGAGAAAGTTCCTGTTGACATGCATAAGAAAGTTTTATAAGATCATTCACAAACCAGCACAACTTTTGGCACATTTTTTTCAACTATTTTGTAGTAGTAGTAGTAGTAGTAGAAACCTTTATTTTACCAGGAATAAAACTCATTGAGATTAAAAAAAAACTCTTTGTCATGAGTGACCTTGCCAAGACAGCAGCATAAAATCAACAACATAAAACACATAAACATAAAACACACAACAAAACAAAATAAATACACACAAAAAAACATTTGTTTCACATTTCAAGAAAACACTGAAGACATTTTCAAGAAACATCATTTGGGCAGTTACAAGAGCCGATAGAACTAGTCTTTCTGTCCTTTATAATTGACTTAAATGAAATGAAATAAAATGAATGAATGAAATGAAAAATACTTTATTTATCCCAGAAGGGAAAATCCATTTTGTAATAGTCTCTCTCTCTCTCTTTTCTTCTGAACAATATAACATACTGTATATGCAAAAAAACAAAAATACATAAATGTAAACTAACAGTACAGTTTAAAGCACTAAACATCTAGTTTGTGTGTGTGGAGTTCAGGTTTGCAGTAATTAAAGATGAGCCGCTCTGGTGCAGAATGTTTATATTACAGTAGTTTTTATGAAACAATATAGGCCTGACAATGTGACATTTCTGGGTTTTGCTATTCTCGGGAGCCTTTTAAGACCAGGCCAGATGAAAACTAGCCTTTTGGCTAAGAACTGGAAATTTTTATTTGTTTGTTAGCCTATATGCTCTGTACCAAACAAATAAACAGCGACTATACAAACAGTCCCACAGTCAACAGTAGGCATTGTGCACATTAGTTTGATCATAGACCTTTTTCACAAAAACCGGAAGTATGAAACGGTTGGGAATTTTGTCTTCCTGTGAGGGCCAGACTTCAGTCAAACGGCAAAAATGGTTCATGTTCCCCCTCTGGATATTACATTTGAGCCCATTTACTTGACTTTGCCTCGACTTAAGAACCAGAAGTTTTGCTTGCATTGTTTCGATCATGTGACCAACGATGCATCATTTTGTCATCTGCTCCCAGGATTTTAAAGAGAGGGAGTTTGTTAATATATCAAACTTTAAATGTAATTCAATCACGTCCGAAACCAAATGTTTTTAGAGAAGGTTTTGATAGCGATTATTCATCATTTCTGATATAAGAAAGCATCAGATTATAATTAAATTTGCAGAGCTGCTCTGATAACATTGACAGGAAATAAAACGTGACCATGCAGGTGTTATTAATGCATCCAGTACCTGCATAATATCCGAAAATTAACTATTGTCCAAAATTACTGCCTCTGCTGAAATAATGCCTTTTTTTTCTCTCTTTTTTAAGACTTCACATATAGGTTTGGTCAAACTTCCCTGATCACTTTGATTTCAGAATTATTGCTTTTAAATGATCGTGAACAAAATAAGGATCACAAATGGTAGAATATCGTTGCAACGTGTTTAACTGCAAGAGATCGCAGGATATCGCAGTTCATTCTGAGTTTGAAATAAAATAAAATGATATTTTTATGTTTCGTGGCTTTTATTTAACATGCTTCTGTTGTAGCTTTGAGTAACATACATGTATTATTCTATACAGCTGTGGGTTACCAGTGTTTTCACGTATGTTATAATGAGAGGCTGAGACGAGGCAGTTCGGGTCCAACGATCTTTTACTGGACCCAAACTGCCTCGTCTCAGCCTCTCATTATAACATACGTAAGAACATTAATCCACGGCTACAAAGCTGCATCATGTGCTGCTCTTCAATGCAGTACACCTCACCATGACGGATCCCACAGATGACAGCGGCCACGACTTCACATAACACAGTTAAACTATCTCCATGCCAGCAAGGACAAAAATACAAACTCTTTTCTTCTACTTTAACACTGATTGATGAAAACAGTAACTCAGGACTGAGGCAAGAGTTGAGGACATAATTTTATTTTATTTATTTATTTTATTTTACTTTTGCTCTCTGACCATATCAAATGTTTACAGCAGGGGATCGATGCGGTCACATTGAGTATAACCGTCTGTGCTCACAGCAGTCGTGTCAAAATGACTCGGCGTTTTATGACGCTTCGGTTTTTCCGTCCCAATTAATGTCTATCATCGATGGATGTTGAAAAGTCCTGGAAATGGATGTTGGACTGCTTCAGAGCAAAAGAAAAACAGCCTGGTGTGCTGCAGTGACTTGACTTTCCAGCTTGAGACAAGATGAAGTGACTTTGATGGATCTGGTTCTCTGCTATGTCAGGGCCCCCATATTTCCTAAACCAGCTTTTCTCACTAAGATAAATCCACTTTCAGACGTTTAAAACGGCTCCAGTGAAACTTTGTTTCTGAACATCTGGTTATGAAATTCTACATGGAAGCTTTAAATGATCACACACTTCAGAAATAAGGAGATGTGGTTTCTGGTTGATCCGGTTCACCTTGGTGACAAGATATCTACATACCAAAAATCAGCCTCTTGTCCAGATAATGACAAATTCAGATTATTATGGTATGGATAATGATTTGATTGTTTATGCATTAATGGGTTTTAGAAAACATAGATTCCACAGATTTATTGTCTTTGCAAAAAACTCTTCATTTGACAGCCCTATTCAAAAGTATCTGTATCTATGTCAGTATCCCCGATACTAGCCTATTATGTACTTGGTATTGGATCGATACCAAATCTTGCAGTCGTAAGGCCTGAGCATGATGGGAAATATCCAAAAGAACTCACTTCAGGCCCTACTTGCAACCGTTACTATATATAACCTAATTAATGCTAATTACCAGCTGCACAGTGTCGCGGTGGTTAGCACCGCAGCCTCACAGTGTAAGGTTGCCCGTTTGAGTCCCGGCTGGAGAGGGGTTCAAACAATTCCAACAGTTCCTTCCTGTGTGGCGTTTGCATGTTCTCCCCGTGTATGCGTGGGTTCTCTCCAGGTTCTCCGGCTTCCTCCCACCATCCAAAGATATGATGTTAGGTTAACTGATCACTCTAAATTGTCCCTAGGAGTGAATGTGAGTTTGAAAGGTTGTCGTCTCTACGGGTAGTTTCTTGGTCTTATGTTTTTTTCCTGTGCATCAACAAAATTTTGGTTGGCTCCACCAAATCTCACTCTAAGGTTTTGTAAAAAGTTGGCAGCCCTGCATTGTCACACAACTTTTGCTCAATTGGTAATGAATTCCATAATGTAACACCACATATTGAAATGCACTTCTGTTTTAAAGTAGTCCTAGTGATTTGATGTTTAGAGTAAAATTTTCTTCCTCTGTCCTGATCTTCTGAACTAAAAAAACACTTCTGCAAACAAACCTGCAGGCAATGTGTAGGTTTTAACTAAAAATGTGTGTAGCTCAACTAAATCATTAAGTTTCATAAGTCCTGGCTTGATACAGTAAACAGTTTGTTGCTTTGCTCTCTTGATTTTACATTGTGAATAACTCTTATCATTCTTTTCTGTAAAATAAAGGCTTTATGTTACTCACATATGTATTTAGGGATTTCAGTGTCAATTTGTCATCCATTACTACATCCAAAAAACATTCAGAGAGGAAATTAATGAAGGCTAATAAGTGAGAGCTTCCTCAAAAGTACATAGTGCTGACAGTGAAGACAAACATGACAGCAGAAAGGAAAAGTGCACTGAATGCACATCAGTGGGAGCGTTGTTCAGCTCCATGAAATAACCAGAAACAAAAATACAACCCATACCATAATAACTGTTATTTTTCCAATTTTTATTGCTGTTCCCAGGAAGCTTTCTGCTTTATTACAATTTTTTTTTTCATGAGCAACTCACCATAGAGCCCATTCACTGTGCTATGATTGAATCTGCCAATCATACACTTTTTATATACTGCCATTTTTTAAGCTAGTAATCAGAGTTCCAAACTTACATCATGGTCAAATCACAATTTACAGGAATCAAATTGATACACATTACAAGTGGGGTATAGTGATTTACCCTTTAAAAACAACTCTTAGTAACTGAAGGTCAAATCTTTTCCACACCTCATCTTAGTCTTCTCATGGAGCTCATCTTTCTCTTTTTGTTGCAGTAATGCATCCAGCTGTGTTTTGGGAGAAATGAGGCTTAAAAATTATTATACCATGGTCTGGGTGAATACTTGATTCTGACTGGCTGCAGGTTGTCCATTAGAAAGTGTTGTAGGCAACCTATAAAAGAAGTTCCAGTCAAACAGCCAGATTGTTCCAAATGATTGTGCTGGCTGAAACGATAGTTGGTAACTGATCTTTGAAATGAAATTTTTGCATCATCCTCTGGACACACACGTGGTAAGATGTGCACTTGCCGTCTGAAATGATACTTTGTATCATGTATAGTGTTAAGCAATCATCCCACTTCCTTTTACTAATTAGGCCTAGTATAACAGCTGTGGCTGACTGAGCTGCAGGTTCTTTGGCCAGAGCCAGTTACCTTGGCAATGCGTCACAATGAGAGATATTCATAATAATAATAATCTCATCAGGATTCTAGCTGCAGAGTTTTGAATGTGCTGCAGTTTTTTAATAGATTTGCTTGGGATCCCGATGAGAAGTGCATTACAGTAATCTAGTCTGGAGGAGACAAAGGCGTGGACGTGGTTCTCAGCATCAGGTAGGGAAAGGGTGGGGCGGAGTTTGGAGATGCTTCTGAAATGGAAAAAAAGCTGTCTTACAGAGGTGTTTGATGTGAGCCTCAAAGGAAAGATGAGGGTCAAACCTAACTCCTAGGTTGGTGACTACAGATGAAAGAGGGATGTCCTGGCCAGAGAAAGCAATTCTGGTTATAGTAGATGATTGGGTTTGGTGGGGGTGCCGACTAAAACTGCTTCAGTTTTAGAGCTAATAAGCTGTAGGAAGTTGTGGCTCATCCACACTTTTATCTCCTCCAGACAGGCGGTGAGTATGGAGAGTGATGATGAGGAGGATAATGATGACAACGACAATTGTGTATTTGTTTTCATGTAAAGTTGCGTATCATCAGCGTAGCAGTGGAATGAAATTCCAAAGTGACTGATGACTTGAGCGAGGGAAAGCAAGTATAAAGTCAAAAGAATGGGACCAAGCACTGATCCCTGAGGAACCCCACAGGTAACAGTATGAGATCTCGACCTTGAACCGCCCATGGAAACATATTCTGTTCTGTCAGAAAGGTAGGATCTGAACCAGGTCAAGACAGTGTCACTGAGTCCAATGGTGTGTTGTGACCTGTTGAGGAGGATGTGATGGTCGACGGTATCAAAAACTGCAGACAAATCAAGAGGGATGAGAAGGGAAGGTGATCCTGAATCTGCTACTAATGATCTGCCATTAGCAGATCATTAGTGACAGTGATCAGGGCCGTTTCTATACTGTGGGCAGAACCGAAACCAGATGGGAATTTTTCAAACAGATTGTTATTCTTGAGGTGGTCCTGCAGGTAGGCAGCAATGACTTTTTTCAGGATCTTGGAAAGAAATGTAAGATTTTATATGGGCCTGAAATTTGCAGGGACATTAGGGTCAAGAGAGGGTTTTTTTGAGTAGTGGCCTAATCATGGCAGTCTTTAATGCAGGTGGAACGTGGCCAGTATAAAGAAATTGGTTTATCATTGTGGTAATCAGAGAGCTGATGGTGGGAATGTGCACTTTTAGCAGGGCTGTAGGAAAGGGGTCAAGGGCACAGGTGGAAGGTTTCATCCTTTGGACAATGTTTTCAACTTCCTGTTGGGACACTTCTGGAAAAGAGCACAACTGCCCGGAGAACCCAAACCATATGTCAGCGGTTGAAGTGGGCACGGTAGATGGACCAGAGAGAGTAGAGTGCTCCACTCTCGTAAAGGTTGGATATGGAATAGGGACAGAACAGCGACATCACATGTGTCTAGGTTATAGTTGCAACAGCAGAAAAACAACTCCAGCAGCTGGGTTGCCAGGCTCGCTGCTGATATGACAAGGAACCAGCAGCCTGCACCAACTCCAACAAGTAATGCAGAGGAGTTTGTGACTGACAGCTAACATTAGCCACATAAGCAAGTGAGTTAGCTTACCAATCCAGGAGAAAAATTGTCATTTCCGTGTTTTGATGCCATGGAAAATGTTAATGTGGGTCCATCTAGTGTAGGCTTCACTTTAAGATCTCCTTCCACTGAAAACCAGTTTAGCTTGCTCCTTCTGAAATACAGAGGGTCACCCCTGGTTACTCACACATGCTGCGCCTGCTAGTGGTGCATTACCTCCACTAGCTGTGCTTCCTCTTCATAGAAACAATATGGAGAAAGGAGCGAATCAAGAAAAGCCTTTCGCTTCTACGTCACATCAAAAATGGCGTATCCCACGTGGGTTTATATCTGCCCATGGGAAGGCAGATAACCCTCTCCTCCACACTAGAAGTGAAGACTATAGCTTCGGAGTTGAGAAGCTAATTAGCTAACTATTTGTTAGCATGGCGGAACAAACTCGTTCGTATGCTCTGTTACACATGCAGAGCGGGGGGAGGAGCTTCCTTCATACACTCATGAGAGGGAGCCAATCAGACGGAAATTCATGAGAAGGATCCGGAAAAGCCTGTCGTTGGACCACAAGCCACTCTTATAGCATACAAATACAGCTGGATACAAAGCAACCAGAAGGTATTTTTAAACAGAAACGATGCAGAATGCATTCAATAATAATGGAAAACACAGCAATATTAATGAAATGACCATGGAAGTAAATTTACTCCAGTTTTTGCTCTTCTCAGGTCACTCCTCCTCAGAGATGGATTACAATATCTCTGGGCTTCTAAAGTAGCTTCTTGACTTGCTGACTCCAACAACCCGCAATGGCGGCTTGTAGGTGTAAATATAACGCCATTGTTGAACCCATTAATATTTATTTTATATTTATTTTCAGGCTAAATTTAATTTTTCAAAGAAATGTTATAGTATAACATTTCATTCTGCACTTTCATTCTGCACCCCTCGTGGAGGTAGATTACTAGCTAGATCACACATAAATTAATTTATGGACATAAATGTTCGGATTTCTGAATATGTATATTACTTGTGTTGTTGCCAACATCTGGTGAAAATTTTGTGTCAATAGCTCTACTAGAAATATATTTTTTGAGAAAAATGTTGACATGTTCAATTCTTTCTTCCCCCGCTGTACGTATATATATTTTTAAAAACATGTGCTCTGAGATATGTACTTATGGCCACCCCGATGTGGGTAATCGTCTCACCCATGCCATCCCAGTGAAAAAGTTCTGGCTCTGCCGCTGCCTGCAGTGTCTGGATTATAAGGACTGTCAGTGTTAAAGACCGAAACAGCCCTGTCAGGGAGAAGGTGGCTTTTATTTTTTAAGCAGAGCTACACTCAATGATATCTTCTACTTTTTTCTATGTACCCTTAGTTTAGTGTCAGACATTCACAAGAGGACAATGTTGTAGGTAAGGCCACTAATTAGTTCTTTTTTTCTTTGTTTCCTATAGTGAACATTCAATTCTTCCAAGTCATAGCATAAATAAAAGAGCACACTTCCTGTTTTTGTCTTATCTCAACACCTAGAATCATATAAATGAGCTCAAATTCATATAAAAAAGTCTTTATCATGTCTTTACCATGTCTTTATCATGTATATCGTTTTGACTGCTATCATGATAGTGCAAATTACTTTCAGGTTTTGATCAATTTAAAAAGCGTCTCTTTTCTTCTACCCAGTGGGCTATGGACAAAGATCGGGATGTGATAAAATCTTTCTGCTTTGTTAACGTTTCTTATGACCTGAGTGTTAAGCCTCTGAAAGGTGCTGCAGCAAGAAATCTAAAAAAAAAAAAAAAAGGTATGAAGTCACACAAAGCCTCTTGGTGGATGAAAGAACAAATTTGCCATCCGACAAATCAAGTATTGAACATATCAACACGCCTGTGGATGCAATAAAAAAGCTCAAATATTTGATGAAATGTCAGTGAGATGTTTTCAGTTTGACTAAAGCTTGGGGAAAGAATGACATTTTTCCCAACAGCTGTTTTTAATGTGTTTGGTGCTTTTAAAAGGACACACCCACTAAAAGCATAATGTGGTGTAATGGTTACACTGTAAAACAGCAGGGTCAACATTTGACATCAAATGATCACACTTATGACAAAGCTGTTTTATTCCACATTTAAACTGGTTTTGAAGGGTGTTGACAGTGAAAAGAGTGGATGAAAAAAAGCTTTCTTAGTGGTGCAAATAATTACACTATGCACAAAAAGATGCGTCCACCTACCCTCCTATATTTGCCATCTCTTGACTCACTATCTTTTGTAATTTATGCTCATACCAGCAGTCTCAAAAAAAAAAAAAAAAAAACCACAATAAAACACGAGCATATAATAGATACAATATTATTTATAGCTGCTCATAAATAACTGTTCGAATAATGTGTTTTTTAATAATTCAATTTCTTTGTTGTCTCAATTACAGTGAAAATTTCTTCACCTAACCAGACATGACATACTTGCAGTGCACGGGACCCATATGGGTCGCCTGTGCATCGCTGGTCTGCACTTTCCTAGCGCTTTTCTAATGTAGTTTTAAGAGCGGACTTCCAATAAGCTGCTCTCCCATGTGGCTTTATCTTACAATGATAAGAATCATTGAAAAATTTCCTGGATCCCAGCTGGATCCAGGCCAACACCAAAATTACATCAGTTCTTCATTGTACCATTAGACATGCAGAAAATTTAATCCATATCTGTTCAGTACTTTTTGATTTATTTTGCTAAAGTAATGATAATTTCCTCCAATGGGGATTGTATTTAAACAATTTTCAAGTCTGCAACTGAAGTTGAACTGCCAGTAAAACCATACAGCTTTCTGTCAAAACCCAGATATATTAGTAGCATTCAAAGATTCACTTTATACCACTAGTTTGCTTAATTACCCACTGTCAGGTCGTCTTGTCCAGGAACTAGCCGTTTATTTCAGTTTATATACATTTAAGAAAAAATTTTATTCACTCTTATTGTGGTACTAAATCATCATAGTAAGTATCAGTTCCTGATTGTACTTTTCTGGCACTGAGAAAACTTATCTCTTAAGATATTTGGAAGTTGTGTGTATCTTTATATTTACTCTTAGTGTGCATATATTACCAAATTTTGTAATAACTCAAAGAACCATGCATTCTTATCATGATATTTGGTGCAAAGTCACTGGCTAGCTGATACATTTGGACAATGGACATCAGACAGTGTTTTAATAGTAACACAAACAAAGGAACATTGGTCAGGTGTCACTGCAAGACAAAACTGCTTCCAGCAGCTTGGAAGATTACAGGAATGTGAGGAAACCTAGCAAGAAAGCAACCGCTGCAGCACCTACAGGTACGTGCATCCTGCCTTCTGCCTCTGGAGGCATCATCGGCAGCTAGCTTAAACTCAGTCCAACTCATCTTTACAAAGTTTGCAGTTACATAAATCCTGTGTAATTTGTTTACACTCGTTTACTGTTACAGTAATATTTTTATATACACTGTATATTATTTTAGTATGTAAAGTTTTTGCTCGCTGCTTTACAGAAATGAATTAAGTTGCAAAATTAAACAGGGCATATTTGGTTGAGCACTAGTAGTCTTGCTTATTTGCTTTTAATGACCTAATCTGCTTGATATGGGCCAAATACTGACTTATTAAGAATTTGTCCTTTTAAACATTCAGAGTTAATTTAATAAATAAGGCCCAACCCCAGCAATCAATCACGTGGCTTGTTATGATATCCTTGACTGTTAATTTGTAAAATACAGTGTCTCAATTACTCAGTTGATATCTGTATCTTTACCCTCAGTATCAGATTTCCCAGCAACACCGCAGAAGTCTCACTGATCTCTCTGTGGTGTGCAGTTTCCATACACTACAAAGCTTCTTGAGTATTTTCGGTGCATCACTGCCTCCTGTTCTTTTTATATTAAAAACAAATGTGTTTGATTTTTTTCCGGAACTACTTCACTTCACAGTTCACTTCATGCAGTTTTATGACAGCAAAAACAACAGACCACAGTGGGACTCGTCAAGATGAAAGATGGAAGCCTGCAGATCATAAATATCAAACCTTCATGTGTGATTTCTGTCCATAGCTGTCAGGGAATGCATATAAAATGAACCAAAATACTTATTTTGGCATGAAGACATCCACTAGAAGCAGTAATTTAATATCTTTTCTTTTCCATATCACACTTTTAAGTATTTTCTCCTTCACCTCACCTTGAAAAGTCTTTTCATAAAGGGATGGTCATAAAGGAATGAAATGGCTATTTTTATGGTGTATGTAGTCTGTGGTGATTTATATTTTCCTGTACAGAATTTCCTAAAAAAATAGTTCAGAAAATTTCCGAGTCATTGCTTTTTATGGAACCTGGTCAACTGTTATATCAACCCTATACTGACTAGTATGTTTATACAGTTAAAATAATGCATGCTTTAGAGATTTCTCAACACACTGAAAGGAAAAACAATGTTAGGAGAAAAGGTTTAAAACTTCTTCACAATAAACCACCTCAATACTCTGTATTACTTCTATAAAACCGATGGCCAGTAGGGGTTAACATAAAAGTTGTTTTGATCAGGGAAAAGATTAATAATAAGACATGTGCCAAAGCTGCGATTCATGTAATGTATCTGAGCTTAAGACCGATGCCTGAGGTGCAGTAATCTCATTGCATTTTAGTGTGTGTTCATATGTTCATGCGTGGATGAATGCAGGAGGCTTATATCTGTGCGGTCAGCTTTGATAACGGCTATACTCCAAATCCCACAGTGAGAGAACACTGACTTCAGAGAAACACAAGGAAGTCTAGAAACTGACAGCCAAGGTCAGACTTTTTTGTTTTTTCTTCACTGGCCATGAAAAATACCGACTGAGCCAAAGATTCCCTGATCATTATAAAGAGGAATAACAATAAATAACAATTGTTTTTACTGTTGACAAATCTCCAGATTGTTACCTTCATTCAATCTTAAATACCTACAAGAATTAATTGGCTTTTAAAATCTCAGAAAGTACTAAAAGGAATCCAAGGAGACATATCGGAATGTCTGGAATAATTGGGATTTATTAATTGCTTTGGCTCCTAAATGAAGTCAAACAATACCTGTTGTCTTCGCAAAAACATGCGTCTTCCTGACTATGTGAGATAAACACTCCTGTCTCTCAGTTGCCCCAATGCAATAATCTGTAGAGCATGCTTGATTAACATAATACCAATCAGCAGCAGAAAAACACAATAGAAGTGTGTTGAAAGATGGCTTCTTTGGCACAGATGTAATGCCCCTTCGCTGTGGGAGTCTAACAAAGCTTAGACACCATGGTTAAACTCATTCCCGTGCTAATTAAGGTGCAGCAGTGTGACCTGGAAGCTGCTCGGGCTGCAGGCATAGTCTCTCCTCCAGAGATGGTGCATGGCTTTAGGGCTGGCCTCCAAACTCAGATATACAACTGACTGAAAAATCTATTCTTCGCCAACGGAAGTTTGTTCAGCTCCTCTGGAACCCTTTAATTTATCTCATTGATCGGCTTATTAACATCTAATAAACAAGGCCAACATTTGCAAACCAGCTTTTGGTGTTTGTGTGTTTTCTCTGCCTTTTTTAAATGGCCAGTTCATTACTATTTGCACAGCCAGGGTCAGAGCTCCATTGACTCTCAGCTTCTTGTTTAAATTGTAAGTGCAGAGCATTTGCAATTTACAAGTAGCTTTTGCTCTGCCCATGCCCTCTGACCGCATTCAAAAGTGACAGAACACACACAATACCTCTCAAATGCTTCCTTTCGGGTGGATAAGACTTTAATTGACTTTATCTCCCTTGAGCAGCGAGCTTGCTCAGTTCGTGGTTTATTGCTTCTATTTTTCTCTGCTCTCTCTTCCTTGTTTCAGAGCTTTTCTCAGCAGATTCCATCTCACTGATTATATGTATGAAACAATGAAGTAATGTGGGTGAGACCTTGTGCTTGGCTCAATGTGTAAAACAATCCCTGAAAGGCCACTCTGGTTGTTGTCTTCATAATCAGTGAGTTAAAGTTGCAGTATTAATATTCAGTTATTGTTTGTGAGTCAATAAAATCAGATAAGTGTAATGCCTGAAGAACACGCTGTAAATTGCCAAGACAAACAATAGCTGAATGTCTTTGCTCTTAATGAATACATCCAGACTGATAACAACTGTTATCATTCTCCAGTGCGTTTTAATTTGGTTAAGAGGGAAGATTTTAAGTGAATTATGCAGTGATGGCGTTACAGCCTGATCTCCTGGAAATACATGCAGTAAAAATGGCTTCTTGCTTTATGCCTCTGAGAGAACAAGCTCCTCTTCCATCTGGAAAGGAGTCGTACTTATTTCAAGTCTTTCTGACGGATCAGTTTGTAAGGTTACCAGGGTAACAAGTTCTGTCCCAGGCAGTGGTGATGACTGCATCTCTTCTGTGAACAGATCACAGATTCATGCATGGCACATTTTGACCACCAGCACCCTGAAGTGAAAAGGCTGGTGTTTTTTTTTTTCTTAGAGCTAAATGATCCTTTCAGCTCTGGGCCTTTTGTATTTCCACTGAGGTCTTAGATGAAATGTAGAAATTGAAGTCTGCTGAAGTGTGTCATTCTTGACACCCCAGCTCTGCTGAAAGGAAGTGCACTTCAACTATATTAACCCAAAACTTGCTAATGTTACACGTTTTGACAAATAATTAATTTTTAAATTCACATCTTTATATGTAATAACTATTAAACATTTGCAGATTTACTTTTCTCTGTTCAGATTCATTTCATGGAACAGTTGGAGCTTTCTGCTCACACATTATGGGCTTGCTTAACGCTGGTAGTTTCCTGCACACGCTGTCGCCCATGCTGATTGGAGCCGCATGTTTTCAGGTTGTTTTTTTTCCAAACCAAAGCAACTATTTCTACAGGACAGCTTGCAGATTTTTAAGAGTTATTGTGGCCATTAAACTTGAGAGGACTGAGAATGCAATGTGAAAATATGCTGCTGGAAAAACCACACTGAAAGTTCAGGTCATTTCATAAGCATTACCTTCCTCCCAAGGCCATATTTAAGGAGTGAGTATATCCTACTTCTTTTTAGCCCTGATGTCCTGCAGTGGAAATGAAAGCGTTTGAGAACCCCAAATCTAATCTACTTGTTTTGAACATATGAAAGAACAAATTGAGAGCAAAGGTTATAATATCACAAAAGTGAAAAAAGAAGGAAAAAGAAGAGGAAGATGATGTTTCACCTTAAGCTTTATTTCTTCAGCTGCTTGCATCTGTCCCTCTCTGAAGTAGATTATTTGGATTTTTATTCCTACTTAATTGAGAAAGAGACAAATCCACTAACTTACTTTCAGCTGGCCTGGTAACGGCAATTTCATTTCAACATGTCATCTTCACATCGGGCTAATGGCAGAATGAGATACAGAAAAAACTCAAAGTGCAAAGAATAACCCTTCCTCTTCTGTGAAGATCTTCAACAGTGTTTTATATAATAATTTCATGTGGAAAAGGTTTTACTAAACATATCTGACAGAATAAATAGAGAGTTAATCCAAATTTCTAGAGAGAGACAAATATAACAATGCTGTTTCATACTGGAACGTACGACTTGGCTCTTAAAGGTAAATGTGTTTTTATGCATAATGATTTAGTTTAGCCATAAAATTAGATAATCATTTTTAAAAGAGGTCAAATCTCTAAGAGAATATTATAAATCTGCAATACAGAATAAAGTAATTATACTTTGCTCAGTCAGATGCTGGTAATTGTTGTGCACATTAAGCAGCCAAATGCAGCTGCAGCCATATCATCAGCTTACACTCATTTAATTGGTGGCCTCGCTGCCATCAATCAGACTGACACACATTCATGACTAGTTCAGCTGACAGCAACGGCAGCATCTGAGTGAGAATGCAGCCTGACTGGACGATGAGATGACTGGCGAATTTAAAGTAAACTGTAGCTCCTTAATGACTGCGGTAAGGCATGACTTTCACATCTTGCAGACTTGTCTCTGTGCCAGTTTGACTCTCCTGTGCTTCTCTGGTCTGGCTGCGATAATGGGAAACTATCTAGCATTTGCAAACCTCCTGTTGACTGCCTTCACTCTATAATGCATTACAATCATAATCTCACAAGTCTGTTGGGCATGCTGAAAGAAAAAAAAAAAGAAGAGAAAAAAATGCTTACAGCTCAGCTCTGATCTGCTCTATAGGACTCTTCCTGCCATCCTGTCTCTATCAGTTTGTCCAGGCTCACAATACAGATGACTCTGACTGTTTGCATATTTCCGTCTTTGCAAAGTGCGTTTCAGATTGTTTTGTTTTAATAAGTCTGTTTTCCTTCCCTGTAAATGGGAAATTGAGTAAACGTCAGAACACAGCAGACATTTTAATGACTACAAGGCAGCTGCTCCAACTGGAATCGCTGCAGTCAGTCACCTCTTATTGCCAGAGACTGAGAGCAGCCACATTAATGTTTGGTGTAGTTTTGTGTGTGCAAGTTTTATGCATGACTAAGCATGTTACAATCAGTGTTTCTGTGTGAGTGCTGGCTGAGTGTGCGCATCACTGCATGTTTGACCTTTACAGAGCAATGTCAAGACTGATCATAAACATACATGATATTTTTCCATGTGAAATTTTCTGCATCTGGAAAGATATGTTGATCTTTCTTTGTGATGTGTCTAAATTTTTCTTTCTCATTGTTTGATTGCAATACAGCTCCCATCATGCTATGGTGATGCTTTCACTGCTGTTCGGATGTGGTGACATTGACACTTATGATGTAATGTTGTAGACAGATGCCTCTGTGGAGTTGGACGTCAATTCCATGCCCTCTAAAAGAGGCTGGCAGATGGCACTTTAAACTCCCTCGGCCTTCAGGCATGACATCACTGGCTCAAATCCTGATCTTTGACTTTTCTGCTTTTTCTTACTTCTCTACTTTCTAACCAGCTACAAATATGGGATGAAGGACCACGGTTGGGCTCAGATCTTCAAAACTGTGTGGGTAAGTATCAAAACAACTGCAGATAAAAACATTGCCGTCTCACAGTTTGTAAGCCGTGTGGAAGTACTACTACAGGACATGTGCAAAAATGATCCTATGTCATAATATCTGCTGAAACTGGGTTGACTTTTATCACCAAACTACTGATAATATGGAAAACTTGGTACTAGGTTTCAAAGAGTAAAAGTTTTGGAAGTTTTCGGTCCTTTCATTTGGAAAAACACATCTTCTGACATTTGCCCTTCCTTGTGAAGCTCTGTAAAAGTGATTATCTGCCCTGCAGCTGACTTGATCAATCCTGTGATAAAATTGTTAAAGCTAAGATCTGAACATCTTATCTAACATCAGTTCCTCGCTGAAGCTCTGAAGCTACAACTCTGATCCAGTACTTCATCGCCCTGTCTCTCAGTACTCAGGCGAGGTATGCTTGCTGGGGCTAGCCTATCTTTAAGCAAGAAGTAATATGTTCATTAAAGAAACACACAAAGACACACAAAACGAGCCGCTGGACTGTAGTTGCTACAGGGACCTTTAGCTGAATTTCAAATATTTTTTTTCCTCCAAAAACCATCACCATGGCGACACAATAGTGATCAAGAGTTACAAGCTGCATGTCTAACTTATTACAGAGATCGTATGCTAAAGTTAACATTTCATATGTCTGTGCCACAGCTATGCACATGGGGAAAATAGATGTTTTCAGCTCACAGATGATGATGCCTGTCATTTCTGATGGGAAATAATGGATGATATGATAACTATTCAAAAGACTGGATTGTCTGCAGTTCCAAAAATAAAAAAGTTTATACAATTTGTTGTCATTCCCAAGATCATATGGCTTTCTATTTGAAGAAACTAAAGTAAAAAGAATTTAGCCCATCAGTGAGAGAGAATATCAGTATTCATCATCCCCCAACTGCTAATGACACTGCTTCGACGTAAATTCAGTCAAACGCCTTGCTGAACTTTGGCAGGTTTTCTCAATGAAGCCCCATACGAAGGCTAATTTGGCATCCATCTTGCATCCTACCTGCACTCTGAGGTCTCTCCGGTGAGTAGGGATGTACATCGTTATGATTTTATCGATACCAATACCAATATCAATACTCCTTATCGATACCGGTATTTATCGATTCTCTTATTGATATTATAACACAATTTAGAGTAAATAATAAAGACATTACAAGATGTTAAAAGATCCAGTGGTGGAGAACATTTGTTCAGAAGGTGTTGGAAGAAGCCTGGACATGAAGGTAGGTGAAGAACAGCTGAGAGAATAAGGGAATTGTGTTAGTCTTATTCCATCTGTGATTATTTGACTGTGTAATGATAACTCGATGGTTAGGTAGATGAACAAAAAGTATCAATAAGAGTATCGTTTGTCCAGAATCTTAACGGTACCCTGGTATCGTTAAGATTAGGAACCGGTACCAAACGATACCGGTACTAGGTATACATCCCTAACGGTGAGTAAAAGTCAATGTTGACTCTTGTCTTATCTTTTGCTCTGCTCCTTTCTGTTTGACCCCAGTAAATATCCTCTTGTGTTTCTTTGATGACAATCGGCCACAGCGGACGATCAGAACAGCCAGTTTGTTGCTGTGATGTGATGTAAACTCAACATGATGCTCCAGACTTGGAGTGCTGTTTCTCAGCTCCAGCATGCTGCTGGGCAATGACAACTCCGTGAACATACATAAAAAATCTTGTTTTACCTTCAAAACAAGTAAAAAAAACAAAAAACAAACATATTTATAATATAGTGTTGCTTTAAAGACCCACAATGTAACTTATTTTTAACCTTAAAAATATGTTTCTGACTTCTTTTGATGGCAGACCAACATTCATTATGCACATTTTTGAGTCGTCACTGCCCAGCGGCATCCCAAGGCTCAGAAACTGCACAATGCACCTTTTCCAGCCAGGATGCGGCGTGACGTTGCAGCCGACTATTGGTGTTGCACCGCGTCACATGCTAGCAAATGGATATAAACACACACTGGGTGTTTTGAGCGTGCACCATAGTGGTTTAAGGAAAAAAAGCAATATCAGAGGAAGAGAGAGAATGAGAGGAAGGGACAAAACAAGAGATAAGACTAGAGTCAAGATACAGTAAGACTGTCTTTTACTGGCTGGCATGAGCTCAGAGTACAGGTAAGATGCAAGATGGATGCCAGTTTAACTGTCGATAGGGGCGCATCACTGTGAAAACTGCAAAAAATTCTGTTGTGCGTCTGTACGAAGTAGAAAATTATTTTAATTCATGGTTGGGCCACGAGTCGTATGTAATCTTAGGGATTTAAGTGGCAAGAAATTGGGTGAATTGGTCAGTTAAAATGACTGCATTTAATCTTTTGGGTCACCAGCCAAAAGGAACACAGAGTCAGGAATGCAGAGTCTGTTGGAAGATCGTATTTCAAGAAAAACATGATTTATTTCTAACCCCACTGAGAATGAGTTCAAATGAAAATTACTAACCGATGATAACATGATGCCAGTGGCGGACTGGCCATCAGGAGCACCGGGACATTTCTCGGTGGCCTGGCTGCCAAACTGGCCTGTCGGTCCGGTTTGAGCTTTAAATAAATAATCCATCATGCCTGCTGTCCCGTCGAAGCTCATGAAACTCACAGACGCAGGCAGAGATGTTGACCGTGCATGTGCAAACTGCACATTTAACCATATTGTCGTCGATTAAGTAGAATTTTAGTATATGTGATTTGCATGCAGGTTGTTGCAGCACAACAAATGTTTATTTTGTAAGGGAAAGAAATAAAAAGCTGTGTGTGGCCAAATGTGGAGCCTTTGTTTTATTATTTTACAGTTTTACATCAGTAGGCGCCAAGCCCTAATGCACTCTTAGTGTTTTGCGTTACTTTGGTGGAGGTGGCCTGGTATCAAATTCCCAGGCTGAATTATTATCCCAGTCCGCCCCTGCATGATGCGCAATCCATGTGGGAATTTTTTTTTTTTAATCTATCACAGTGTAAAGGATACTGAACTGTTTTAGTGAGCTCATTAACTTTTAAACATGTTATGGTCTTTAAATTGTATAAACTGAACCTAGTAAGTATCATATTATTGTCCATTAATTTGCACTGACAACCTATTGAATGAGATACACAATTTTATGAGATTGTGAATGAGTTAATTAATGATGTTTACATGCACTAGAGTCAGACATTGCTTCATATTTTGGGGGATTTTTTTTTAAATTGGACCCACTCATTTTTGTGAAACCCAAAAGCAAGAAAACTGACTGTTAGTACAACTGAATGTACTTGGAAAAACAGAGAGGCTGAAACAGAAAATCTGCCTTTTTAAAGTTAAATAGGTGATCCCCAACTGACTGTTTTTTTTAGGTTGAAAAGCAGAAAAACAAACAACAAAAAAACCTGTTTGTCATGTAAGAGAAAATGAAATCCAAGTAACATCATTGGTATGAGGTTAAAACACTGCATGAGTGATTACTCACTCCAGAGAACACTTGATTTATCAAACAAAAATATCCTCCCCCCAGTCTGCAGCGCTTCACAGGACATAATAATTAAAAAGTCAATGATGCGCCATGCAGTTATGTTGTGCTGCTTTCATCCGTAATCAGCATGGCTTATGAGGTCCACCAGTTCAACAAGAATTTAGAGACAGACGAGAGTGATTTGTTCACCTGATTATCTCTCCTCCCCACACCGATCTGTCCTATTGAGATGAGACAAATCACAGAGAATTATCCTCCAATTACACTCTGTAAGCCAGCTAGCCTCCCTGTATCCATCATCATCAATTTGCTTGAATTTTTTAAGTTAAATACCGATTAGAGTTTTGCTCTGAAAATGATCACCCGCTCCCCAAACTACACTGCAAACCTTCATCTAATGTAACACTTATGTTCCTCAAAGGTTGTTGGCATACAGGAACAGAATCAAAGTGTGTCTCAGCATTGAGACATTTCAGATTTACATCTTTGTTACATGTTGGATTCAATTCAGAATTCAGTTCAATTTTGATTATTTGGGTTGTGATTTGATTCAACATCAGTTCCATTTAATATCAAGGCCTCCTTCCACTGAAAACCCGTTTAACTTGCTCCTTCTGAAATACGGAGGGTTTCCCCTTGTTTACTTACACATGCTGACTTGCTAGCGTTGCGTTCCCCCCAGTCGGCTGTGCTTCCTCATCAGAGAAACAATACGAAGAGAAGAGCGAATCGGGAACAGCCTCGCAGTTCTACGTCAGATTGCAAATAGCGTATCCCACGTGGGGTTTCTATCTGTCCATTGGAAGGCAGGTAACCCTCCACTACACACTAGAAGTAAAGACGGCACGACTGTAGCTTCGGAGTTGAGAAGCTAATTAGCTAACTGTTTGTTAGCATGGCGGAACAAACTTGTTTGTCGGCTCTATTTCCTGTCTGTAGCAAAATAAGAGCGGAGGGCGGAGCTTCCTTCATACACTGACGGGAGCCAGCCAATCAGACGGAAATTCATGAGAAGGACCCGGAAAAGCCTGCCGTTGGACCACAAGCCTCTCTTCTAGTATACAAATACAGCTGGATACTAAGCAACCAGAAGTTTTTTTTAAACAGAAACGATGCAGAATGCATTCAATAATAATGGAGAACACAGAAATATTAATGAAATGACCATGGAAGTACAACTTTAAATGCTCTGATGTCGATTCAGTAAGAAGAAATACACAAATGTCTGTTGTCAGTTTTTAAATATTTACTTTTCATGCTCCTGTGTCACCTCCCATTTTTGAGCAATAAAACATCTGAAAACAGTTGCCATTTTTGTTGTTGTATGATCTAATACGGCCTCCGTCCATGCAACATCAATATCATGCACGGCAACCCCCACGGGTCAGGAGGCGTATCAGTTTAGATGATTTGCCGAATCGACATTGTATTGTGCAGGGAAATATTAAGATGCATCAGTTAATCGATATTTGTACCCAACCATAGTGGCAAATGCCGTGTTAGGGTAAAATTTTAAAGACCTCGGATGCTTTTCCATACCACATGGAAAACAATGGCACCTGTCTCCGTGACCTGACATCAGCGAGATAAGGAGTTGCGGTCGGCTCAGTGATTTACATGTATTATCAAAGCAGTGGAACAGCTAGATTGGAACTGGTTTGTGTGGTGGGATCATCAGCCAGTTCAGAAGAGTGTGATAATGCTGAGGAATATGGGGACATCAGACCTTAGAACTGGACTAGAACTGCAGTCAGCTGCCTATAGTCTGTCTCCCAGCCTCACGTCCACTAGGTTCTGATAAAAGCCTGCAATGCCCAGACCTAGCAGACCCACAGCACCAAGTGGACCCACAACTGTTAAGAAGCATAGAATCAGGAGTGACAGAGGAGAGGCACTGACCTGCGTTAGCTCGGGGCTAACTGGCTACCTAGCTAATTATTTGCCGTGAGTTAGCTTGTTGCTAACGGCTAAGCCGTGAGCTAACTCACGGCAAATAATTAGCTTTCAAAAATGAGAAGATAACAACTTACAAGAGAAGATAAGAACTTACATGGTTCCAGCCGAGTTTTAAATAGTTCCCATTTAGGATGGAGGGAACATCGCATTACACCTCGTCAAGCTTTTTTTTTATTTCTTCTCTCTCACAGTATTTCCCCTCTTTGCTTTTTGATGAGTTTCGATTATTTGGTCAGGCATTTGTTACTTTTCATTCATCAATTTATGTAATGAATAACTCATAATTTAATTTTTTTTTAAATACTGTGTGTAACACAGCACTTGTGTGAACATTAATAGCCAGTGTGGTGAAATAGCTCTGGGGTGATTGCATTATTGGGTTGTTAAAAAAAAAAAAAGAAAAAAAAAGATGGATTTACATTGTAGAGACACTGAATGGAGAAGGGTAATGTTTGTAGAGCTATTCACTTTGGGAACTGTTGTAGAAGAGTCTCCAGTGACAGCATTACTGGTGTATGAAAGTGTATGAATGTTCCGGTGGTGGTCGGAGAGGTCGTTGGTGCTCATTGGCTGCCACGTTTCCATCAGTGTGCTCCAGGGCAGCTGTGGCTACACATGTAGCTTCCCATCACCAAGCATGACTGAGAAATGAATGAATAATGCAGATAACAGCATCTCCTAAAAACTACTGTGGCCTTCCATCACATTACTACTCTTGTCTCCCACGTGTGTGCAGGGGAGAATATCTGCTTAAAACAACTAATTCAGAGAATCTGAAGGAGGAGCTGAGTTTAGCTCAGCACCAGCTTGTGAATTAGCATATCTCACCCCCGGCCACTAAAAAGTGCATGTGAACTACTGGGGATTAGCCAGTATGTTTTAAACCTACACAGAATACATTCACTTGGTCCAAAAATATAATTTACAATATGTAGGAATGAGAGGGCATCACGGTTTGTAATCTTGTGCTGTCAAGACAAAAGCCATATTCCATGAGATTTAATTGTCTTGGCACCCTTTTGCACCCAAGCGATATTCTACCCCACTTCCTTCTACTACTTCTTCTACTCTATTGCAGTCAACAAATGTCACTTTAGGTGGGCTGAATCGTCCGATAGTCCGTTTGCAAGTGAACCGAGACCCCCGGCTTTCAGGCAGACCAGAGTCCGCTTCTTTGGTGCGCACCAGAGTACAGTCGGTGTTCAGACTGCGCCAAACGAAGCGGACTATGCGTGGAATGGGACCACGGTCCGTTTGAAGCGAACCAGTCAAAGTGTGAATGCACCCATACACACAAACAGGCGTCTATACTGTGGCAGTTCATTGCTCCACAGATGTTTTGCCTCCGGCATCCAGCTCAGAAAATACTTTGGCAGACTCTTGTGTCAAAGTCCAAAACCAGTACTTTGTTCTTGAAAGAAAAAAAAACTGTCAGGCACATGCTTCACCAGAGGAGCTGCTTTATCACCCACACTGGATACAAATCATTACCCCCAGCTAAAGGCGCCCTAATTTATCAAAGTGGCTCAGCTGGTTTGAACCTTGTGAGAAAGCTTTCTCCCCCACGAAGACACAACACAACAGCTCAGTCAGTTCCCAGTTCTGCCTTTTCAGAGCTTCCTGCCAGTTCTGCTCCTTTTTTCACCTTCTTTCTTTCAACTCCCCCATCTCTCTGTAATAGCTTCATTTTGTCTGCCCCTCGCCTCACACATTCTCTCTTCCTTTCTATAGCTCTCCTCTGACTGGCATGCACTGCAGAAATGTACATTTTTATTCTTATAGGGATACAGTATATGGTATGCTTTAATACCCCATAGACTTATATATCCTACTGCACTTGTTCTTCCTGCTGTTTTAAAAATTGAACATATGCACACAAATATACAGTTGTATTTGTGGCATATTTAGAAAGCAATAACTGTAACAGCAAGGGGGTAGCAGTACATTTACCTCTTTTCCACTATTGATTCAATATAACACTCTTAAGTTGCACCAGAGTGAGCGGCATTGCCACTGCGTAGATGATAACTGTGATATCAACAACAAAAAACTGTGAAAGGCTCTAAAATATGCTGGGGAGTGTCCCTGCATCACATGGATGGATGGATTGAATGCTCAGTTAACTAGCATGTGCATTAATCCATATATCTGCATATGCAGAAATCGTAATTTGTGGCATTGCAGGGTCAATGAAGCCTCTAATATTTAGAGGGGATATTTAAAAAACTTTTCTGACTGGATCTCTTACATGAAGACAATCATTCTGAAGTTTTATGATTAAATAAGATTGCAGTCAAAGTTTACATTAAAATTGCAATAAATTCAATACCTGAAATACTGGATAAAAACAAAGTTAAAGGTTCTTTTTTTCCTGACATAACAGTTATTTTTTGCAAGTTTTATAAAAAAAAATTATATACATACATATATATATATATATATATATATATATATATATATAGTGTCTCAGAAAAAGAAAATCTTCAGAATATAATTAGGGGTAAAACTGGATAGCTGTGTATTTATACAAATGCTACTAAAGCTCAGAGTTTAAAATTTTGCCTCTAATGATCTTTTACCTTGACAGAATACTAACTGAAGCAAAGGGCAGAGTAATATCTAAGATATTTCAAAGCAAAGATAATATTGTTTTATAGAACAAAAGAAGTATTCATGCGCAGTGATAAGTTTTATGGATTTAATCATTGCCTGGAGAAAGACTTTAAATATGCAAAGGATCCATTATCTCATTAAAACAATGAGACAGATTAGTATCAATGCCCAGATGACAAAGTGAAGTCAAACAAACATCTGATCGTAAATGTTCTCTGCTTATATGAAAGGTAGTATAACATACAGCAGAAGCCAAAAGACCAAAACTCTGGGGAAAAATGTGTTGTCTTCCTACAGTAACAAGGGATGAATGATAAGACACAGTTGAGTTGATTAAACGAAAGCTTGCAGTTAATGATTAATAAGTCATGTGTAATTTTGCTGCATAAAAGAGAGGCTAACATTGCTTTAGGAAAACGTCTTTCTTTGAAATGTTTGCACATGTGGACCAACGCTTAAAGGAAAAAAATCAGTTTGACTCGTGAAAAATATTGTGCAAGTTTTTCTTGCAGCTCATTCTTTTCTGCAAACATTAATATTCTGATCAGTTATAAGGAAAAATCTTTAGCTGCAAGAAAAAACAGTAGAACTCTTTGAAAAGAAAAGGAGTGATCACAGAATATTGATTTTAGCTAGAGTTTCTTCTGATGCAATTTCTAGTTACCTAATTCACCTATATACGTTCATATATTTACTTTTTTCTCATAATAATTCCTTAAACACTTTTCTTTTCGTGTCTAAATAGTAAAAATCAATATGAACCCAATTATATTTATGGTTTTGTTGTGTTGCTTTCATGAAGATAATAACTTGGGTGAACACCCCCCCCCAAAAAAACAAACAAACAAACAAACAAACAAAACAAACAAAAAACCCAAAAACAAACAAACAAAAAAACACTTCAGATCCTATTATGAAGCCGGTAACTAGAGCTGAGATCTCACTGAAACCACTGCTGAGAACAGCTGAGTCTCATGATTACTCAGACTATGACAAGCCCTTATGTATGAATAAGTTACCCCCCCAAGCTGTTAACAGCCAGTTCATGTGAAGCAGGCATCTTGTCTTCATACACACGACTTCATTATTAGAATGTAGTGCATATATATTCTAAAATATTCATAAATCATGTTACCGGAATGCATTTACATTGATCAGCAGAACATAACATTCCTCTTCAGTGCACACTGAGGTTTACAGTCGTAGTCTGAATGTAAAGGAGAAATGTTTGTGTGAGCTGTTGCAACTTCAGGCGCCATATCAAGATTGTTTTTAGTTTCCCAGTACTTTTCTTCATCAGGTGTTTAAAAATTGTGCTTACTGGGCTTGTGGGTCCTGGTGCTTTGCCCGCCTCCCTGGCAGGGCTGGCAGCTGCCACCCCCCACGGGCCTATGCTTCATGGTGTATAGCGGGGGCCTTCTTCCACCATCTTCTGGGCGGCTGTAGGGTTGTCCATGTGGTAGGCTGGCTGGGATTTGTGCTCTGGGGAGGCGGCTAGTCTCTCTGGGTCCTGGATCCTGTCTGGATGACAGGTGCACTGCCCTGGTTTAATAAACACAGTTCTGTTTGCAAAGTAGGTTACCTTACAAATATAACTGTGTTTGAATGAAACCAAATGTTTGGAAGGTCTCCAAGGGTGTCCCACAAGGTTTTCTTTCCCGCCTTACCTATTTACTATTTTCATTAACACCATACTCAGTTGCTCTCTGCCTTAGTATGGGTATTGATAATCAACTAATTCCCTTTAATCAGCTGCAGGTTTATCTGTTTAACTTGAGTCTGGTTGTCAATACAAAGAAAACCAAATTCATGGACTCACTCCCAGCTCACATGTTGTTATTTTATCTGGAGATAATATTGAAAAGGTTTCATGTTAATACCTGGGTGAACAATAAGCTGTCTTTCAGAGGGCATATTGAGCATCTGATTAACCCCAACCCTAAGATTTAGGCTTGGATTTTATCATCAAAATAAGTCTTGTTTTTTACTTCAGCGCTACAGAAAGACACATAAAAGTATTTATACTATGTGAGACTATTTATGTGGAAGCTTCATCATCTGCTCAGTCACACTGACCCTGTTAATCATTGCTCCCAGTGTTTTATCTCAAATGTCTTATCAAGTAGATTGGGTTCATTATAATCTGGTCTCCTTGTCCTCACTGACTCTTAGGGGAAAGCATCATTGGTTAATTTTAATCTGAGAACTACTGTAAACTACTGTAAGTACTGTAAACTCCCATTACATATGAGAAGTTTCGAAAACCAGTCAAGACCTTTATTAATATGTTTTCATCCAGTCTGCATTTTCCTTTTTTGCGCCTGGGTCCTGGAATGTTCTCCAAGACACCTTAAAGTTTAGCAATTTGGTTTCTTTTGGTCAATTAAGCTTTACTAAGAACCCATTTAATGGGAGTCTGTAAATGCTCCTCAAACTGCAAGATAATTTATGTGTTTTGCATCTGTTTTATTGTTTTATTTAACAGTTTCATTGTGTGCTGCATTTTATATTTGTATGCCTTCTTGGCTCGGTCTCTGAAAAAGAAACAGTCGTCTCAAGGGACCGCCTGGTTAAATAAAGGTTGAATAAATAAATAATACTACTGTCACTGAAAATGAACTTCTGTCTGACTGCAGCTTTAGTTCTAAGAAAAGAAAGACTGTTGCATATCAAAAAGAAGTGATACACTTTATTTCGTCTAATCAATATTATTTATAAGCATATAACTTTTTTTTGGGAGGGGGGGGGGCAGGTCAAAGTGATGCACAACCTAGAAAAAAACCCCCCATGAAAATAAAAACAAATGCATCTAACATAACCTAAACACGAACATACTGGTAATATCTTTTCATGTTTCCTTTAGCTGGTTGCTGCTGGCATGAAAGAAAAGTCAGAGATAATATTCTTTGTCAGATATGATACAGCTCCTTGCTTTGTATTTTGAGAATAGAAGTCAACCTGGAGGTACGTTTAATGAGAATCAGGTGGTAGCACTGCGCTGCTGGATGCACAAACATGCACAGGTGCACACACGCTGCAGCTGCAGGAGCCAGATAGCCTTATTTGATGTGGCACGTGGTTTCCAAACACACTGAGGGCCAATTATACAGACTGAAAGAAAAAGGTGCAGAGTGAGAAATACAGTTCACAGAGAAGATACTGTCTCCTGCCCTGTCCTTCCCCCTCATCTATTCCTCTGCTTCAAATCTGTCCTTATAGACTGCACACTGCTATGAGCATGAGACATTATTCCAAATAAGTTGGTTTTCAAAGGCTTATTTTGAATAACTAATGTCTTTGGAATGTGTTCAACATAAAAGGCTGTCTGGCCATGTGCTATGCAAAGCTTTATATACTCTATCATTGAAAACAGCAAAAACTAAATATGGCCCAATCATCACTTACCTTATCACAGTTTTGAAAAAAGTTCACCAATTCATAAAAATAAGCACTAAGTACTTTCTGGAATCTCCAATCTTTTACAAATACTGTACTTGTTAGCCTACTAATAGGCCAAAAACCAATCTTTTCTCCCCATGGGAATGCCAAGGTGTTTATATGCTAGGTAATGTAATGAATGGATTAAGACAGCCTGGTGACTAGCACAGCACTATCAGATCAAGCTATTGAAACAAACTGCTTAGATATGAAAGCTGAAGTGCACACTGCAGATGATAAAAATAAATGACAAAAAATGGGTCAGCTTCCAGCTGAGGGCAAAGTTATCAACATTGCTTAACTGTACAAATTACACTCGCATAGCAGGTGGCTCTTGTCAAGGATTCAGCAGAGATAAAACAACATAGTGTTAGCATGTCACCCGGGGAAGAAGAGGCTCACTCTGACTTTGGAGCATTGTATTGATTAGTCCCAGATGTCTCTGGTTATTTTTTTTTTTTAAGCTACAATACAGGTGTTCCATTGCTTACAAAACACTCTTCATTTGTGGGAACCATCAACTTCATCTTTGTTAGAATTAAATTCTTCTGGAAACTTTTGAACATATATAAAATTTATACTCAGGGAAAACCTCGACAACAATCAAGTTTTTATCTCAAACCTCATTTCTCTGGCTCTCTCAATGTAGAAGTTCATAAATCCTTCCCTGACAAAGCTAATATATATATATATATATATATATATATATATGATATGTAAACCAAGACCAGATGAGTCTGTAGATGTCTAATATCCTTCTTTGCTGATGCTTTTTCTAAAAGAGATCTCGATTGCATCACCTTAACTTTGTGGTTCATACTTTTCCTGATGGTAAGAACTTGTTCTACTAAAAAAAATTAAGGGATCTTTATGAGGGCTGCCTCTTACATTTGTGGTGGGATCTGCAATGCCAGGAATGGAACAAGCTTTCTTTATTTATCATGGCTTCCTATAATCTTCAGATTCCTTCCACTTTTTTATGGATGTGGTTCAGATCCTCTGTTGGGTTTGGGAGGAGGGGTTGACAATAATAAATGCTATACTAAAATTTAGCCATCTCAAATTTAGAAACTGAGTAACAACATTGGCTCATCATCTGCTCACTACGTACAAAGGCAAAATCCCTGGGCCACTGGTCATCAAGAGTTTTTATACTCCATGAGAAACGAGAACTTTCTTCTTGTTCATGACGTCATTTTGTTGACGGGATTGAGGACGGCTTGCAGCTTGTTCTCGACACCCTGGCCAAGCAGAACTTTCTTCTTGTAGGGCTCGTAGGGCCCTAGGGCTACTGACTTGATGAAAATGAACTTTTTTTCTTGTTCTTGCAGCCTTAAGGGCAAGAACAAAGATCTTGCTTCTCGTGGAGTATATAACAAGCTCAACATTGCATGAGGCTTCACAAGGAGCTCTTGTCTTCTCAAAGACTCATGGAAAGCTGCAGATGGCCCTGTTTATTTTATTTTTGTTCTCACATTTTAGCTGGTTTGCTTGGGAATATTTCAACCATCCACATTCCCCACAAAGACAAGGTTTTAGTAGGGAATAGCCGTGAGCTGGGTGTTGCCAAAGCCCAAACATATTTTCGCTCACTTTAGAGAATCTTTCTTTCTTTCTTTCTGTGGGAGTCAGCAAGTCACTCAGTGCTCCAAAAATCTAGCGTCAAACTGAGAAAACATATGCAGAAGTAGTGATGAGATCAGGCCTAGATGCCAAACTTAAAGGTCAGGTTGGAGATCCTGGAAAAATGGTTCAAACAAGCTTCATTTTGAAAATACACATTTCAAAAATCCAAGCCCCTTTCTTCAGCCCCCCCCCCCCCCCCCCCCCCCCCCCACCCTCTCTTCTTCCTTTGTTTCTCCCCATCCGGAAACTCGACGCCTTTTTCTCGTTGTGATATTATTTTTTTTCTTTCCTCTCCTCTTTTTTTTTGTATCTCAAATTTTTTCTTTCATTTCTTTTTTTTTTTTTTTATATACAAGTTAACAAAATTTTCCCTGTTTTTTTCCTTTTTAAGATGTATTTTCAAGTTTTCTCTGTGTCTTTTTATGTTGTTTTTCTTCCCTGTTCCTTTTTGTATTTTTATGATATATGTTACCTCTTTTTTTGTTTCTAGTTTTTTTAATCAGCAAAGACTGTGAAAGTCATAGTGTCTCAAGCTTTACTTTTTTACCTTTACAAGTGCTCCAAGCCTCTAAGAGCATGCAATTTGTGCACAAATAGGAGCATGCGCACAAGAGTGAGTGGGGGGACAAATGGCAGTTGAGTTTGATAGACTCATTTAGAACGGGTCGATTGAAATGATTGGATGGTGCTTTTTCCAGCCCTGTCAACTTCATAGGTGGCGATTGGCAGCAATTGGGGTTTTGAGCAATATATTTTAAAAAATGCTCCTGGAAAACATGTCACACTACACATTTAATTGATTTTTAATAAAGTTTTATTAACATGACGGCAGCATCAGGGCCACATACAGTAATATGCAATGATCTTCATATGTTGCATGGTGCTAAAGTAAAAGTAAAAATAAAAAAACTTAATTAATCTTTATACAGAGAATCAGATTTCTGTCCAACTGCGATCTTACATACGACTCCAGAAGCTTCCCAGTTTGATGTTGCGCTTTCTTAGCTGCTATTTGCTATGATCGCAGCGCTCTCATTATTCCACCAAAGTCTGAGATATGACCTTTCTTTAGTAAGAACCTCATTAATATTTAAACATCCTCATTTCAAAAGCATTAACATTTGCCTCTTTCATAGTTGCCCTGATGTCATCCATACACCCCTTCAAAGAGATTTAAAGAATATAAAACCGACTTTTGTGGTCTTATCATCTTTTTATTGCTCCTGTCTGTTTCCTCGTTCACAACTTATAAGTAACAAACCTGTGAGTGAGTATTTCATCTTCCTGTCTCCAAAGCCTGCAGACAAAATTTATAACACTATCAAAATAAATGATGTGTTTGACATCTGCTGTTACATTACAGCGGGAGGAGAACCAGATCATGCCTAATAAAACAAAAGGTTTCAAAAAATGTCCAAACACTAAGCACACAGTTGTAAGTATTCTTACAACTTTGCTGTAATTTTTATGGAAATGAACTCAAAGATTATGAGCTCCTAACGTATTTGGCAGAAGAAAGAGAATAAAATTACATTAATGAACGAACAGTTTAACAGCACAGTGTCGTCAGTTTAGTGAGACGGTGCTGGCGTGATTTAAAACAGCATATTCACTGATTCATTGAGAGTCAGATGAATTAATCCAGGGAAAGCTGTGAAATATCTGAAACAGATTTTATCTAAAGCAAAATTCAACTGAATTTCATCAGGAAAAGAAAGCTGGATCAAAACAATGGTGAGTTTTTGCACAGCATTTACACAGAGGCAAAAAAAATTGTCTGATTTGTAGGAGCCAGATGGTCCGAGTGACATCTTTCCAGTGTTTCTGCAGGTAAGGTATCCGTTGCATTCAGGTAACAGCTGCTGTATCAGCTGGACAGGGTGTGCTGGGACACTGTGGAGAATATTTCATTCCTCTGTATCTACTAAGTGATAGACTGAAATAAGCCATTTGGTAAGAGCTCATTTGCTGTGTTCATGGTACAGTTAATAAGCAGATTTGATTTGCAGATGTGACGGAATGGATTTGATCAGATAAATGACTGGATTTCACACTGTCTGGCTCGCACAGCTGCAGAGATGTTGGATTAAAAATGTGATCTGCTAAAAATGACATTCTATTAACCTCACAAACTGTCTGTTTTTATACTAAACTCATTGGAAGAAACGAAGGATACACATTCTAAAAAGTTGGTTAGAAGTTATATCGTACAATATGGAAACTTGTATTATGTATTTCCTGAAGTTGCATTACACTTTCATTTTAATTCCAGATAACACCAAACTATGTTCCTGATCAGATAAATAGGATTTTCCTTCAAATTCAAATTCATGTCGAAAATTTGGGACCATTGGATGAAGTTTCATCCTCATTTATTATATCTTATTTAACCAGGAAAAAGAATGACAAACTCTTAAAATTTCACTTACAAGTGTCCTGGCCAAGACAAGCAGGAGCTCCGTCAACACTCATGACAACATACTGTAGTTTATGTTCAAGGATACAGATACTGAGCGTTCATGTTAGATGGATAAATAAAGAGTCAACAACAAGCATGTGCATCAAAATAATAGTAAAGGACATCATCAGTCATCACACATCAAACTGGGATAATTACTGTAGACTCCACAACAGCCAGAACATTTTCTGCCTCCATGATTTCAACAACTCCTTTGAAGTTTAAGGGGGAAAAGAAAAAGGGAAATTACAAGAAAAACACAAAAGCAGCTTTGCTTCTCAAACCTCCAAGTATTTACAGAAAATAACAGTTGCTATTGCTAAACCCGATTCAGGACATGTTTTTTCTTTTTTTTTCTTTTTTTTTTTTTTTTAATAAGTGACTATTTACATGTCAAAACGAGAGTGTGTATGTCCAGAGGTCACAACAGTGTCTTGTTTTTAAATCTTTTAATTGTGTGTTTGTGGCAAACAGACTGGGGGAGAAAAGATGTGTAAAAGAAAATCTGGTTGTTGCTGCATTGAAACTTTAATGAACGCTGGCTTGTATTGTCTCCGCTTGGAGCCAGATAATGATGATCATACACTCACACATACATACTCAGACACACACACACACACACACTCTTTTTACTTAGGAAGACACCAGGGAGACATTACAGTGAACTATAGCTCCGACTAAGTAGGTTACTCAGTGTGCAGCTACACAAATTAGGGCTTTTATAACTGATGTTAATTATAGTGCTGCATTCAACTATAAACACTGTACTTACAAAAACTTTGGAGCTTTGGAGCGCAAGAGAACATCAGTGTGGGAAAATAAAAATAGTAGATCGTTATAAAATCTAAAAATTCAAATTCAAAATAGCCAATTTGTGGCACTGTTTTCTCTTTTGCTTATTTCTAGACTTGTGTTTGTGGGAGCGGAGCCTTTCCCTGTGGTGTATCTTTACCATGTACATGCATGGATTTTCTCTGGGCACTACCAAAAACATGCATGACCTGTTAGTGACTCTAAATATACTGTATGAGTGTACGTAATTGTCTGTCTTTGTGTAAACTGTGAAATCCTGTAGACTTGTGATCTGTATGTTATCTCTCACCCTGAATACTTAAACTCCCCCACAACCCTGCAATGCAGGTGTGGAGAATGGATGGATGTCTTGTGGCAACGAGTGAGATGATGTCTAATTATGTGTAAAATGATTAAAGGGATACTTTAAAGTCTACATGAAACTGAATTTAGAAAATTCTTTTTATGTTTCTAAAGAAGTAAATGTGAGGGAGTGTAGCTGTAACATTAAAGATCCAGTGTGTAGCTAGTTTGGCTTTTTATTGGCAAAAATCGAGTATCACTTTCATACTGTAAATAGACACAAGTCTAAGGGAGAGACAAACGGCTTTTGGAATTTTGATTGACATGTCATCATTCAATCAATCAATCAATAAGCACGGGTCATTCCAAACCGATTAGATGGGTTTTTTCAGTCCTGTCTGTTCCACAGGTGACTACATTTTTTTCATTTTTGTGTCAGAGCATTTAATTAATTGGCTGCATTGGGGTGAAGAAGATTTTAAGCAGTATAATAAAAAATACTCCTGGAAAACATCATCCACCATGCCTTTAAGTTGCATAATTTACTGTTTCTTGCAATATAAAACAGCAGAGATGACTAATTTGTTGGCGTACAGTGAAAAAGCTCCGTTGCAACAGTTATCAGTTGCTGTTTCTCCACACAGAAGTCATTCCAGTAGGTGACTGTGCGCTTCTTTCAGCTGTATTTTCATGAGATTTTTCCTTTTTTGTCATAATTTACTTCAGCTGATTTGTCAGTGGGGTGTAAGTTGATGTGCTCTTGTCAGACAGAAAAGTAAAACCAGTGTTTCGTCATGAATTAACTTATCAGCAGCAAAGAGGAAGCAGCATTGTTCTGAACCTCATTCCCTGACGGGACACTCGAACTTGTGCAAGATGTTGACATTTTCACATTTGTGACTCTCCATGGCTTCGGAAGTGGTAATAGGGGATTATCACGCTTTCCGGAACTTTCCGGAATCTAGGCATTTCCTCTTCCGGGCCATTTCAACAATAGCTGTCCTTGCTCTGTTACACTTTGTAAATCGGATAAACGGCAACCATACTTAAGATTTCATTGATTCCCGACTGAAGTGATACTAAGAAAGAAGTGGATCAAAGTGATCGATTCGCCGGCGTGAAGGGCCAAACTTTATCATAAAACAACGTAGCACGTTTGTTTGTAGCCGGCAGATTACACAGTTAGTGTTAGCAGGCTAGCGTTAGCAGGCTGGCGTTAGCCAGCTAGCGTTTGATGACGTGCCTAACTTTGTGAAAACACACAAACATCTGAAAGCGTCCCCTTTCTTGGCAGTCCCCACTTGTTCCACTGGAAACAGTAGGGTACAGACACGATTTTTAGATGCTTGTGTGTTTTAAGACACACAAAGTTAGGCACGTCAGCAAACGCTAGCCTGCTAACGCCAGCTGTTAGCATCATTGAAGTGCCGGCTACAGACAAACGTGCTACGTCGTTTTATTATAAATTTCGGCCCTTCACTCCGGCGAATCGCTTTGATCCACTTCTCCCTTAGTATCACTTCAGTCTGGAATCCATGAAAATTTAAGTAGTGTTTGAGTTTATTCAATTTACGAAGTGGAACAGAGCAGGGACATTGAATTGGCCTGGAAGAGGAAGCGGCTAAATGTTTCAAGTTCAGGAAACCGGACCACAGAAGCGTGATAATCCCCTATAACATGCTTAAATGGCAATGCACTAGAGAGCACTACTTGGTTGTTTGCATTCAATTAGCGTCCCGGAGTAATTCTCACACACTGGGGCTTTAAATTAGTGTGAAGCCAGGACATAATGAGTGGAAGTTTTAAGACTTGATGTAAAATGAGCATCATGAGAAACTGTCCAGTTACAGTTGTAGTTAAAGTGGTTTGATGATAATTCCTTAATCTGACTAGTGTTTGTTGAGCTACTATGTAAACAGCATAATAAACAAACAAATCATAAATTTAACCCTTTAATGCCCGACACAAGAAATAATGGACTAAAATTTCATGTTTTTGTAATCTGAAGACTTTTTTTAGCTCCTTCAAAACAATGACAAAAAAAAAGAAAGAAAAAAAGTAGGGAAAATAATTTGCAAACATTTACCGTTTATAACTGTATAGCCCCTTTCAGACTTGCGGTAATTGTGCAGACTTTATACTGTTTCCATTCAGACAAACATTCTGCTCTGTTACCTCAGAGCTGTACCGGCTCGCTCCCATGTCATAAGAATGGAAATGTTGCAGCTCGTCATTCTGAATGAATGCATAGGAAAATGCTCCGGACAGGGATGAAACGATGGCTGTCGCTATGGGTGCGACAATTGAACTAGCTGAACATTTCCCTACATCTGAACATGGCCGGGACACAAAAAGTCCGCGAGGAAGCGACATGTTTGAAATGACAACTGTGTTTAACTCATTGACTGCCAGACCTTTGCTGAGCAGAGCGCTCCATATTGCCAGGATTTTTCAGCATTTTTTTTACTGATTTTTGGAGAGCCACAGAATATTGTGTACTATGCCTATGCAAACACTGAATATACCAAAGGAAAGCTTAGACTATCCTCTTTTATCAGAAAAAAACCATTTGTTTCTAGCTTTTTCCATTCTTTAGTAATCTGCAGTAGAACATGGGTTTGTTGCAGCAAAAATGCCTGCTTTTGACCAAAAAGCTGAGAAAACGAGCTTTAAATGCTGCAATGCACTTCAAGTGGAAAAGTGTCTTTGTTGCCAAAATTTTTTTACATAGGTGATACCTTTATCATCTGAACAGCTGTTTACGTCTACGAAACAACAAAAACAACACTGAGAAAAGAGTTTTGGTGGTGAAATAATTATTCACTAGCTGCATAAGCCACAACAAGTTTGTTTCACAACATAACATTTTACAGAAACGTCTGTCTTTCTATCCCTCCACTCCATCCAATTCTGCTTCCTCGTGCTGCTCATTCAGTGCCCCCCCCATGGGAAACACCCACCGTCCTGCTTGACCTACTTTCACTTTCAGCTGGCGCACTTCACTGCTGTATTTCAGTCTGTGTATCATGTCTTTGATCGATTGTATCACTGTATGTCACAGATCAGTTTTCCCACAAACTTTCCTTTCACGTCCGCTGCCTAAACTGCTTCAATTACGAGCGGTCGCGATATTCTCTCTCCCCCGCGACAGAATCGAGCACACTTCCTGTCCAGCACCATAGAAGCACACCACTTCCTGGTAGAGACGATCAACACTTGGTTCTCTCTGACAAGCTCTGCCAGAGATTAAAACAGCTCCCCCCTCCGATTAAAACCCGCAATTAACGTGTAAACACGTGATTGTCAGTTAACATTCGGATTTGAATTAACGTGTTTACACGTGAATGGCAGCCAGTGTGTTAAAGAGTGGGTGGACTTTTCTGCAAATATTCTGCAGTGCAAGCCTGAAAGCAGCTTATACGTCAGAATTACTCTAATGTAAAAAGGATCCACACAGGTGCAGAAGAAAAGTATCAGGTTGTATAAACAGTTTTGAGCAAAGTTTTTTTTTTTTTTTTTTTACGTAGACATGCAATAAGCCTCTGAAACAGTATGTTTCAAATAAGATACACTAGGTTTAATAAATAACATCCTAGAAACATTTTAGAAATTTAGTAATAGCAATTTGTTAAATCCCATGTAACAAAAAGCATTTTTCCTTTTATAAGGCAATCTTTTCCTCAGCAGATTTATTTGCTTCTCTCTGTTCTGTATGATGCTTACTGCTAAATTATGCCTCTATGACCAACATCGCTTCTTCTTTTCTGTCTCTAATTTTCCCCATCTACACCTGTTACTCCTTCTGTTTCTCCACCATTAGGCTCTCCCCTGCTGTCCTTGCTGTCCCTTACAGTTTAATTTTATCATTTAAAATAGCTGGCAGCTTGCAAGGAGAGAGAATGCCAGCCATATCTGTGAGTGGGTATATGCATGTCAACTGAAAGATTAAACACATTAAGTGGCAGCGATGGGCTTTGATTTATTTTTGAGGTTATTTCTGAGTTCAATCAGCTTAAGAGTATTAAGGGTATGTTGACAGCTTGTGTGAAAAACTGATTTATTGAACATCAATAGAGGTTGTGTCCTCTACAATCTTTCATTTACTGAACCTCAATGATTTAGTTAGTATTCAGAAAAGTTGCTGTTAACATCATCAACATTTGGAAATGGCTTGTAAAATGAAATGTGCCGACTTTTTCTGCTTTTTATGCCACTTGAGATTCTGCACATAGCCGTTCCCTTTACTACAGTATTACTTGCTAATTAGCAAGCTGTAACTGTGAATAACTCAAGGCAGTTTTCCATAATTGAAATGAAAGATGCATATTAACATTTATTTATCTACAACTGTTCCTCTACACTTAATGCAGATTTAATTTTTTTCCCACAAACGGAGCGACTATTATATGAAATACTTGTCTCAGTTCAGCCAAGAATAAAAAGTGAGCTCAGAAATTACATATTTTCCTCAACTCAACAGCTGCATCATTTGTGAGGGAAAACATGAGCTTGTTTTATTCATGGGCTCTCAGCCTTGCCAACAACTACTTCCTTCTCCACCTTCTCCCTTCCTCCCCTTTTTGTTTCCCCACTCTGTAAGTAGGTCCCAATGTAATATCAGATCCATCCCATGGGACTATAGAAATGTGGCAGAAAAATAGAAATGATTCTGATATGAGAAAAGATAGGTCAGATTAGAAAATAGAGCAAAGACAGACAGTATAGAATATGAACTGTGAGAGGGAAAGGAGGAGGAATAACAGGCAGACAGATAAGCTGGAGGAGAAAATGTTCACTGAGGGAAAGAGGAACAATTGTACTATCTTGTATGCAGGTGATGCTGGGCTTCTTATTGGCAGTGAAACAGACAAACAGCAGTACCCAACCCTGAATATAAAGAGTTTCACATTTGCACCTTGTTTTCTGTTGCAGTTATGGCTGATCCCTTTTTTCTTGTAGTTTCTGTGGGTTTTACTGAAATAATGTTTGGGAAATAGGAGGTCAGTAACTTAAATACAAAAGGTGATTTAATGACAGCAGTTCAAGATCTGTAAGGATGCATCAGTCAGCCATAACATTCAGATTACCAACCTGATATGGTGTACGGCCCACTTCTACCATCAAAACAACAGTCCATGGGGGCAATGACAGGGGACCTTGTAGTTTCCAGTGGCATGTAGGTGGGGCCCCCAGGGGCCTCCGTCATAGGAGCGTTAAAACAGCGTCAGTACCCCGGGCTGCTCATGTTTCTCAAACTACTTCTGAGGAGTTGTGTGCATGTAAGAGGGTTGAAGGTCTCAGAACTACATTGTGAGGAAGCAGGTACCTGGGGATTCAGTTTTCATTAAAGAGCCATGTTTCCACTTTATTTGACATCAGTTTGAGGCAAAACATAAACGTGTGGATCAAATAACATCCCATAATAAGCTAAAAGCATATTTTATACAGTATGAAAGCAGCACAGACTATTACTGGATGGAGTTTCCCACAACGTCACCTGTAGGTTTCTGATGCGCTGAATTCAGCCTTGGTGGCCCTGTCGCCATCTTGACAGCATCACAATCACGCCACTCCCGGAAAATACAAAAAATGGGCAAAGAAGTGAGCTTGAAAGGAAGGCTGTGGGCTTACTTGCGGATGATTGACACCCATTAAGCTCTGAGCTACCTGTAGCTAGGAGCTAACTGAGCTAACCCAAAGCTAATGGGAGCTAATGGAGGAAGGCGGGCTCTAGCTAAAGCTGGATTTATACTCGCGCGGCGTCTGGGTCCAGCTGGGTCTACATAGCTGACGCAGATGCAGTGTATGCTTTAAATCCACAGAGCGGAGTTTTTCTTTTTTCACCCTAATGGCTCGCTTCTGCTCCGGCATGTATTTCCTCTTTTAGAGCCACAGTAGCGGCTGACATGCATTCATTCATTCATTTATTCATTCTTTCAGCTACAAAACACAAACATCCGGAGGCACATAATCACACTGACCAATCACCAGAGAATTCTTCCCCGTTTCTGCGTTCACGTAGCTGGTATGCACGTTGGGTCTGGAGAGGAGTGTGTCAGGCCTCTGCAGACCTACACAGAGACGACACAGAGGCTACGCGGCGCCTACGGCAGTTACGCAGATGCAGAAGGCGTGCGAGTATAAATCCAACTTAAGGCACACTATCAGCTGGCCAAAAATTGTGGTTGTGCTACTCTGCTACTGGCTGAGGCCTTTCTTGGAGCAAGCAGCGAGCTAGCTACTAGCCACCAGCCAAGTGCTGATAGCCAATCTTTTGTCCATCAATCAAAAGGACACGCCCCTAATTATGCATAATTTTGGGATTCAATGACATCTAAATGGAGTTTTAACCCCCACCTTACAGTTGTCATGAAGGTAAACTTGACCTATAAAACCTATAAAGACGTTTTCAACAAGCATGTAAACATGTCTATTTCCCTGTCCAGCTGGAGATTGACTCCCTCTTCAAGCCAGCCCAGGTGAACTGGAATATTTTTCACCTCCACTCTGGCTGGACGATAAGGCCTAAAATCAACATACATGATATATTGAGCAGTTTAACGATAAATGGACGAAGTCACGTGATTACAGATGGTACATGTGGCGCAGCGACATGAGCACAGCCGAACTATAAATAGCCAAAAGAGACAAAAACGATTTCTTTTTTAATTTTATTGAAACACCAAATATACCTATATGGGAAAAATTACGTTAGTTATCGCTGTGAACTTTGTAGTCAGAAAACTTTTGGTTTATCACCCAGCCCTAATCTCCATAGAGGCTTCACTTTTCACTGCTGGAGTTTTCTGCTTGGAAAAAAAAAGTATTACGTAATTTTTGACAAATTCTGTGATTTCTACAAATTCCAGAACTAATGTTTCAGACCAGAGTACTAAAAGGTAAGGATTGTTTGTCACTTTACCTGTTGGTGGTTTTAACTTTTCAGCTCAGATTCTTTCTCTTTTTGCTGATTAAAATAACGCATGCTGGAAGCACTTGATGAGATACCTGATGAAAGAAAAACAAAACTTTCATAATGTTGATAAGCTGTACTTCTGCACTATTTGTGCTGCCCTTTTTTAAATTGGGAAGACAAGGTTATTTCCTGGCCAAGTCGACTTAAAACAGCCTTTAAGTTGCATCAGTCTCCAGAAATGAGGAAGAGTTATGAAGGGTAGATAAGCCAGCATGTCTATCAATTAGCCAAATGCTAGTAAAATCCCACTGCCGCGGGCTATGCAAAATGGTGGGTAGACTGCGGAGGGTGGAAAGAAAAAATGGCAAGAGATAGAGCAGCAGGAGAGAGGCTAAAGACATATGGGTGGAAAGATAATGAGAAAGCAATAATGGAAGGAAGATTAAGAATATCTTAGAGACTGCTAGATGGCTGCATCAAAATAATGGCAGAAAATAATGAGCCGAGGAAGAATAACATTCCAGTATCTCATAAACAGTCATATGTTATTTAACCACATAGTTAAATAACAGAAGTGTGACTAAAATTTCTACTCTTGGAAATAAAAAAAGGAGAAAATAATGAGTGTAGAACGCTGCTCATACATTTTCTTTGGACTCCATGCCATTTTATAACACATTTTACTATATATTTTTAGTCTCTATGACAAGTGTTAGTTGGTAATTATTTTTCTCTTTTGAACTGTAGGTTTTGTTGCAGAAAGTATTTTTTTAAAAAACATAACCAGTTCAAAGAAACTTTAAGTATACTTAAAAAAAAAAACACAAAAAAAAACTTCATGTGTACTTTGGGACAAAATCATGCACAGAAAATGTGAACTGCAAGTGTAAGATGTGTTTCTTAACTCAGAGTGGTCCCTGAAGAACAGCTAGACTTCTCCAGGTTTTCTAGAGTTTATATGTGAGCTGAGCGCTAATGATTACAAGATGATTGAACAGTTTGCGTGCTGGAACTTTCTGCACTGCTGCTGACAGTCTGAGCTCTCTGCTCCAGCTCTCATCATTTTTACTGCTGTGAAGCTACTACAACCTTGTAAGGTAAAAACAACTTAAAAAGAAAGCAAACAAAAACAAACATGAAGTTGAGTTAGTTTGTCTTTGGCTACTGAGAGATCATAATTCTTAGCTGATCTTTTTTCTCTTTACATAAAATCGCAAAAAACATCTGCTTTTGCAAATGTCATCACAAAAGAATGAAAAATGTTACATAAATGGAATACTTTAGAAACCTCAGTGTCATTCTAACGAGCAGAGAAACAACAGATGGTGCAGTTTTATACCAGCAGACATATATATATTAGGTTTATTCAAGAAAAACATGCATGACATACATTTTAGTTATTCCCAACCATATGCCAAGATGAACTTGCTGCTTTGTCGTTGCTCTAGAAATAAAAAGGCTGAGAAGTTTTACTTTCCAAAGAAAATATTTTTTCAATGTGTGAAAATTTTTGCAACTTAACAAAGAGAATGCGCAACAAATTTGAAATCAGCCTGAATCTCAGCTAATGTTTGATTTCCCTTAGAAACCTGGAAATCCAAACATGTATATTTAATCTACTGTGTTAACCTGCAACACCCTTACTTACCAAGATTAATTAGTTCATTCTTCCATAGACCTTGGAGATAATGAATACAGCTTTTATATATCTTGCTGGGGCTCTTTTTTAAAAATAGTAATCTTAATCATTTATCTTGTCACATGTATTGGTGGTGGTGCTGATGTTGCAACATTCATTCATTCTCTGTACCCTGAATTTGATACTGTATCGAATTCAGGGTCGTGGGGGTTGCTGGACCCTGTCCCAGAAATTAGCAGGCGACAGGCAGGGTACACCCTAGACAGGTAACCAGTTTGTCGCAGGGCCAACACAGAGAGACAAAAAAAACACTTCACTCACATTCATTCCTAGGGGAAATTTAGAGTGACCAATTACCCTAACATGCATGTCTTTGGATGGTGGGAAAAAGCCAGAGTACCCGGAGAGAACCCACGCATACACGGGGAGAACATGCAAACTCCACACAAGGCCACTGTTGGAACTGTTGGAACCCCATCCCAGATGGCTCAAACTAGCGGCCTTTTTACCGTGAGACAGTGGTGCCAACCAACAGGCCAACGTGCACCCTATTGGGCCTTTTCCATTGCAGTTGCACAGGGCATGGTACAACACAGTACAGCACGACACGCTGAAAACGACCAGGACGGTTTTTGTTTCCACACAGGAGAAGCAGGAGCCTTCTACCTGGAAGTAGGTGGAGTAGGTGTGGTCGAGACTGCCGTGATGTCACTGCCGTGCCATGCGGTGGTTCGTAAAGTAAAAACAACAACGGAGGCATTGGATGATATCAAGGTGTTACTGCTGTTGTTTTTTCTCTGTGGCTTGTAGTCACCGAAGACAGAGCCAGATATTTTTAGAAGAGGCGAAGCAAAACACATATGACGACAATTTCCTTTGACCAATCAGTGGAGAGCCGTCAGGTACGTCACGTTTTGAGTTGGTTCAGCACGGTTAGAGCTAGCTCTGAAACTGGTGCGAAAAATCGTAACGGCTCGTAACGGGTTTTTCCCAGAGGAAACACAAATAAAGCGTGCCATGCCGTGTGGAAGGGTTACAAAAATGTGCAGTGGAAAAGGCCCATATGTTTACTGGAAAAAGGTCATTGTCACTATGGTTTCTTCAAGCTGGCATAAATTAGCTCCTTTGTGCTTGAAATGTAGATGACTGCCAGAATACTAGCTTTATACGACTGCAAGATGATTAAGAGTAACAACAATGGATGCTCATATTCCAAAGTTGCCATTTGAGAAAAAAAAATGGCTGGTACTTTACGTCCAGATGCAAGTCTGGTAAAAACAATTTTTGAAGTCTGTAATCCAAAAAATGTAAAATGAGAACACCTACTATATAATCTGTCAATCCTTTCCCCAGATCATCGTCATCCTAACAATTCCTCATCTCCTTCAGCTCTGCTGGTCTCATTGCCAATACTGTCAGTAGAGACATTAACAGGTATACTCCAAGGATGCAGCCTCCCACAGGGAGATCTGAATCAAATGAGTGAGAAATCTGGGCTAAGAATGGAACGTGAATGGTTTTTACTGAAGGGACATTTTCTCAGAAGGCTTATTTTTTGTGCCATCAAAGAAGTTTCTGTCCACTTGCAAAAGAAATTCCTCCACAAGAACTTATTTGTGTCACCTCATTCAAAAACATTTGATGCCCCTCAGCAATTGGAGACTGTGTCCGGGAAGTTTGAAGAGCAGCATTAACAATGAAAGCCTTTTTGTGGCGATGCTTTAATTTTCCAGCCATCCGAGAGGCAGGCTAGACCCTGAGCTAGTGTTGGGCATCACCATTAATTTCCTGAACTGATTCAAAACAATGCACAACAGCCTGATATGATTCAGTTTCCAACAAATCCAGTTTAATTTAAATTCATTTACAGATATTTATGTAACACCAATTTCTCTTGAATATTAAATACATTCTCAGATAACTTTTTTCTGAAACACCTTTATTAGGGAGTAGTCAGATTACTGTAATAATCTGACTTGACATGTCTACATGCACATCTAAGATACAATATTTGAAAGATTGTCTACATTTCAGAGTATATGTGCAAGATGATGTCACTTCCTGTTATTTCTAAAGACTTTTGGTGTTTTTTTAACATGGCATAGCCTATGGTCTCAGTGTTATCTGATAATTTGAAAGGTAATAAGCTGCTAAATGGTTTACAGATGAATATAATCCAAAGGTTGTTAAAAAAAATTCAAATTTAGCATTATCTCAGCGAGAGAGGCTGACACTGGTGAGCTTTGAACATAATCCATCAAAATCTATTTATCCTCCTTATTTGTGTAGTTTCTGGTAGTTTTCCAGCCTTGCATTCAGAATTTTGATCATCCTGTGTCCAGAAACAAAGTTATTACAAGTGTTACTTGAAAAATCTGAATTTGTTATTGTCTGGGAGAAAAACTTATTTTGGATGGAAGCAACACTTCAGTTGTGTATAAGATCTTGTTGAACATCGGAACATCGTTGAGTCATAAAGTTGAGTAGGGCCACTGTTCTAACCTGACAAAAAGTGTATATATATATACAGTATTTATATATATATATCATCAGTCATTTTCTGTACCGCTTATCTAGTTCAGGGTCGCGGGGGTTGCTGGAGCCAATCCCAGCTATTATCAGGCGGACGCAGGGTACACCCTGGGCAGGTCGCCAGTCTGCCGCAGGGCCAACACAGAGAGACAGACAACCATTCACACTCACATTCACTCCTCGGGGCAATTTTAGAGTAACCAATTAACCTAACATGCATGTCTTTGGACTGTGGGAGGAAGCCAGAGTACCCAGAGAGAACCCACACATACAAGGGGAGAACATGCAAACTCCACACAGGAAGGCCGCTGTTGGAATTATTTGAACGCCCTCCCCAGCCGGGTATCGAACTAGCGACCTTCTTACTGTGAGGCTGCGGTGCTACTGTGCTATATGTATATATATATATATATATATATATATATATATAATGGAAATGTGAATCGATTCTGAAGATAATCGTTTGGGACAACGCGGTACTCTGCCAGTTTCTCAGTCCAGTAGCTGCTACCTTGATCAGATCCAATGTGTAGATCAAACCCACGATGTGGGAACATCCTGGTCAAGGGGGAAACATCCAGCAACAGGTTAAAACACGTCAGATACCTGAAACCATCTGCAGTCATACGTGACAGCTAGCTTAAAATAAAACAATCTGTTAACTTATTCTGCGATGCAAAAACGTTGTTGTTTCTTTATACGTTTGTTCTGGGCATGAATCATCAACACATGGAGTTTCTGAGTCTTTCTGTATGAACGCTGAGCCTTTGCTTCAATTTTAACATTCTCTTCATCAACATTACTCCGCCGAAAAATGATGATGAATTCCTCAGATGCATCCTGCAGTCCTCTCTGTCTAGCCTCCTCTGATATTTCCCAACGATTACTCCAGAAATTTAACACAATTTTCTTCAGAATATGTTCACTGAAATCACTGAGCAATCCATGTTGATGTACGCAGAAATTAGCTAAAAACGGAAAGTTTGCCAGACTTAGCAACTGTAACTATGGGGGGCGGGGCTTAGCAAAGGGTCAATTGTAAGAGCATGTGGAGGAAAGAAAAGAATAGTAATTAACATTTAAACTTGCGCAATGCACCTTTAAATTGACTGAATCATTTTTTTAAAACCCAGCTCCAGTTGCCAGTCCACCGCAGTGCCAACACCGAGTAACAACCAGTATTTTTATTGGTATGAGATGACAGTGCTAAGGTATCCACCATACAGCCATGCTCCCCCCATTCATTCTTTTTCTTTCCACTTTTAATTTCAAATATTTTATCCACTTTCTTTTATCACAACAGCAACTTATCCTTTCCAAACAGCTGATCCTCATCAGCTTCATATCTAAATGTGAAGAGAAGTCAGACTTCAAAATATTGCCATGCCACAAAAATTATCATAAGACTGAACTGCAGACACATGAATAAATAAATCAGCATGCACAAGCATAAATACATTAATCTGCTAAAAGATCTGTTTTTCAGCAGAATTCAGCAACTCAAGTAACTAAAGAATAAATATCAGCACTGTTCGAACTTTTGTGTGCTTTCCACCATCCTCATTAGGTGCAGCAAATGTGTATGTATTTTTCATACCGTCTGTGCTAAATGAAATGGAAAATCATTGCTGAATATTATTTATTGTTTGCAGCCTATCCACTCTGTCTGACACTCACACGTGCGGTGCTTAGCAATGTGGTGGCGATGAAAGCAGGTGAACCCAGATAAAGATTATATTCTTTTACAGAACTATGCTCAAAAGAGTAATGAAACCTCAACAAGTAAGAGCCTTATAAGAAACCTTTATCAAAATATCTGTTTAAGCTAGCGAAGTTATTTTTTCAGTGGCTCTCACCCACCACCAGTATGTTAGACCATACGTTAGACTGAAACTGTGCAAAGACGTGACCTGTTGTAGAAGTTGCATCCTGAGTGGGAGTTATTTCAAAAGAACATTAAGCTGCAATTTGACTCCAGTTTTATCACAAAACAAAATGATTGTTTTTGTGTTGATGGACCCTAACTGGGCAATTTATTCATGACACGCAGCAAAACTTAAAATGTAATGTATTTCAGGGGATCAACAAGCAATCACTGGGCTGGGATGGTGTTGGAAAGGATGAGATGTTGCATGCTAGAAACAGATATTTTTACAGCAAAAGGTCTCACATCTGTAATTATCTAGAGTCAGGAAAATTGCTCCAAGTACAGTTTTATCACATTGTCTCAATGATACTACACCAGTAAAATCTGATGTTTTTTAATTAAAATTCACAGACCCATAGCAGGATCAATAATCCTCTCAACTGTATTTGGCCTCTCAAGGCTCCAAGCACATCTGATATGTTAACTTTAACCGTGATAGATGTAATCCAATTAACTTTACCTCTAGTCATGTTACAGAGGTGGAATGTACTTCATTTGATGGTTATGTTTTCTTGGATCCTAATTATCTGATATAATTTATTCCATTTTTATTTTGTCGGGCCAAAATATATTTGAAAAGATGAAAAAAGAGCCTAACATCCTTCATTTAAAAAACAAAAGAGAAGTAAGAATTATTCTACCTTACCAAAAGACTGCTGCAAAATTTCTGTGGGCCAACTCATTAACTGTCATTAACTTTCAGAACATAAGAAACAAAATCTGCCTGATCTGTCAAAACTGAGACTATTTAGCCACAATACCCAAAGGCGCATGTGAAGGAAATCAGGCACTCAGCATCACCTCATTAAAACCACCCCTACGGTTAAACATCACGCCAAAGGATGTTTTCCTGTCATGGGATCTGAAACACTAGTCAAGATGGAAGGACAGATGCAAGTAGAAAATTACAGAGCAAATTTGAATGAAAGCCATGTTTTATGCTCTGGATGTCAGGACGTGTGATAAAAGTTCACATTTTAAATTGACAGTGATCCAAAGCTTACTAACAGGAGTCACTTCAAGAGAAGTCTGAAAAGCCTGAATGACCCAAACTGAAAAGGTTACCGATGCTTCTATGATTTGCTTGAGTGAATGGGAGCAACTTCTGAAGAGAAAGGGGAGCCTAGTTTCCGTAGGATAAATCCCATGAAGACCCAAAATTCCACTGATGAAAAAAAGGCATTTCCACAACTTACTGCTATGCCACTGACTTTTCTGTGGACAGAAGGACTAGTGGGTGAAAAGGACAAGTTCTGGAAATTATATGTGTAAAGAAACTCTTTAATTTGCTATTCATTCTTTCGTTCATTCTACTTAAAGCATTGATGAAATGAAGGAGTTTTGCTGCAGATAATGTCTTATATAGTGGCTGCCCTGTCTCGCCCATTTTACTGGACGTACGCTGAAGGGCGACTCAATGTAATATCTTCCAAAGGACTCGAAGTGATTCAGAAACCGGTGAGTAAATGCACGTATATACTCCTAGAAATAAGGTCCAGGTTGGAAAAAAAGAAAGTTATCCTTTAAGAGATGACATACAGTATGAGCATGTTTTTAGTGGCTATAGTAACAATAGCTTTATTCTAATCCCATTTTCAGTTTAGGGAGGAAAATGGTCTGAATCTTGATGGAAAATGAGCCCTTTGTTCAGTTATAACAAAGCTGCTTTTGTGGTGAAATACAAAAATTCAGTCTTGAAGGGGTTGGCCTTGCATCACCTCTGTGAGCACAACCTACCTGCTGTCAGCTGTGTTTTCATCATGGTGCTTTCTTTATCGCTGCCATCTTAATCTAGTCTGACAGAATTTCAACAGCTTGCTCCCACACAGACACCTCAGTCCTTTGTCACGTGTGCTGTCATCTGCAATGTTCTATACATTTAAATAAACTCAAAGATGAGAAAACCCAATGTCTAATGTTTATTAAGTTCTCTTTCCTTTTATTTCCGTGTCTACTGTCCTTCATCTCCCTGAATTCCAACATGTCATAAAGTGATTTAAATGAGGCTGTAACAACGCTGTCAGCTGGGGTATTTAATAACTTGATAAAGCAAGCCAACTTTTTGGAATTGCCAAGTAAAGCTGTGAAATGACAGAACTATAATTGAGATTTTCACTCTGATGTAAAAAAAACAAAACAAAACCAAAACTCAAATCAAAAACTCCTTCAGACTTTGTCCTCCTCCAGTCAGTTTGTGTAGTTTTAAGTTTCTACTGGTTTGCATGCCAAATGAAATATGGTGAGCTCTTGCTAGAACCTTACCTGACACTGAATTAACATAATTTGTTTTGCTGTTGTGCCACCTTCCATTAGGATGAAAATTCAGAAACTACCGTGCAGTAGTGAGACATCACATTGATTTAAGTGTAATTACTTGACTCGACTGAGTTGATGAAGCAATGAGAACACACATACGTTAAACCAAAGACTTTCCTCTCATAATTTAATTCCTATTCATTTAAAAATGTTAAATGTTGAAAGCCTAGATGAAAGGTTTAATTTACCTACAGTACTGTATGTGCAGTGGGTCTCATTTCTACTACTGATGATGTCTAGCAGAAATAACAGCAGTGCTGTTTGCATTCAAGACTATCTCATTACCTTTATGCTCCTGCTTCGCATTATAAAACTGTAGTAGGATGTGATATTGGGCATTGGTAACTTTTGTACTTTTGAAAATCTAATCCCCATGTGAGCAGCTGTCTTGTTTTCTCAGCTGTTGACCTCATCTAACAATGATAGTTAATGGAAGAGGCTACGAAGGTGCGAGGTAATCTAAGAATGAAACATTATATTGACATGCAGTGGTTTAAGGCATCCATCTTGGATGCCTCCTGGGAGCTTGCAGGTGAGGTGTTTCAAGCATGTCTGACTAAGAGAAGACCGTAGGGCAGATCCAGGAAAGGCTGGAATGATTAGATAGCATGGTTAAATTAGAAACGCCTCAGTATGCCTCTAGGAAGAGTTGGAGTGTAGGTGGCAGAGGTGAAGACGGTTTGGGCATTTCTGCTTAGACTGCATTACCTGAATCCAGTTAAGAGGTAGAAAATAAAACTTGGGTGAGTGTATTGTGAAAACAAGTGGGAATAAGCTTTAGCTCTGTTTAACGGTGGTGCATAGTTCTATTTATGTGGATGTCCTCTGATTCACGTCTGTCATGCCCACTGACTTTTAACCATCATGAAATGCAGTTGTGATCTCAGAAAAGGCTGGAAATTGCACGTAGTTGACATCTTTAGGCAGCTGGGATTTTATGGTTAATGTATATTTTCTGATGTGTATAAAGACTCCCATCCTAATTTAGTGTTATAACAAAAGTGAACTGTCCTGAGAAAAACACTCCAGTCTCATGACACATTGCTTCTGGTGTCTGACCCACTAGACCAGCACAAATTTAACGATATTAGGAGCGACATAACATATGACACTTAAAGACGTCTTGCATCGCACTAAGATTATTTTTAGCAGCGAGAGAGGATATTAGTTAATTTGTTGCCATGACAACAAATTCCACTTTTCTGGGGTTTTGGGGGTATAATATGATCTGCTGTGCACTGATGTGAAGACCCTGTTCATGGTCTGGATTGATACTGGATTCATATTTGCGCTGCATCTGTGTCGGTTTCGCTGTCACCACTGTCTGCCCTGCGCTGGTCCACAGAGACTCAAACGCACCTCTTCAAATCCCCTTTTTCTACTCAAACATGAGTGTATTATATGAGTGAGTGTCTCCAGTTATTGCCGCACCACTCCGCCTCCTCTCCGCTAGAGCAGCCTCACAATATAGGTCCAACAAATATGAAATTTCTGTAGGAACAAACAAGAATCTGACATTACAATAGGTATGCGCTGTCAGTAACGGCATTGTAATGATGGGCATAGTGATTAGTTAGATTACCCCGTTACTGAAAAAAGTAGTGCCGTTAGTAACGCCATTAATTTTAACACCGTTATTCCCATCACTGGTTTTAACCAATCAAAAACTGAGTCTACTTTGGGCAAATCATATTATTACCGTACCACCAGAAAAAAGTGACATTATTTTTCTTTGGAGAACTGACATATGCTGCAATATTGACTTTATGAAATAGTTTGTACTGCTATGTCATAACTCCTTGAAAGGTGATAGCTACAAATTTAATTCCTCGGTGGTGTGTCGCACTTACATTCAGTTACTCAGTTAGCAACAGCAATGTTACAAGAACTGGCTAGCCATTAATTAACATTAGCAAATATGTCCAGGAGGAAAGTAGCAACTCTGCATAGCTTTTGAGCCCCATTACTACCTTTACCATCATCCTTCTTATTTTTTTTTGTCCGCTTGAATTTGAGAATTGTAAGACAAAGAAGATGCTATTTCTACACAGAGCAAATGAGCTACTGTAGCAACTCCTGAACTAATGCTAATGCCGCAGAATCGTTCAGTGTTAGATGGTATGGCAATCAGATGTAAATATTTATATAGATTGGTTATATACTGTATATTGGACGCATCAAAATTGATAAAAACTATTTATATGCTAAATAAATTTTCAGTAAGATTAATACTTTTATTCTGCACACCTCTAGACATTCTGTGGATGTATTATGTTTGAAAAATTGTTTTGATGAAAAAGTTGTTGCTATTAGCCTTTAAAGCAGAAATAAATCAGTAAAAAGTAGGATTTAGAAAGCTGTCTGTCATTAAAAGCAAAGGAAATTGGTAGAGAATATACATTATGATAATAATAGATACTAGATTTTAACACAAAATCAAGTGGTAAGACAGGCAAGCAAGCCAAATCTAACTGAATTAAAGCTGTGATCAGTGATTCACATTATTTCCACTGGTGGGTTCAGATTTGCGTTCTCACAAACACACATTCAACTTTAAACTAAAGAGAAAATATATCCATGTCTTTGATTAAAGAATAAGTAAAATAAAGAAAATTCCTTTAAAAAAAGATGAAAATAAATCATTTATCAGCATGCCTGAAAGTGTGGGAACACTGGGCCACCACTCTGTCAGTTCAGCCACTGTCTGGCTGTCCAGTGGAAGATAGAGTGACAGCAATGACTCTGCCCACCTGGTCAGCCAGGAAACCTTGAGTTGCTGTGACAAGGTGATGGATATCCTGTGCTGCAGGAAGTTTTTCCTCCAGGCTGCTGCTGAACTGACAGATGTACATCTCTTATTGAAACCACTCACTGCTAAAACCACACAAGCCTCTGGATGTCAGCACAGATGAAATATTCATAGATGGGGTGGGAATATGATTCAGATAGAAATTATGCCGTTACAAAATTATTATTGATGCATCTTTTTCACTACGTGACTCTTTGACTACTTTCTGAGTTGGTTTCTCATATTTGCTGTGACAAAAAAAGAAGACAACTCCTTCATCTGGTTAATACAGGGTGACGTCTGTTTCCACCACCTAAGTGAAAAATATGGAGCTGCATCAGATCTCTGCGGTCTTAGATCATATTTCTATCAGAACGTGTGTTTATTTTGGTGTTTACCCACAATGCCCTTGGTTTGACCGATGATGACCTTTGTGTTGTAGTCTGCTTCCTGTATTTGTTTGACTTGAAGCCAGCTGGGAGCTACTTTTGTAGGTGGACCAGAGTTTGCAAATTTGTCTGCATCAGACTTTGCTTGTTCATCCAAACCTCCCGGAGCGCACCGGACTTTCCGAGCAAATCAAACGTTCACTTTAATGGAAGGTGCCGATCTACTCACAATTGTTTGCTATATGTCGGACCGGGCTTGCACTTCCACATTTTTAAGTGCAAACCAATTTTCTGTGTTCATCAGCATCGTGTTATCAATTAACAATTAAATAATGAATTTTTTAACATTTGTCCATCTTTTCAAAATCGTCCACATCTGCATTGTGATGTATCTATAAGGTAATTTTGCCTCATCCCTTTTTATAGACACAGGTTTTAGTTTCTCTCAGGTTGTACAATGAACATCCTCCGTCTAAGTTAATGAACCAGAAGAATATGGCTAATTATATCACACATACTTTACTTTAATAGTTCATTAGAGAACAATTTCCTAAATGTGGTGATCTAAATGTGTCTGTGCTGGTAAATTGGTCAAGAAATGATTTGTTTGTAATTTTTCTCTTTGCATCCTTCAAGTTTCAGTGTGCTGAGTTCTCAGTCACCGTAACACAAACAACAGAAGCACTTCTGTTGCTCCTTAATATTTAATCTTAAGAAGCTCTTCACAGCAGTGACAAATGCAGCCATTTACCTCTGAAACACACACACACACCAAAATTGCAGTGTCAGGCATCTGCGGTCCTTTCCTTGTTTGGCACAAAACATCTTTTCTAGCCTCATCAGTTATTTTCTACCTAAACAATCTTTTGCTATTTATCTCACCAACAGCTACCCACCCACACAGATACCCCATGTGGGAAGAAAATTTGCTTGCAGGAGCTTTGCTGGGTTATTTTCCCCATTCTACCTGTGTTTTCTCTCTTTAAAAAAAAAAAAAAAAGTTTATTATCACAGTTGTAAAGAACGAATGATACAGCAGAATAACCCCACAGTCTGTCCAGCAACAATAACCAGGCCCCCAGAAGAGACCTGCAAGGTCTTTTTTTGTTTTTTTTTTCCATTTCCTCTATTGCTTTAAACGTAGAGTCCAAAGTCCCCCCACCGTTTCTGTTTGAAAACAACAGTATTCAAACTGAGCGCCCCTCCCTCTCAGGCTAATGGCCGCCTCGTTCTTCAGCCTATTCAGCTTCAAGCCTCTCCTTCAGAGCTCAGAAGCGGGTAAAAGCCAAACTAAGGCCGAGTCCACATGGAGCTGAAGCCGGTTTAGGTGTGAAACCGATAGCAGAAATCCGGGGAAAGGTTTCAGGATCCCCCTGAAACCGCTGTAGCACATCATACAAGGCTGTGGGTGGCGTTATGATGATAAGTGTAACAGTTCAAACCTAGAACAAGACACAGCACATGCACAAATAAAGACACCGCGTGTCGCTGAAAAACAACAAAGGAAGAGCAGAACGGTAAATATGGCTGAGGATTTACGAGGCAAACGCTAAAGTTTTCTACACAGTTGAAAACAGTCACTCACTGATGCCATTGCTGTAGTGAATTTTTTTTCAATTAATTTTATTGTTTTAGTGAACGAGACCAACGCATGTGCCCCCCCGCTCCATTCCCTTCCTTGCGTGGTTACGCCGTCCCCATGAAACCCAAACCCGTTGAGGTTTCAAACATTTCCACCATGGAACCCGGTTTCAGAGATGACCGGTTTCAGGAGGCTGATCCCTGGTTTCGTGAGGATGATGGGGCATATTTTTAAAATTTTTTGACAGTTTTGCTGTCATTCGGTGCCGTGTGGACGGCCCCTAATATTAACCCTGGTTTTCCAACGTGCATTATCTAAAGCTCTTACCTTTTCTTCAGTGCATCCGCTGTTCTTTTTAAAAAAAAAAAATTTCCTTCGAGAGTTTGAGTGACTGGCTTCTGCTCCAATCATTAACTTATTCCCACACAGCGTCATGCCCTTAGCTCTGTCATTGGCTGGCGATATAAACAGAAATCTCCACCCAGAAACGTCCCGACCAGAACATAACAAAGCTAAAAAGCGAATTACAGACAGGGAGAGAGGGAGTTGCATTCAAACTCACCACGGCACACAAGTAAAGACCCAAAGGCGCGGTTTGAGATGGATTTCACTTGCACAAGTCTAACGTTTATTTTCAGGGGGGGGGGGGGGGGGGACTTTGGACTCTACCTTTAAATTCCTTTCTTTCTCACATAACTACTGATGACATTCCAATGGAAACTGTGAACTCATGACAATTCTGTGATGCAGTTTCAATGTAATCAGTGGGATAAAAAGCTGATCATTCTCATCATGTGCATAGAAAATGAAAAAAAAAAAAAATCTAAATCAACAAGCAACCATCATATGGCCATGAAGCAACCATAGCTTAGCATTTCAAGTAGTATTTGGTTCAGTTACGGGCTCATTTTGAGGTAATTTGATGAAAAAAAATTTAAAGCATGACGGCAAAAATAGCTATAGGACCACAACCATAGACATTTACTTTAAATGGTGAGCTATACTTGATACATTTTAAATCATGCTTCTTACCATTTACATGGTCATAGGATTCAAATCCATCCCTTTAAGATCTAGATCAATTTAACTCATTTAGTCATACATACATCAAAATGTATGTATGACTAAGTGAGCTTCGGGATATGGCAGGTGAAAGTTTACCTCATGGTGGATGTGAGGGCTGCAGGCGGAGATGGGAGATTGCTGGATGAGAGGTGATGCTGCAGGTGGAGATGGACATTATGCAAGTTGATGGTTGCTATAGGTGCAGATAAAAACAAAAGGAAGATCAGATCTTCTTTTCTTTAAATAAAGTTTTTTTTTCTGATTCAAATAAAGAATTCAGAGTCTTACAACCAAAACACTATTACAACTGGGGATATAGCTAGTATTTATTTATTTAACACTGCTATTTTTTACTCAATACTTCGCCTGGCAGAACTTCGAAATTAGATTAAATCTCATATGAAAATAAGTAAAGTTTTTCAGCACCATGGACAGAGATTTTCAGCAGGTTGGCTGAGACCTGGTGACATAGAAGCTTCACTTCATCTGTGTCAGAGGTTTGGTATACGTTTTTAATTGAGAAAATTTCATAGAAACAATTATTTTAAGTCAAGTGTGGCAAGTCATAATTAAAGAAGAATGCTTTATCAAATACGTATATAGTGAAGTTTTAAAAAATTAAGCTACATTATTGACACTGAAATGTTGCTAAATTTTCAATGTTAAAGCAATCTTACACTAAAATGGGTTGTTTTGATAACGAGTGCTACTTTAGTTAATGCAAATTTAGATTCACATTAACAGTACCTTTACATTTGTCACACAGGTGGTGTGCAAGCTCTTTAAAAGTACCAGCTAAGTCTTTTTCCCATTTTAAAAAAGGGAAGTGTAAACATTAAGTAAGATTTTATTTACAAGGAGATTGGTTTAATATATGAAAAGATTTGTATCCCCGAAGCATCTAAAAACACCTGTAGTTGTGCAAGAACTACTTTCTTCAATATTTTAGATATAAAAGGAAGCTTTGAAATTGGCCTATAATTTGTGTGCACTGCAGAATCAAGACTAGCAGGATGTGGTTGTGTATGCGGTGGTGTCTCTATGTTTAAATCCCACGTGTGTTGTTTATATTTTCGCATTTTATCATCTCGATCAGCTGTTTATCAAAACTATCCGCAGAAATGTGGTTTAACCACCACTGTTGATAGTTTTTGTCTCAATAAATTAAGAGCTGCTCTGTGTTTATGGGTTTATAAAGTAGTTGTTCGGTCTCTCCAGTGTAAAGGTCTGAACATGCCTCGCTGCTCTGCAACACCACATTACTCAGCTTGTGTTTGGCTGGTTTATTAAATAAGGAATCACCATTGCATGATTCTACTTAAACGCCCTACTTTTATTTAGTTTTTTTTTTTTATTACACTTTACTTTTAAGATATCTGTGAACTGTCTATATGGTTTCTAAATGTAACCAGAAAGTTGAATATCTTGAGTTGAAACTCTTTTTTGAGTATTTTGGATATAATGCTGGTATAAGTGGCACTGACTCATACAAAAGGGCCGACTGACAAAGAAAAAAAAAAAGAGTGGATTGATCATTTGGAGGGAAAGTAATGAGCCCTCAACGGGCAGTGGAATCAGAAAAGCATGTTTACTGTCAGTCACAGAGGAAAGAAGCAGCTGATGTATGAAAAGAACAACATCTGATGAGCGAAAGCAAATGAAGTGTCTCCAGCAGGTTTGTAATTGTAAAAGGGCAACATGTCACAGATTCAGCCCTGCCTGGGGAAGACTGATGTTTCACAGGTGAAGCCAGATAATATTTAGCTGTTGGGATTCTGTTCCTGACCAAAGGAAGTGAGGAACTCTGAAATGTTATCACTGTATCCTGCCAAGAGGAGTTTCTACTGCACAACTTAAAATCTGTCTTTTGATTTAGGCAGAAATGTCACTTTATATCCTCAACTTTTACTTTTCCCCTCTTGTTCCAATCTTTTACTTTAACAAACCCTCACATCGGTTAATGAGGACAATATGCTGGAGCTTTACTGACTAAAGAGTTTTTTCTGGTTTGCACATGCTTTTCTGTTTGTGTATGTTTGAGCTTCTACAAGTTGAGTTCAGAAGTCTAACCAGAAAACCTCTTTCTTTCCTTTAATTTTTTTATTTTCACAAAAAAAGAGTACATTTTTATCCTGGATTTAATGCTCTTCAAGTCATTTAAACCTTGAATTTAGTAATTAAATAAAAAAAAAAAAAACACTGAAATTGAGAAAGTATGCAATGTGTTCAAAAATGTTCTTGCCAGTCTGGTTGGACATGTAAGTCGAGCGGCATGTGGCCACCAGTTTGCCACCTGGACTCATTTATAATAAATTCATATTGTTGTAATACATTCTGCATTATTTCCTGAGAAAGTTTTTCCCTGCAGGGAAACATATGTTGCCACAAAACATCTTTAAATGGTTTACCAATAATAATGCCTTCACAGGTGTGAAACTGATCCATACCACTTACGCTGATGCACCCACAAATTATTACAGACATTGACTTATACGCAGTCAGGTGTTCCCTGTCATCTCGTAGGCCACACACTTTTATTAACAAATGATTAAATGCTTCTCTCTCGTAGAAGATGTTAAAATTAAAAATAGGCATCATGTTTTTATGGAGAAATTAATTAATTGATTTATTGGTAGAGCTTTAATTTGCGTTTATTGACGATGCAATAAAGTGTCACAATGGCGGATACTTGTGGTACGTGAACAAAGAAGCTTGTTGCCAACGAGTCAGAGGCAGTTAACCAAAATGAAGTGAACCCAGCTGATGAGCTGGCATGCAGGTATCCCAAGAGTGTTTCTGGTCCACAGGTCTGAATGAACCAATCAGGAGACACCTCTGATTGGCTGGGTAAGGGTGGGGCTCAATGATGGGAAATAGGCACCTGGTTAATATTTATACCAAGACTTTACCGCTGACCAAGTATTTTCTGAAACTTTCTTTCCTTTTCCAAACACATTACAGCAACTACGTATTTCCTAGAGCAAGCCATCTGTATATCAGGGTATTTTCTTGCTAGTGAGTGGACAAATTTTACTACGCGTAACAAACAAGACTCATTTTGTCATCAGTCTGGAGCGCTGTATTACCTCGGCTGACTTGAATGGCTTTTTCCTTTGGTTACATTCTTTGGCTCCCATTTGTCTTTCATCATTGTGACTTTGATCTTTGCTGCATGATTATCTTCTCTCTGATGGCATGATCTCAGCTGCTGGACAGCCTGCTGAGCTTTTTCTTTAATATTGAAACCTGAGAAACATCAATCTATCAAGTGCACTCACTCACAGACACAACCAATGAATTTGAGGTTTCTGTACATGTGTGTGATGGCTGCCTTTCATGTAACAATTTCTAATGTGGTTTGACCAATAATATAATATGAAATAATTTTTTTCTCAAAAAATGCAGTTAATTTGACTCAGCCTCCTCATTTCCCAATTATTTATAACATACATGGTTGTTTTTTTAAATAGTGTTCACACACCCTGAAATATGAGACTGTGGGCATGCTCTTTATTTTGAGATTGATAAGTAATGGTCAGTTTAAGTCAAGCTCCAAAAGCTGTGAAACAGGCAGTGTTTTCAATGCTATAAATAATATACAAATGATTCTATTAGTGGTATTATAACCTCCCTAAAGGTATTTTGTCTCAAGGCTGCTTTACAGATATATTTTCTTTGACCTTTTGTGCAAAGCTGCATCTCTTTTTAAGAGCAACACACATAAAAGCAAGCAGAAGAAAAAAGTACTCTTATCTCCTGGCTTTTGAATAATGGGTACATTGAAGAAGGAGCAGAAGCAGCTGACAGTCAGAGAGGATATGAAATCTTAATGAAGGCTGTTTGTATCGGAGCCCAGTGTCAGCGTCCTCAGAGCCTCAGTGGGTGACCTCTTGTGTAACTTCAGCTTTGAAATTTGGATTCAGAGGCTTGGTCCTCTGAATTTCTTTCCTTCTTTTCTCTTTTTATTTATTTTCATTGGACTTTTTAATGACTTGCTTGCTTTAAACTCATGTTAGCCCACATACGCAGCAACTGATGCAGCGGTGTAAAACCGCATCTGCTGTGGATCAGAGACTTTTTAAAACCTGATTTAAATTTGAAGTAACTCGGATATACATATAAAACTAAATGGGCAGGTACAAAAGAAAATGTAAAAATGTAGTACAGGTGAAGATCCTAACCTAACCTATAGAAGTAATACTGGAGTTTTACTTGTATAAAATACATGAGAAGCATGATAATGACCATAACCTGTATAATCAAGGATGTATTTAAAGACACCTGCTAAGCATATCAAGCCATCTTCAGTTTCAGTGCTATGCCTTTGATAAAACAGTAGCTTTGGACGACTAAGCAGGTGTGACTGAAAATTTGATCTACCATGCTGATGTTGGCAGCTATGAGGGATGCTTTTTCAGCAGGAGGTAGACAAGCAGTATTAAATCTGTTCTGGGCTATATTTATTTTAGGATAATGACCATTTACTTTGTGGTGAAATGATGGCAGCATTTGAGGAGATTTTCCTCATCACTAGCTCTGCTATTATGTGAATATTTAAAAAGTGTACAGATGCAGGCATGAAAAAGTTCCCCTTTCTGCCGACTGCCAGCCAATTACCAGCGACTTGTCTGCTAATTCAGTCGCACAGAGAAACGCCTGTGTGCCCAGAGGAAACGATTTCAGAGCATAAATAAATGCCCGGAACAAGGACGTTTCCACACGCCAAGTTTGGACACCGTGCGTGATGACGTATTTGCGGGACAAATCGTTCAGCCAGTGATAGTGCAGTAATAGTGCACTAATACTGCACCACTTCTGGCAGAAAAAGGCAGAACTTTTTCACGCCCGCATCTGTTACTCTTAGTAACAGTGTAACATGTAGATTAAAACGGACTGCAATGATTTAAAAGTCATTTCAAATCTCTATAATCAAAAGTAAAATGAAAACATTTATGTTTAAATGAAGAATTTTTTTTTTAATCATGCAACAGGTGTTGTAAAGCTTGCGATGTAGGGAAATTTAATGCTCCATCACTCTTTGGGATCTTAGCAGATTTTGACAACCCATCCTCACTCCCCACTCTACACTGTATACAAATGCATGAACTGCAACCCTTCCATTGGTTTCCAGTATACAGGCCTCTCCTTTGGGGCCATTTTTTCACCTGCAGACTTGTCTGGAAGACCTCAACTGAATTTGTTCAATTAACAGACATGAGCCTGTAGCCAGTTTTCTTTCCAGGTGATGTCACACTCGGGATTGATCACCACAGTTACTGAGAAACATGTTGCAGAGATGAGTGTGTTGTACAAAGGTTCTTATGGCTCTTATGCACCAAAAGGCCACAGAGAATGGCCTCCTGCTGTGTTTCTTCCTGTTGAGAGAATCTGGGCAAAACAAGCACTTCAACACATTGCAAAGATGACTATTTGCCACGTAGGATGTACAATCTGTGCCTGAAAACATGATTTTGCAGAGAAGAAGAGAGAATTCTGATTATTAAGTAAAGTAGGAAATCTGTTTGGATAAAATCATTTCATCATTAGTTCAGGATTTAATATCCAAGATAGTTTTAGCTCACTGGCTGAGTTGTAGCAAAAAACCTGTTTATCTACTTAAAATATCATCATGCTTCTAAGCATGTAAATTCCATGCATCAAACAAAGTCATATCTCTCTAACTGATAGACCCAACAGTGACTTAACAGAAAATAGAATAAGATGTTCAATGACAGTATATTGTCAATTTTGTGTATAAGAGCGTATGATTATAAAATTGTATAATTTACTATTATCCACATGATTTTAAGCCTAAAAACATAGTTTTGGTGTCTATGCACCAAAAGTTTTGGTGCCAAGCAACGACATTTCTTTGCCAAATTCACCGTTGTTTTTTTGTGCAGTGACAATAAAGGAAGTCTAAGTCTAAGTCTATACCCTACCAAAGGAGAATTCCAAAAAACATTTTGAAAAACACTTAAGAATGAGAGCATTTATTAAAGCAACCTTTACTGATGTTGCATTGTTGCACTATTTTCTTAACAGGGTAAAATGATGTGGATGAAGTAATGGAACTCTGAAACACAAGACAGACCCACCATTAATCAAAATAAAATATTATTCCAGTCTCTAAATATTCAATGAAAACTCCAACCAATCCTTGAAGTGGGGTGCACCCCTAGGATTGGCCGAGGGACCTGCCTGTCAGACCTTTGCTTCTGCATTGGGGGGCAGAGGGAATGGGGGGTTGGGTCTTAGGAGTGAGGTGGGACTGTTGACATTCAAATAATCTTGCTGTGCTTTCTGAAATGCAAGATAGGTAAGGGTTGCTTTAAGTAATTTTTGTTTTCTAGCTCTTGTATTCAAGTTTTTTATGTGGAGTCATTTGATCTTCTAACTAACCTTCCAACTTCTGAAAAGCAAACCCTCTTGGAAAGGTGCAGATGTAAGTCATGAGAGTGAAAATGTGTTGCTTTAAAGTTCTACTTTCGATCACCTACTGTGCAGGGATTTTTTTTTTTTCACAAACACTGCAGAACTTATTCTATCATTAATGATGTGGATCTTAAGGCCCTGTAAATAACAACAGCAGATTACAGTTTCCAAAGCAATATTACACAAGTTTCTGCCTTAAAAACACCATGCTTCTGACTCATTTTGATGGCTCATTGACATTTGTTAGGCACATCTCAGAACTTTGCCCTGAAACATCCCAGGGTTGAGAAGCCAGATTTCACATTATGTTGCATCACATGATAGCTGTGTTTTGCTTTATGGGACCAAGACACATGCCAGCAGCTGGATACCGACACACCAGCCGTTTTAAAATCTGCCAAAAGTCAGAAGTTCAGTTTTAAAGATTTCTCCTCATCCTCTGAGTACTTTTCTGATTATAACATGATGAAAGCCCCAGGAGTATATGAATAAACTTGAATATTTTTACTTGTTGGTCTTTATTTATCTTTTATTTTAAACTAAAATACAGGGTAATCCATCCAACTCATTTTTTATTCCCGGGATTACCAATCACTTTACAGACCTGCCGACAGTTACTGAAATCAGTTGTGCAACAGCATTATATTGGTATTGCATCAAAATGACCATGTAATTTCCAAATCATATGTACCTTTGGCATGTATAGCATTTTATATGATTTCTTCACATTGTTTTCACTTCAAACAGCGTTTAAATGAATAAGAAGTTATTGCACTTTGTTTTATTAGCATTTTGCAGCATGTGCAGCCCGGTGCGCAGACAATTGCTCACAGCACTCACAAAAAAGAGACAATTGCTCACAAATTGCTTAACCAGATTTATTTTTCATTAGACTACATAGCTGTAACCAGAGGTATCAAGTAATGAAGTAAAAAATACTTTTTTATGGAGGCTCTGAGTGCCTTGACTGGTCTGCTGGTCAGAAACATATTGATTTTTTTTTTCTTTTTTATATATTTTTTAAAGGTCATGATGCCCTACATTGGTGCAGCAGATTTCCTGCCTGGCACTGTCTCCTGCCCACAGACAAACCAGTTTGTACATAGTAATCATGGTGACAACAGTAAAGTTTTTATTTTTTTAACTAACAACATGAGCAAAGCACATGAAGGTGGAACAGCTGAGAGAAAGAGGAACCTGGTGATGCAGGTAGACTTGATCTTGGTAGAGTGGGGCAGGGACGGGCGATGTTTCAAAACATTGGAATAAGTCAGGACGAAGCCGCAAATGTTGCAACATCACGAGAGTTCACTGTTTGATAGTGATACAGATCAGACAACTGGTGTGTTACAAGCAGCAGATTTTTAGCTGAAGATAACATGATGATACTGGCTGAGATCCTCTCTGTTTACCTGGTGTTACAGTTTTGTGATGTTTCCCATCAGCCCAAACAGAAAATTCTGAAAATATGCTGAAAAGTCCAACTGTAAATATAATTTTCTTATATGGAATTTCCTGGTATAACCTAAATAAAATACTAGTTAATATCTAATGTGCTATATTAAACTGACAGGTGGGTATTGTAATGCCCGGCTATGTTAGTCTGTCCACACATACCACATCTGTCCTGGTCCAACTGGTCAAATAGTTTCAATTGACAATTGTCAAACTGACTGAATCCGATTGTCAGTGTGTTTATGTGGATGTAAATTGTGTGATTGCAGCTTTTTAAGTGCTGATTGGTTAAAGTTGATTTCTGAAGTTCACAACTTACGTGTGTTTGTCTTTCTTTTTACATGGTAATCACACTGTTGTATTGAGGCTTGTGGTAAGTGTAGGGGAGACAGAGGAACTGCACTGGTGGCTGATGGTGTTCTATGAATACTGGTCCTGGGGTGTCCAGCTCTGGTCGTCGAGGGCCACAATCCTCCAGGTTATCTCTGATCCAACACACCTGATTCAAATTAAATGGCTTGTTGTCAAGTTCTGTGCACCCATCAGTCTGATTCAGGTGCTACAGAAGGAAACATCTAAAACCTGCAGGACACTGGTCCCAGTGAACCGACTTTGGACACCATGGTCTACGTGGAATAATGAGCTTTGGTGGTTACTTAGCCTGGTTACGTGTGAGCATATGTGTGAGTTTGGGTGATGCGGGTGAGTGTCTGACTCCCGGTCTGATATTTTGTCCCAGTCCAGCCCTGGAGTCCCATGTAGACTATGTCCAAGGCAGAGACACAAGAGAACTGAGCAAAATGTACTTTTACTTTTATACTTTAAGTGGTTTTGAAACCAGTACCTTTATATTTTTACTTGAGTAAAAAGCTTGAGCTAATACTTCAACTTCTATAAAAGTATTTTAAAATCCTATATCTATACTTCGACTTAAGCAACGATTGTCAATACTTTTGAGACCTCTGACTGTAACAGAGGCAGATTTTGCAGGTATTTTGAGCAAAAAGCAACCTTTATGTTGACAGCACAGAGTCCTGTGTGTCCACGAGTGATGAGATCCCTGGAAAATCATTCAAATAAAAAAAAAATGATAAAAGAAGAAAAGCAAACACAACATGGGGATGTAGATGCTCCAAACCTGTTGCATGTTAATTAGATTTAGAGGTGCAGTAAAAATCTCTGCTTTGAGCATTGAACTGCATCTTATCACACACCTGGAGTTTTCTACAAATACGCAATACAAACACTAAACATCCCCAAACTCACTCCCACATAGACCCTTTCAATCATTTTTCTATGATATGTTTTTGAGGATTTTTGGACAAATTTCAGCCAATTCAAGTAACACACAAAAAATAAATAAATAAATAAATAAAGGAGAGAGATCTATAATACTTGATTGTTAAACTTCAAAAATTCAGAGTAGAAAAACGTATTATGCAATTGAGCTTTAGGATAGTTGCGAGAACTAGTGAACTTGAGAATTGTCTGTGGATGATTCTTTTCTGGAATCCATCCACAAGAACAAGGATAATTGGGCAAATTAGCATAAAATTACCTGGGGTCTCATCTGATCCTAACTAAAAGTGTAAATAAGCCCAAAACCAAAAGTTTGTGTTTGCAAAATAATTCAGATTTATAAAACCATGCACATGCACAGATTCAAGCAATTTCCTTTTTATAAATCACTCCCTCCCTGGAAGTTTGCACATATGAATTTGTCTCATATCCCGCCCACTACACACCCACATTCTACCATATGCAGTATGGTCAATGTAAAGTACCCTATGGATACTTTTGCATACAAATAAGCCAGCTGATCCGTAGCATTTAAAGCTGAATCGGAATGACCGAAAAGTCATAGAGGCCCGCAAAAACATTTTAAAGGAAAGTGGCAGCATGTTGTTGTGGCAGTAAATGATCACACTTTTTCACAATGTGTTAATGTGGAAGATGAACTGTACCACTCTGGTGATCATCAGACAGTAATGTGATGGTGAGAAAACTTTGATGAAGTGTTGATTTAAAATATAAGTTTGCTTATTATTTATTTCAAAAGTCCTTATAGTTGTAGTTCACCTGCGCAGCATAAATAACACTCACCACCTCACCATCTGTGTTTCCCCAGTCTCCAAAACCAGCGTTTGCATGGGTCAGAGTTTGTGTGAGAGAACGCACATTCTCCCATCAAGTTTGCTTTTTATAAATCACAAGTTTTGCGCAGACACAGACGTACACCAGCTTCAGATCCTGTTTTGTACATACGTAACATTTATAAATGAGACCCTGGGAGAGTTTCAGTTTGCAGAGTTTCTACCAGAAGGCAAAGTCTTCAGCCTTCTACATCCTGAGCCTTTCTCATCCAGGTCCTTTTTTCCAGAGAACAAAAGAAAATGAATAATATTTTTGTTTCTCTTGTGTCAGTAGGTGGTGTTGGAATATAAATAGCTTTGAATTCAGCTGGACAACAGACCAGACTGGAAATGCAACACAGAAGCCATTTACAAGAAAAGACAGAGCAGACTGCTTCTCAAGGAAGCTGAAACTCATAAATGGCTAAGCAAGATGTTCCATGTCTTCTATAGGTCTGTTGTGTAAAGAGCAATCTATTTTTCTGTCATGTGTTTGGGCAGCAACACTTAAAGAAAATAAGCAAACTGATTAGGAAGGCTGGTTCTCTGCTGGGGGCAAATCTGGATCCTCTGGAGTTAATAAAAGACAATGATGCACAAGCAGCTGAATATAATGGACAATCCTTCACATCCTCCACAGAATACAGTGAAGAAACAAGAGTCGGTTCGATGAGAGACTGGACAGTAAGGTACAGGAGGTCATTCCTGCCTGCCTCAGAACAAGTACGTGACAGTCAGTTATTATTATTTCTACACTGTAAAAACAGACAGCCCTATTAAGTTGTATCCACTTACTTTCTTTTTTAAACTTAACATATACTCATAGTTTTGGACAGAGAACTTAAGTTCATGAGTTTCAGATGTTTAACTTATAATTGTGAGTTGTCTTGACTTTTCTTTCAGGCCTACATCATTGATTGCACTTGTGTTCTTGAGTTAAAGCTTGCATGAACAAAAACGCAATGTATCTGGACCACAAAGGCTCATGGGAAATGCAAATCCAGCAGGAATTCAACCTTTTCTGATTGTTATTCTATTAATTTGAGTTATGTGTGTACTGCCTTTGACCTGTTCACATTTAGAGAAAGTTTTTGAAAAGTTTTGTTCAGTTTGGATGTCAACGTTTCACCATGAGTGTGAAGGACATTATAGGGAGATAAGATCATCACCACAGACTGAGGCAGCTGGTGTTGCAAAGAGAAATAGCATTTCTCAATAATTTGTCATGATACTGATTTGTCTAAGACTCTGCATCTACTCCTGCATATTTTGCTTGAGTAAATAAGCATAATGAGCTCATCTGAGTATCATCTTAATAAAATCACCTTACATATTTGCTTGTCTGAATCAAAGATTAATCAAGATCACTTGAGTTCTGTTGAAAATATTAGTTTGTCTGACTAAAAAAAGAAGATTTCCAGTACAAAACAATGAGCTATGAGAACTTGATCTTATAAGTTGAAAAAACTCAGTTGCATGTTGACTTTACCTTAAATATTTTGTTGGCCTCACTCAAAATTTTAAGGCAGCGAGGTTACAAATTATTTTAGGTTGAGTCAACTTGGGATTTTTTACAGTGTATAGAAAAAAAGAAAAAGAAACAATCCTTGTGGAATAAATAAGGTACATTTCATTCTTTCATAGATTTGATTATATCCATAACAAATAGAAGCCCAAAATAAAGCTGTTAGCTTTTATTTTAAGAACATATGAGAAATGAGATCTGCTTGCTTTTGCCAAAGGGAGAATTCTCTAATTCCATAAATGCATTAGGAGTAACTTTTATAATTGAATGAGTGACATATCGGTCTTGCACCCAGCCTACAGCTCATGGCAAGTCAGTCCTGTCAACTTAATGAGTCATTGCTAATATATGAATTCTGTCTGGAGAATTGCATTTTTGTAGCCAGCCTTATGCCTTAGCTTTATGGATAATGATAGTTTTTCCATAATTGTAACCTCGGGCCAAAATGTATTTATACTTGGATAGAAGAGACTGAGTTTTCATTTTGTTTCTTTATATTTTATTTCATAATCCAACAATTTAGCCAATTTGTTGCCCCATACAAGTTTGCAGCACCCGCGGGGGACAGGCAGTCAGTAAGCAGCCAGCCAGGCAGTGTGCTTCTTACAGGAAAATCTATTGACGCGCTGCAGGTCAGATACGAAAAACTGGTTTATGCTAGAAATTGCCATCTTTTCTTTTCAGTATCCTGCCTTGCTGCTTCCACCTGTCTCCCCCTATTCCCCCACCCACCCCTCCAGCCTTTCATGTGTGATGGCTTAGATCGATTTAGACTCCTGAGGAACAGAGCACACAGAACCCAGCAGCTCTCTTTCTCTCCCAACACACAAAACACACCGTCAAACATGCACATACACACAAATACAAACGCTTTCTTTTTATTAAAAACCTCCTGCTGGTAAACTGGACGACACACAATCATGCAGTAGAAGCTGTGTATGCAAAATTACACAAAAGGCAAGCCACAGGGATCGGACGAATTAGCTCATTTCATTTCATTTTATTCAGTTCCTCTTATACTGTTCCATACACAACATTTTCCCCTCAAAGTTCAATCAATTAGATTTTGTTCAAGCTATAAATTAAGTTCTCCTATAAAAGATTTGTCTCTATAAATTAAGAGACATTATAACTGTACTGGAGAGGGATTTAAGATAGGGACTAGAAGAGATGACGGGGAAAGTTTGGCCTTGTCCTGGTTTTAGGAGAACACAGAAAAGACTGCTAGCTCCGGGATCAATGAAGAAACTCTTTATTGACTGTTGCAATAGAGGCAATAAACATTAATAATCTGAATAACGTGAAAGAACCACAAACACATTAATTTAGAAATAGAAATGAGAAAAGACTTCAGTTATTTGGAGCTTCTGTCCGATACTGTTTAAGTTAAAGGTGCCATGACATCAAATTTCACTTTTCTGGGGTTTTGGGTGTATAATATGATCTGTTGTGCACTGATGAGGCCATGTGAATGTCCAGAGTGAGAATCAAAGTTCCTGTTTATGGTCTGTCAGCTTTGTCTCTCTGCTCAGAAACAGTTGAATCAGACAGCAGGCTATCATTCTACGTAGTTCTATCATTCTACGTAATTTAATTGCTCCAATAAGAGCACACTATCAAGTAAACAGCGCCCCCCCCCCCCCCCCCCCACCCCTCTCTCTCTCTCTCCTAACGGTTTATGCACCGTCCGCTCCCCCCCTCCCCTCCCTGTCTGATTCAGCTGCGTGTATGGAGCTAGTAGTAACTTCTGTGCAGTCAGGTCTGGATTTTCAAACAAATGGATTTAAAAGCAAACTTCTGCAGCAACACTGAGGGAGGGGGCCACAACCTTGTCATTACCTGTAAGTTTATTTATTTTCTAAATGCTGTCTTGTCTGATAAACGTAGCTCACACTGTCTGAAGTGCCCATGTTGCTAGCAGTTAGCCTTTAGCAAACTCCGACCGCAGCTTGACCTAGATTCTCCAAATAAGGTCATAGCCAAATAAGGTGTAGCCAATCAAAATGAAGTCAATGTGGTCTCCGGGTAAACTCCATATCATCACCGGACCCAACTGTATTACTGAGGAAGTGAGGTCTGGCGTTTCAAAACAATACTCCGCTGTAAAAAATGCCGTTTTTTTCTTTGCGTACTGCGTATTTACATATGCAGTAATGCCAACAACATAAACTAGTTTTTAACTGCTATGTCATCACTCCTTTAATACAAGAATGCACCTCGATCACAATACAGCTAACAGTGAAAACACACATTTGCTCCTGTGTCTGTAATACTGTAATTCAGTCCAGTTCTACTGTTGCTGCATTGTTCTCTAACAGATGTGACACAGAGATGAGAAACCTGAGACGTTGGCAGCTATCGCCATGGGAACTTCTTGGATCAACACTGTCACATACATCTTCCTGAGTGCCAACATCCATCCATTTCACTAGCTTTTCATTTGGTGTGTCCTCACTCATCTTCTCCCTAATCTCTCACCTCTTCAGCTGTTGGGTGAGAACACTGCCAGGAGAGAAACCATAGAGACAAGTTTGAAATCATTAAGAAGTACTACCACATCCAAAAATGATCGATAAATGCAGAGGAACAAGGATAGGTTAAAAAATTTAGTTGCCAACTCCTATCGTATAATTAAATTTTATGTATCTTTCTATGTATCTGTTTTCTTTAATATTAAGTAATTAAAACTGTTTGCAGTTGTGCATTTTGCTCAAAGATAACAATTTGCCATGCATATTTACGCATTTATCCTTTTTATGCATAAATAGGTTTAACCCATCTACTGTACTTATCTTCTTGTTTATGTGAAAATGAGTGTTTCTAAATTGTTTGCATTTTTATCTAGCCCTGTGAAGAAGTTCTTTCTTTTTTAGGACGACGTTTGTATTTTGGTGTGTATCCTCAAATGGCTGTTATGATCATGAGGTAACTTTATAATTCAGGAAGATCTAATAAAACTTAACTGTTCTTTATACTATCAAATTTTATCAGTTTAATCTAAATATTCTCTTGGGGCTATAGGACGTCTCTTTTTGTTTTGAGAGAAGCAAAATGTCACATTTTCATTTACAATCAGTTTAAGATAACCCTTCAAAGCAGGGATGACAATAAAAGGTCACAGCCCTGCTGGTTTTAGGTGATTCCCTAATCCGACGCACCTGATTCAAATCAAACGGATCCAACAACTTATTGACAAGTTCTGCATGATGACACATTAATTTGAGTTGAGGTCCATTTATGCTCTTCCCAAAAGATAGATGGATAGTGATTGGTTGTGGAAAGCAGCCGTTGATAAATCAGGACAGATGTTCCTTTTTTTCTGTTGGTGCAGGTGCCGCATTTACTCCTGCAGAAGGATACCTGCAAAACTTTGCAGTTTCCTGTACATCAGAAAATGATGGTAAAGGGGGGGGGGCCTGACTTTGCATCAGTATGTGTGACAGACTGGGAATGAGAATGTATTTGATTTTGGTCATAGCAATTAATTAAATTTATTTTAGGTTAGAACTTTAGCATCCTATTTAAAGGAACCAAAATATATATGTAGCCTGATTTTATGCAAACATTTGTATCTAATAAGAGCACTTGAGAGTGTGTGTGTGTGTGTGTGTGTGTGCACATTCGCTATCATCGGCATGCCTCTGCAGGAGTTAAGACTAATGTTTAATTGCAGGGGTTCAAAGACACTCCATTAGAAGAGAGCAGAGAGATTTGAGAGGAGCAAAAGGATGCGAGAGTAGGAGCATAATCCGTCCTCTTGTGCGCTCTGCTCGGCTGTCAGACAATGTGGCAAGGACAAATTTAATTTAGTCCGGGGATTAAGCCCATTCTGCGGCATGACTTCGCTTTGTGAATGTCGCGCTTCCTCTTGCTGCTGTGAGCCGACGGAGAAAGCCATTCACCTATGCAGCTGCAGTTTGAACATCTAATTAACTTTTAAAACAGGAAAAAAGCTTTCATGGCGTAATTACTTCATATTAGCTCTACTGACAATTCGGAGGGTTGAAACACAACATTTTACAACAGCAATTACACTTATTTCTTTGAAACGCTGAAACCAATTTATAGCTAATATAGTTGTCTGTCCAGTGCAGTAGACTCATGTAGAATTTTACTGGCCTGTGAAGGATAAAGAAAACAGAGGCTCTCCAGAGTCTCTGTAAGATTTACACTTAACGGATAAAACTGTGAGCATCTGGTTCCGCACACAACTTACATTCTATGACCTTCTGGGAAAAACTACAAAATAAATCTCTGGAAAAATCTGTAAGTACTTTCTTTCCTGTAAAGTGCAGAAACATCCCCTGAGTGTGAGGAGATTTGCTGGTAAGGAGTACATGCCTTTATAAGAAGACTGCCTGTCTCCCCCCACTCACCATAACCACAAAAGCAAGTCCCATTGCTCTAAGCTGACAGGTGCAAAGGTCTGAGAGTTTAACTACAACACAGTTATCCCAGCATGCACCACTCTGTCCCCACACAGGCAGAGGAAGCCAGAAAATACCGAGACAAAAGATGTCCTGACTGTAGAAAGAAAGAAAGAAAGAAAGAAAGAAAGAAAGAAAGAAAGAAAGAAAGAAAGAAAGAAAGAAAGAAAGAAAGAAAGAAAGAAAAAAAAAAGCATTGTTCCTGTTTGTTAAAAGCCCCAAATGGTATTTTTTGTGAATGTAAAAAAGAATTGGCAATGAACAGGATTCATCATTTAGAGGGTGATAGAGAGGAATGATAAAAGCAGAAAGTGATTGTTTAGTTTGGTAAATGTCAGACTAGGTTATATAAAAAATGAGGAATAAAACTCTGTAATATTTATTCAGTCAAGCAAAGACTGAGCAATGCTCAGACTAATTAGAGAGGTTATTGATACTGACATTTAGATAGTAAAAAAAAAAAAGATAAACACTGTTGTGAATTAAAGAGATCTCTGACTTAATTAAAAACTGCTGCTTATCAAGGTCACCGATCTCCATATAAATTTGCTTTTACTTTTTGCATGAATACAGTCAGGTCCATATATATTTGGACACTGGCACAAGTTTTGTTATTTTGTGTTTTTTGTTTGTGTGTGTTTACCAGAATATATTCAAGATACAGTTATCTAATCAATCTGGACTGAAAGTGTGGAGTCTCAGCTTTAACTTTAAGGCACTCACATATAAATTGGAGGAACGATTTTAGAAATATTTCTTATATTCATATAAGATACAGATATCCAGAAGATTGAGGTGATGTTGTATTTTTCTTCCTCTTAAAAACATAAACATTAAATAATTGGATAGTGTGGAAGACCTCACTCACAAATTATGTTGTATTTCTCAAATGCATATTGCAGTCCTTTCTGTCTAATTCCCTATATTTCCAAACTATAACTCCTGAAATTTAATACAATTTTCTTCAGAATATCTTTCACTGAAATCGTTGAGCCATCAATGCTGGAAAGTTTGCCAGCGGTATTAACAATAACCGCAGGGTGCAGGGCTTAGTGAAGGGTCAACATGGACAGTTAACTCTAAAGCCATTTCATGAGCTTTGTAGGCTATTCCCATGTGCATCCATCATCAATCAAGCAGGTGAAAGGTCTGGAGCTGATTCCAGGTGTGGCATTTGCATTTGGAAGCTGTTGCTGTGAACCCACAGCATGCAGTCCAGGGAGCTCTCAGTGAATGTGAAACTGTTAATGACCTCAGCATCAGGATAACCCAACTTAACCCACCCATGATCATATAAACAAACTTCAAATAATTAAATGAAATGTTAGATTACAGTTTGGCAACTTGTGTTTATCCATGTTTACTGACTGCTTATGCAAATATTCACTCTGTTTCTTACCAGAGTTAATAAAAGATATTTTTCACCTTTCAGAATGTCACTCACTAAAATAAGGCGTAATTCTTTCATTGGGTGAATTCATCGAGTACCTGCTCACAGCCGGAAATGATCCTTGCTCTAGAAGAAGACTGGCAGTTGTTAAGCTCGAGCTGTGATTGAAAATTTCCCATCCTTGTCACAATGCTCAAGTCTGATTAACAAAGACTTCCAATTACAGCCGGAGATTGCTTCTGGTGGCAGAGCGAGAGGGCCCAGAAGTTTTATTCCCACACACAGCTAAACATGTGCTTGCCTTCATCCAGAGAATTTCTGGTTATGAACAGGTGTTTCAGGTGCTTGGGAATTGTTGTTTTCATCAAGCATTTGCCATGCTTTGGATAAATTAGTTATGAGTCACCGGTGTAGCAGTGTGTACATGTACTCATGGCAGTGTACACGTGAGAGGTAAAGTGGTATCTTACTGTACATGCTGCAGTCCTAAAACCTGACCAGAGGTGAGGCTTGGTCTTGTTTTCTCCTTTGAGATGCTTTGCATGGCATTAATTGGGCAGTAAGAGAGAATTAATTAATGTGCTTGAGTTTTGCATGGATCTGAGTGTGACTACCTGAAAGAGAAGCAGATGTAGAGCCATGTTTGTCTAACCTTTCAATGAGTCATTTTTATCTGCAGACTCATCTGGAAGATTCCTCCATGTTGAACCACTATGTTTCTGCAGTAGCTCAGTTCCTAGTATGCTTTTTAGCCCAGAAAACCTATGCAGATATGCAAGCTGTGTATCGGTGTGTGTGTGTGTAAAATCTTTAAGTTATCACAATATTTGACACTCATTGGCTAGGTTCAACAAAGCATTAGCATAGACTGATACCTTTGAACAATGAAGATGAGAAAATGGTTCCAAAATAATATGAAGCAACATTTGTCAGATGTCGCTGCAAGAATCAATCACTTTGATGATTCTATCTGATAAGATCTAGCAAGGCAGCAGCCACAGCTTTAAGTGTCCTGCCTTCTCTCACTGAGCCATTCTGACAGCTTGTACCAAGTCATAATTGCATTTTTATTGATTGCATTTTTAGTGTGTTTGGTTTTTGTCTGTTTTACAGAACTGACGAAAGCTGCACAAAATCAAATAGGATGAATATTGTTGAGCTCTACAAGCCTTTCTCACAAATAAAATTTTGTAAAGTTCTTATGCAGGTTAGTTGATTAAGTTTGGGGTTTTTTTTTCGGGTCGGGGTTTTCTCTTTTCCTCCAGTTGTTTCTCTCTTTTTTTCCCCCCTCCCCCCCCCCCCCCCCCCTCCTTTTCCCCCCCCCCCCCCCCCCCCCTTTTTTCCTTGTTTGTGGCTTCTCGCGGTTTATGGTTTAAAAGATCCCCGGGGCCCCTTCCTTTTTTTTTTTTTTTTTTTTCCCTTTCCCCTTTTCGTCTTCCCCCCCCCCCTCCCAACAAGTCCAAAATCCCCCACCTTCCCCCCCCCCTTTTCTTTAAATCTCTAAAAATTTTTTTTTTTTGAGTCTTCATATAGTAATCCAACACATAAACTAGTTTTTAACTCTATTCATCCTCCTTTACAATCCACCACGGTTCCCCTTTGACTGGGATACATACAGTACTGTAGATATACACACACTTTCCCTTTAGATTCAGTGTAAAAGTGTGTAAAAACCTTTGACTGGTACTGTATATGTCTTCTTTTTTATGCTATTTATTTTGTATGTTGTATGTGGGTGTTATATGGACCTATGTCTGCAATAAAGTTATTCATTCATTCATTCATTCATATATATATATATATATATATATATATATATATATGTATACTACTCACAAACGTTGGGAATATTCTGCTTTCAGTTCAGGAAAATGTAAAAAATTCATACATAACTGATATTACATCATTCATGTTGGACTTGGGGTATTTTTTTGTGTGTTAATCAGCTTTTTTAAATGAAAAAAATACTTCATTAATCCGAATTAGGAAATTCATTTTCTGCAGGTTTAATCTGAGAACAGTGGGCTGCTAATTAAAGCAGCCAGGGAGCAGTTGGTGGGGGGTTGGGGACCTTGCTCAGGTCACACCATCTGGGTCCATAGTGGTCGACTTGAGTGCCACGTCGGGGAATTGAGCTCAGGTCTGCTGCACCAAAGCCCACAACATTACCACTCGGCTACCCACTCCCCCAAATTTCTTTAAAACTGCATGATGTACAATAAATATTTGAACATTGAACGATGTTTATATGCATTCACACGTTTAGAGAAAGTGTAATTCAGTTCACCTGGAAAGGTTAGAGTGCATTTTAGGTTCATTCTGACATCATACAAAACACAAATATCCTTATCTTTTTGTGAGTAGCGTATATATACACAAAACACAGACTCTGGGTCAGCTTTTGTGTTTTTCGTGCTGTCGAGGCTAAAGAAGATTCTCTCAGAGGTAATGAATGGGAAAATGAGACAGGGGTTATTCTATTGCAATTATCAGCTTAGCCTCTAGATAGTCACACTACTTCTACACATCAACTCTAGTTTTTTTGACGTTTCTGTCATTTGATATTAGAAATAAAGGGTTTTATATTTGTAGGCAAACTATCACTGTGAATTTGATGGCAAACACTTCAGGATAGAAAAGTTGAAATGTTTCCTGATGTGTGTTTTTCATCAATGTTGATGTCCAGTAACATTACAGCTGCAGACATACAAGTTTGAGGCAATAAATCTGTATTAACAATCTTTCTCTGTGCTGCTCCCATCAGATGATATTTCCCCACCAGAATCCCTCCATCCATCTGCTGAAATCAGATTTTCATGACAAATAATCAGACAGACACATTCACTCAGTCTCTGTAGTCCATAGCGGCTGGAAAGCTTTGGCCTGAAGAGGTGTTTTGGCAGAATTAAAATATATGAGGTGGAGAGAGTAAAGGATTATTGTTCTCAAAAGGTTTAGTCAAATAAGTCCTAATAATCCTACAATTAAAGTTAACAGGAATTTTAGGAGCATTTCTGGAGCATGGCTTTAAGATAGAACATATCACAGCCTATGAATAATTTTCAGATTAATTAAATTGAACATTGTTATGTTTATTTTTCATACAATACCACCTTTAACAGACCTTAATGTAAAAACACAAAAATCTGCATCAAAATGTACAAAAACCCAAAGTTGACATGCTTTGTCAATGACATTTATTAGGTACCATACCGTACCGTCTTCTTCCGCTTATCCGGGATCGGGTCGCGGGGGCAGCTGCCTAAGCAGGGAAGCCCAGACTTCCCTCTCCTCGGCTACAGCCGCCAGCTCATCCGGGGGAATCCCGAGGCGTTCCCAGGCCAGCCGGGAGTCGTAGTCCCTCCAGCGTGTCCTGGGTCTCCCCCAGGGTCTTGTCCCGGTGGGACGTGCCTGGAACACCTCACCAGGGAGGCGTCCAGAAGGCATCCTGACCAGATCTGGCTCCTCTCTATACGGAGGAGCAGCGGCTCTACTTTGAGTTCCTCCCGGATGACCGAGCTCCTCACCCTCTCTCTAAGGGAGAGCCCGGCCACCCTGCGGAGGAAACTCATTTCGGCCGCTTGTACCCGCGATCTCATTGTATCGGTCATGACCCACAGCTCATGGCCATAGGTGAGGGTAGGAATGTAGATCGACCAGTAAATCGAGAGCTTCGCCTTCTGGCTCAGCTCCTTCTTCACCACGACGGACCGATGCAGAGTCCGCATCACTGAAGACGCTGCACCGATCCGTCTGTCCACCTCCCGCTCCATTTTTCCCTCACTCATGAACAAGACCCCGAGATACTTAAACTCCTCCACCTGGGGCAGGACCTCACTCCCGACCCGGAGAGGACACTCCACCCTTTTCCGAGCGAGGACCATGGTCTCAGATTTGGAGGTGCTGATTCTCATCCCGGCCGCTTCACACTCGGCTGCAAATCGCTCCAGCGAGAGTTGGAGATCACGGCCCGATGACGCCAACAGAACCACATCATCTGCGAACAGCAGAGACCCGATCCTGAGGCCACCAAACCGGATCCCCTCAACACCTCGGCTGCGCCTAGAAATCCTGTCCATAAAGGTTATGAACAGGATCGGCGACAAAGGGCAGCCTTGGCGGAGTCCAACTCTCACCGGGAATGGTTCCGACCTACAGCCACCTTATCGTGGTGGAGGGGTTTGTGTGTTCTGAGGATTCATTCATTCATTAAGTCAACGTGTGAATAAAGCCAGGAAAAGCACTAATCCTTTCTGAAAAACTCTGCCATGTGTTTTACAGATGGGAACAAAAATCTCTGAAAATGGTTACAGACAGGGGAAAAAAAGCTTTTAAACCTGTAACTTTGAAGATTTAAACTGCTGCTCTAGTAACAAGATAGACCAAAGTTTGCTTCAGGGAACCGAAAATCCTGTGTATTTTCCAAACTGTCAGCAAACTCGGCTGTAACTCAGTTATCCACATAAGGGGAATGAGACCCAGATGTGAAGTCAGCATGTGCTGTCACAACACCACTGTCCTTAAACATCAAAGTAAGCTGCAGCGGATGCTGCAGAAGCAATCATTTGACAATCAGTGCTATTGCTCAGAGCAATGACTCACCCGGGAAGAAACTCTCATCACTGATGTGTTCTGTACAATATCAGTCGATTCAGTCTGTCAAGAGTGAGGCAGTCACTGGATTGCTGGGATTATGTAAAATATTAGAAAAAGGTATGCTCCAAATTCCATATTGTTTTTTTTTTTATGATTCTCACAAAACGAAGATGAAATAATCATTTCTATTACCAAAAAAATGTACTTGTAGTTTTCTGAGTATTGCAGTGTTACTAACAAGCCTCCAGATACACTTATATACTAGCCTGTTTCTTAAGCCGTTTTCAAACATGAACACCAAGTATTGTCAGGAGAAGTCCAGAAATTTTGATCCAGTTTTATGCTGTCCACAGACTGTCCGAACAATAAATCAGAATGGGAGAGTCCTGCATTCTGATTGCTGGAAATATGAGGGTGGGGGCGTAATACAACTGTATATTCACAGTGTGCCCCAATAGCATCACTTTTTCAACACTTTGAAAAAGCATGTAGAGGAAGAACAATCTCATCAGAATAGTCCTCACACGAGGAGGCATCTGAACTTAGTTTGACATTATGCAACCCATTCACACGGATTACATCTTTAATCATTTTCTAATTCAAACCTACTTCCATCCTCTCACGTCTGATAGTGCTGCAAATGTTCACTTAATGAAATTATGTGAAGGAACAGCTCTGTATCCTGCTCGAAACATATTAAATTATCTGTTTGAGGAGGAAGCGAAAACCCCAGAGATGGATGACCTCTTCAAGTCAACGGCACATCTCTCTTTGTCTCTCTCTAGGGGATTAATATGGTTTTAATGAAACCCTGCTCCTACAACAATTTATGTCACAGTGGAAAATGAAGGAAGACTGATGGAGAGATTCAGCAGCAAGCGCTTTTATTTTATTTACGGACACAAGGAAAGTAGAGCAGGAGTGGATCTCATCAGTTCAGTCACCCAAATCTCTCCAAACTCTTTTCAGGAGTAGCTTTGGGTCTGTCTCTGTGCATTAATGTGGTTTTGATGAACAGTTTTAACGCTGCCTGAACAGAAAATTGAAAGGAGAGCAAGCAAAAGATGACAGTTGCTAAGGGGTTCAATCTGGAGCTGCTCCACTTAACTGGAGGATGAACGGGAGAGAGACAAGCAGAGAGGATGATTTAAGAGAGCCGAGGAGTAATGTGCCATACTGTAGTCTCTTCTGTGATGAGAGGATTGTCATAATTCTAGGGTCTTGTAGGCTGATAGCCGTACAGTGAAGTCAGCATAGTCGATAAGAACATGACTCATGAGATGAAATGAGACAGGGAGGAAAGAGAGAATAAAGATGGAAGAGCATAAAAGATGTAAGATTTGAAGCAAGGGGAAAGGAAATAAAAGAAAAGAAAGGTACTATAAGTTTGGGAAGATTGGTTTAGTTTTCATAAAAGCCACAAACTCTACTATCTAAGAACTTTAAGGTGAATTCATACCAGGATTGTCCACTAGACTTGGTACAATTATCGACTCGGTCAGTTGGGTTTGGAGTTTCCGTTCGTGCTGTACTTCTCAAACGAGTTGGATCGTTCACGAATTGAACGTGTTCCACTCTCCGCCAGAGCCGGTGCTGAAGGAGAAGGCAAGACACGCAACAAAGAAGAAAACTTGTTCATGTATTAGTTAATACAGGGCAACTTTTCTACCACAATGAACCCACAATGCACTTTGTTTTGGAGTCTGCTTCCTGTATTTGGTCCACGTGCCAAGATTTTGTTTGCACATTCACAAATCCCCAAACAAATGGTACTTTCAAAGCAGACTAGGATTTGAATAAAAAAGGCTGGTATTAATGTGCCCTAAATTTAAAAGAGTGCGTTTAAGGAGATTTCCGAGGAAGATACTGGAAAACCATCTCACCTTGGATGTCAGACCCTTGCTTGAGATAAAATGAAGTGTGTTAATGTCACCATTAACACAGCACATGAGCTGCATGTGCCATTACATTCAGCAATGCATTTCAGAAATAAAGTGGAGCAGTTCGTACCAATTAGCTCAATGACATTTTTTCATTTGTGAACATAATTAAACTTTGAATTGAGGCAATGGTCTTCACAGTGAGCTTTCTCACAGAACCCCCTATTGCCCTCTGATTGTCCTACACTGCAGTTAAAGTCACATCAGCCACTGAAGCGACTGGGGAGGATTCCACAGTCCACTTCTTTTTCATCTGTAAAGCTACATTGAGGAAAATACAAGAGCGCAGTAGACACCAAAAAGTCCGAAAATTAGACTTGACTGGTCTCCCCTTTGGCATTTGTCCATTGGGCCTGAGGCACTATGTCTGGCTGAAGCTTATTAGCATTTCACTACCTCAGTGTGTGCTGCAGAGGGACAAGATGATACATATTAATGCTTTCCCACCCTGGAGGTCCATACACCAAGAACATACAGGCTGTCTTTGCAGATCTAACAGGGTGGCAGTCAACTACTACTTTGATTATGGATTAGGGTTTGTTGTGGCTTATTTCTAATGTTCCATATCAGTCAGACCTGCAGCTGAGAATGAAAACAGTGCTTACTGGCTCATTTTCATAAAAGTTACTATTTACTTTTGTCCCCACCTCATCGAAAGAAATGTACCTAAAGGCAATGAAACGATCATTACTCGCCTATTTTGGAACATGCGAGTGCTGAAAATTGAGCACAGGTGAATCCTTCCCAATTTGTTTGAGATGATGGACTGAATTAAACAACCAAAAGAAAACTAGAACACACAGCAATATGTTTGATCATAATGTTCATTTTTCTAAACTTCTTTGACTTTTTTAAAGAAAACCCACTGTTTTTCACGCTGGTTTAGTGGTTCTGCTGCTCAAGTAGTTTCTGCTCAAACATTGAACTCTTTCAAGACCTGTTATGATGATCACTTTCCCATTCATGGGAAACTGATCCCAAACTCGCTGAAACTCAGGTGTGAGTCCAGGACTACCATACTGCCAGATTTTTGGTTTAGTTTTAAGCCTTTAAAACAAAAATAAATGTATTTTCTTCATACAGCAGCATTTTTAAAGAATAAAAAAAAATCTTGCACATACTGTAACAATGCCATTAATCACAATTAGTCCAAACATTTCATGTGATGAATTTCTCTCCACGGGATAAATTAAGTATCTTTGATTTGATAAATTAATTATGATGAAAAATTTTAATTGCTGCCCAGCACTAATATATACAGTATATATACAGTACATAAATTTCTTACACTTACAGTCTTAAATGGTTCAATTTGGCCTCACAGTTGAGAAAATGTCCATACTCTCAGGCTTTGTGGGTCAGAGTGGCATCACTGAAACGAAGGAGAGTAAAGATGAAGAGAAAAAGCAAATATTAAATTAAACCATAGTAAATTATAATTCACAATTGGTACAAAGGAGATCAGCTTTTTTTCTATAATGAGTGTTAATCAAGTTTTTAATTATTGTAACTGCAATTTCCTAATAAATATCAACAGTTCTGTAAGGGATTCAGTTGTTGAATTGAAATACACCAAATTCTCTGGATCCCACCACAGAGCCCTCCATCATTGTTCTGTAAATAGGGCTCAGTTAATTTAAATGAAATTAAACAGCTGAATGCGTAAATCCTCAGTAAGAGAGAGGATCAAGTTATAGCCCTTGTAATTTGTTAGATAAATGTCAAAGCCAATAGAGAACAGAATTAATTCAAATAAATCCAGCACATTAATTATTTAAAAGTACCTATTCAGCAGCAACAGGGTTTCTAACAAAAAGCTTTGTTTGAAAGACAGTTTTGCATAAAGTAATCAACGAAAACTGGAGTTGTATTGGAAGAACATCTGAATGCCAGTGCCAGCTCATTACTTTTTAATGACTGTTCATCAGATAAAACCTTTGGGGCCTGATTTACAAAGACTCCAAATTGCGAGTCTAATGTCTTTGCCTCGCAAAAAAAAATAGCGTGCGCTGTCATTTTAGCGTTTGCGGGTGATCTACAAAGATTACACGCGCAATCTGTAACAGGCGCAAACAGCAGGATTTAAATGAGGATTTAGCGTGCACTCCGACTGCGCCACGGAAAGTTCAGAAGAGCATGTGGTAAACGCAAAATGAAATTCATCCTGATAGAGAGATGTTAGTTTCAGAGATATAATGAGGCAAATAAAAAACAGAATATAAGATAAATATGAAGAGTTCATTTGCAAAAAAAGACAAACGCCATTTAGAAAAAACGGAGATAACTGCTTTTGCAAATAAACTCTTCATTTACTTTTTGAATATTTTCAGAAAATCAAGCTCACATGAAGTAGAGGGTTTTAATGATGTAAAATTGAGATAGGACGTTTGTACCCGACAGCAACAAAAGCAGTTAACTCCGTTTTTCCACAGTGATGTTTGTCTGTTTTTGCAAATGAACTCTTCATATAATAACTATAAATAAAAATAATGCAGCAGGTTTTCCTGTGGATCGTAAGAAGAGGCCAGTTTAAGGACATGGATAAGGACACGCTGTTGAAGATGATCTGATATTACGCACAGACTCTTCAGTGCTCTTTGGCACAATGCCAGGCGCGGGACCTGCGTAATTGCCCCCCACCCCATGCAAAACTCAGTAAAAAAAAAATAGTATCATTAGTTTGTGCGACGTTACTGGTTATTTTCACTGAGTTTTTTGTGGGGTGGGGGCCAACTTCACGCAGGAAAGCAACCTCAGAGCAGTAGCAGTTGCTGGGGTGTGGAGGAGCAGTAGATGATTTTAATTTAAAAATATGCCATTGGCAAAAAGTAAAAGAAAATAAAAAGACATAATTAATATCAGCTTTAACTACCATGATGCTGCAGCTGCAGATGTTCTGGTTCATGTCTAGAATAACCCGTGTTTAACAGTGATGTTGATTGTTATTTAATTAAATAATGAAAACTTGACGTGTCGCCTGAACACATCATGAAAAATGATTCTGACCCGATGTCTGCAGTCCTGTGTGCAGCATTCTTTCAGCCATCAGTGCGTAAAGCTGCCAGTTATACCTGCTTTTCAGACGTGCTAAATTACACGCAATCTTTTGCCCCCGCTTTCCTTTGAACAGTTGATAGATCACGTTGCGCGTGTTAAACTGAGGTTTTGCATAGTCTCCTCCCAATATTTTGCGCCTTCTGGCAGAAACGCCCAGTTTTGCATATTCATCTGCAGCAGATGCGCAAAATGGACAGCGGCGCTATTTTGCCCCTTGACAGGCGCAAACCTCCTTTTGCCCTGCTTTGTAAATCAGCTCTGGCGGATTATTGCGTGCGTAATGAAGATAGCGCCTGTTTTAACGAGCGCAAACCTTTCGTAAATCGGGCCCTTGGTGTGTTAAGGGTGGTTGGTGTTCTTGTGGAAACCAAGAAATGACAACTTCTGTGTGAAGTCCTTTGCTGTGGGTGGTGGTGGGTATATATGTCTGTCAAAAAAGCTTACAACATCAGGAGATGCAAACCAGAGGAGTGCTTGTGCCCCAGCAGAATAAATAAATAATGAATTGATCAATAAAGTTCGGCATAAGTAAAACCAAGGTTTCAAACAGAGCCTTACAAGAAGGTTCCTGGTTTGAATCTTTGGCCTTTCTGAGTGAAAACCTCTGCTCTCCGAGTTCTGCTGTATCTTTCCATCAACTACAAACATGCATGTTAGGGATTATGTTAATTAGTGAGTCGAATGCGACAGCATGCAGGGTTGCTTATGTTTATCTCAGCCAGTCAGTGTGTGTCTGAGTGTGTGTCTAAGCCTCTGATCTAGCAGTCAACCTAGTGGAAATACATGGAACAGAAATTGCTTGTAGCCAAAACATAAGAGCCATTCATCAAAATGACTTTAAACCTTGACAGTGTAATTTAAACCTGATCTCATAAAAGATTGTGAAATGGTGACATTGGTTCACAGCTCAATATGTTGCACTTCCAAATACAGGATAAAAATTATTCAGTTTCAATAACTGCCCCACTCTGCTACCACGCTAAACAAGAGGCCTTACAGACATTTGTGCACCATTATGCATGCTTAGACCATTACAAAAACCACATGTTTCTGTCTCACATACTTTGATCTTCATGCATCATGATTCCTGCAAAGAAAGCCGTCCTAAGAAAATCAATAACTAAAGGTTGCATTGTCATCTTACAGTTATAAGCATGCTGAAACCACAGTGCACTGGACCAGTCGACAAATGTATATTATACTGTACATTTTCTGGTGAGACTAAACTGACAGTTTTTTAGGCAGCTCTATTCATTCTCATGACTCCACTCAGTGAAACGAAAGAATTGGCATAAAAACAACATTTTATCTAAAAACTGTTTTTTTTCCAAAGCTTCTATTCTCACTTGCTGCTGTTGTTCAGTGGCACCTTGAAACACTTTGACAGTTTTAATGGCTGTAAATTAAATGCTGGGAGAGAGCACAGTACAGCCACACAATAACGGAAGTGGATGTGTTTCATCCTCCCCCTCTGTTTTTTTTTTTTTTCTTTGCTGTTGTTCAGTTTCATTGTCAAGGGCTGTTGAGGTCATATTTGACGTAAAAAGGTCTGACAGAGACAGATTATTATGTTGATTGCAGGTTTAGTAATAAGAACTAAAATTGCTGGCATGGTGGGAGAGGGCCAAAGAGTTTTATCCCTCAATAACAGAAAGTCTGAGAGACTGAAGTAGAATAAAGACAGTGATAAACAACAGCAGAAAGCTGTAATTTTCTCCTTTCCTGCAACTTTAAAACTGATTTTCCTTGTTGTTGTTTTTCTTTTGTTGGCAAGTATCTTACTTCTTACTGCTATAGGTTAAAAAGTCCTATTCTGTAAAGAAGAATCAAATAACGAGCACCATCTTAGACATTAGATGTATATAGGCATACGTATACAGTCGCCTGCAAAATTGTTCATACCGTCTAGTTAAAGAAAAAGCTAAATTTACAACAGTTATTAAAATAACAAGAAACTAAAGAAACTAATAATAAATAAAAAATGTATAAAATGACAATTTAGTGAAAGAAAATATTGCTTTTGAATTGTGGTTGTAAATAATAATTTAAAAAAAAAAAAAAAAAACTGTCCAAGACACATTAGAGCACCTTTCCTGTGAACAGCGGACCAAAATACCTGTCGGCAGGTATACAAGTCTTTTTGAATATTAGAGAAACCACCTGATTGCAGTGACTGCCTCAAAGTGTTGCTCAACAAAATCTTAGTTTCTGAGCCCCATCATGCCTTTTTGCTTGTTTTATTTTAGGTGTGTCTCCATGTCTCATGCAGTAAGCAGGATCAATTCATTCAGATTCTCATGAATGTTTATTTCATAATCCAGGTGTTCGTAATCTTTAACTAGCCTGTTTTTCAAAAAGCCATTTTTAAGTTATGGTTAACTGTTCCAGTATAAGACTTTCTCTTGGCCTAATTCAAACCATGTCTGATATAACATCCTACTAGATAATAAGCCATTTGAGGACAGTGACACAGTGGACAAAGTCACAGTCTCAAAGTCTTTACAAATTCCGTACAGACAAACATACCGTACCAACAACTTTTTCAAGCCCTGCATTCTTTTTAGCACAATCCTATTTTTATCAGATATTTTTCTGGCATTCCTCTAAGAAAGGAAAGTCAGATATTTAGCCGTAGGGTTTTTTGCAGCAACAACACGTCTCCAGCATGACATTCCACTAACTGGAACTTACCTCAGCCATTTAACTGTAACAGGAGGGAGCAGGGATCTGAATGTGAGACTTATTTGCTCACCTTTAGGCAGATCTGTTGTGATCATGTTCCAGTAGTCAGAAAAAGAAATGTTATTTATTTTTGTTTTTCTGTTGGCTTTTATTAACAAAGTCTTACCTGGTGTACCCTTTGTCCTTCAAGTTTACCTCACATCCCTTGGTCTGTCTACAAGAGCGGTAAGAATTTAGAAAGTCGTGTTCTGACCCAACAAAACAGCCTGTAAGCAGCTGACTGATAGCAACACAGTGCTATGGAGTCAGTATGCTCACAAACTGGCTATTTTGGACACGTTGATTTCTTCTGAGTTGATGCAGCAAGAATGCCAACTGCTAATAATGATAAGTAAATAATGTCACTTGGGTGCCCAAAATTACGAGATGACTGGAAAGGATGATCAGTAAACCAAGTAATCCAACCTGCATGAGGTTTCAGCAGTTGGGGCAAGCTGGAGACGGTGGACAGATGATTTGCTGAAATCATCACAAAGTGAATATAATCAAGATGGGACATGATTAGCAAATGGACCACCTTGTGGAGGTCATTTTAGCGTAGATATGGTTGGACCTTCCCAAGGACTCGAAGGTGAAAGAAGACACTCCAGGAGGAAGACTCCAGGACAAAGCCAAATGAACCAAACTGAACGGTTGCAAGCTGGTTTACCCTCCACATCCCAGAAGGAATTTCATGAAGAAAGTTAAAATAGCTCAGGGAGGCCAATGAGAGGAAAATGGAAATATTCCAAGTAGACTTGAAAAAACAGAGATAACTGAGAGATTTAGCTGTCTCAGTTACCACTTCAGAACAAGAATCTGAAGTAAACATTGCTATATTAACTTGTCTTGTGTGTTTAATATACCAGAAACAATATAACCTTTCATAATACATTAATTTGCTCACTGCATGTGAATACATATTCCTCCTGGTAGAGGTATAAAGAGGTAAATGTCAAACTAAAAGTAGCACAGTGTTAAAGCGTCGCTATATGCAAGCCTTCTCTTTAGTCTGTGAATGGTGGTTCATAGACAACAGAGTTGAATCTCAAGTTAAATCTGACTCCTGTGGTTAATTTAAACCTCATATTATTTAGGAACAGCCCAACCATGACAGAGAAAGCAGATTATTTTTAATCTGTGCTAAAATCTATTTAAATCTAGGACTGGTATGAAGCCCTGCCCCTGGGAGTTTTCAGTATCATTATAGAACAGCTTTTTTCGTGCCCCACCTTTTGCTTGTTAAGCTCCCTTTCTATTTGTTTTTAAGTGTAAGAAGCTAGTAAACCATCTTTTTTTTTTTTTTTTTTTTTTTGTTGCTCAGGTATAAATTTGATTGAAATACAGCATAAGAACCGGCTTTAGATTTCTCACAGAGTCAAGTTATTTCAAAATGCTAACAAAATGGGCTGGGCAATAAATTAAAATTTAGAGTGATGACACTATTTATGACAAATACACAGTAAAGGAAAGAGGACATCACTGTGCCTGTAAAGACTTAATGGAGGCTGCTGAACGAGCTTCAATTCTGGCTTGCAGGGAGTGTTGTAGAGTTCGTGGCTCTAGGAAAGACATCTGTAGAGGTTAGACAAAAGGCAGTTTGAATATTGAATGAATAACCTTTCCTCCCTTTATTCTTTAATGTATCACACTCACTCCTCTGTGTGATTCTCTCAAGGCTTAAAATTGACATCTGTGATCATTGAGAGGCAAACCGTCATGTAGGAAGAGGTTATATTTCTGCTTTTGGTATTCATGTCTTTTAATGCAGACTGACCTCAAAAATTGTAAAGTCTAATATAAAACTGTAGCCCTGAAGCAAATAACATGTACTGCAAGCCTTAGAGTCTCCTCCTTAGGATGCATAAGTCAGTGCTTGAACATACCAATCATACCAGGCTTCCTGATTACTACAAAATAAATACTTTGCTTTGCCTAACATAGAAATAAAACTGAAGAATCAAAATAATGAACAGAATCTTTTTTTTAAAATGACATTTGAGGCTGCACGGTGGCATGGTGGTTGGCACCACAGTCTCACGGTAAAAAGGTCAATAGTTCGAGTCCCGGCTGGGGAGGGGTTAGAACAATTCCAACAGCGGCCTTCCCGTGTGGAGTTTGCATGTTTTCCCCATGTATGCGTGGGTTCTCTCTTGGTACTCCGGTTTCTTCCCACCGTCCAAAGACATGCATGTTAGGTTAATTTGTCACTCTAAATTGTCTCTAGGTAAGAGTGTGAATGGTTGTCTGTCTCTTTGTGTTGGCCCTGCGACAGACTGGCGACCTGTCCAGGGTGTACCCTGTCTCTCGCCTGAACTGGATAAGTGCTACCGAAAATGACTGACTGACATTTGAAAAGAAGTGAAGATGTTTAGTTTGTCAGCTCTCAAAGAAAAGACAGACAGACAGACAGACAGACAGACAGACAGACAGACAGACAGACAGACAGACAGACAGACAGACAGACAGACAGATAGATAGATAGATGTGAAGACTAAGATTTTTCTGTTCAGCTGTTGATATTACATTATTTTGATCAAAACTACAGTTAAAGGTGCATTGCGCAAGTTTAAACATTAAATACTTTTCTTTTCTTTCCTCCACGTGCTCTTAAAATTGCCTGATGTGTAGGATGGGCTGATCTTTCTTTACTGCAGTGGTCTCTAATACTGTTTCTGAATGCTCAATGCGAGTTATTCGGGTGCGAAGCCTCAAGGAGGCGTGCTTGTGGGGAGACGAGCTACGTGTTTACCGTTCGTCTGGCTGTGCCTGCCGGTGTCGTGTATTCCGCCTCCGCAGGTCCGCGCATGTTGAGAGCAGGTGCCTCTCAAACCCCGACTCAGACTCCAGTAAGACAAAGAGGAAAAGTTTTGTCAAACTGGAATCTGACCGGTCCCTACGACAGGGGGGCGTTTTTCGGGACAACACCGGTGGCTTCGGAGTAGACGGGAGTAAATAACCAAGCAGCTTTTTTTCTTCCTTTTGTTTTGGGAGGGAGCTCCGATCCAGTTTGGGAATAAAACGGGACCCACAGTTGGCTTTCTTCTTGCTAACAAGGTAAATGTGATGTATGATGGAATTAAGGATGCATAATATTGCAATGCTAAGTTGAAATATTAGTTGCAATAAACACAGCAGTATGACAGCCATATGACTGTTCCTGGGGAAGAGATACACTCTCGTCAACTTGTTACATTTAGTTGATGCGGTAATTTTATAAGGTAATCGTGGTCTCAACTTGTGAATTTAGATATTTGAACCACAAGTCAGTGTTACCCTGTTGTTAGCTTTAGCATTCAGTCCGCCAGTTTACTCAACGATCAAACTGTAAACAACTTGCAGATTTATAACTTTATTACTTCAGTAGACATTGTGACTCTAACTCTGGGCTCAGACTGAGTGTAATGTGGGTTAAATTAGAGACCAGCGCAGTCGAAGCAGCTCATGTGTGTGCACAATGTTAGCGTTACTTCCACTTATTACCAGAGGGGGTGAATGTCAAGAAAAAAACCTGGAACTTGCGCTGTACTCCTTTAAAGGCAGGGCAGGGGATCCTGGAAAAACGGTTCGGGCAAGCTAAATTTATAAAAAATACCCCCCCCCCCCCCCCAAAAAGAAAAACACTCCTCCAGCGCACAGGAACGATAGTTGTCGGCGAACATAACCAAGAACAACCGAGCGGCTAGCTTGTTAGCTTCCCAGTAAACAGCAGAGGAACCATGTTCCCTAAAAGTGATAATTATTTCACCTCAAACTTCTTCTGCGGCGTATAACATCCTCACAAACATCAACACCTCCATGACTTGATCCACATCCGTTTTTTCTTTTTAAGAGCAAACGGCGGCGATAAGAGCAGTGAGCTGCCATGTTGGTCTCAGTTTGTCTGCACTGTGAGACGTTGCGAGTTGCGAACGCGCGCACGTGTGGGCGAGGAAGGTGGACGCCACTCACCGCAGTCAAGTTTGATGGACATAATATTCATTCAATCAACCAGCACAGGCCGTGTGCAACCCCATCCAATGAAATTCATTTCATTGGAAGGGGTTTTTCTAGTCCTGTGATTTTTTTTTTTTTTTTTTAAATTTTTGCGTCAGAATATTTAATCAATTGTCTGCAATCAGGGTGTGAAGAAGGCTTTGAGCAACACAGTAAAAAAATGCTCTTGGAAAACATCATCCACCCTGCCTTTAATACTATATGAGGACAAAGGTCAGTATTTAATAATTTATAAGGTGGGACTGTTGAATGCCCAAACAGCAATACGTTTTTGAATATTTTCAGAAAATCAAGCTCACGTGGAAGTAGAGGGTTTTAATGATGTAAAATGGAGATATGGCGTTTTCCCAACAGCAACAAAAGCAGTTAACTCCGTTTTTCCACAGTGGCGTTTGTCTGTTTTTGCAAATGAACTCTTCATATAATAACTATAAATAAAAACAATGCAGCAGGTTTCCCTGTGGATCGTAAGAAGAGGCCAGTTTAAGGACGTGGATAATGACACGCTGGTAAAGATGATCTGATTTTACGCACAGACTGCGCGCTCTTTGGCACAATGCCAGGCGCTGGACCTGCGTAATTGCCTTCACCCCACGCAAACCTGCAAAAAATAGTATCATTAGTTTGTGCGACGTTACTGGTTATTTTCACTGAGTTTTTTGTGGGGTGGGGGCCAACTTCACGCAGGAAAGCAACCTCAGAGCAGCAGCAGTCGCTGCGGTGTGGAGGAGCAGGAGATGATTTTAATTTAAAAATATGCCATTGGCAAAAAGTAAAAGAAAATAAAAAGACATAATTAATGTCAGCTTTAACTACCGTGATGCTGCAGCTGCAGATGTTCTGGTTCATGTCTTAACCCGTGTTTAACAGTGATGTTGATTGTTATTTAATTAAATAATGAAAACTTGACGTGTCGCCTGAACACATCATGAGAAATGATTCTGACCCGATGTCTGCAGTCCTGTGTGCAGCATTCTTTCAGCCATCAGTGCGTAAAGCTGCCAGTTATACCTGCTTTTCAGACGTGCTAAATTACACGCAATCTTTTGCCCCTGCTTTCCGTTGAACGGTTGATAGATCACATTGCGCGTGTTAAACTGAGGTTTTGCATAGTCTCCTCCCAATATTTTGCGCCTTCTGGCAGAAACGCCCTGTTTGCATATTCATCTGCAGCAGATGCGCAAAATGGACAGCGGCGCTATTTTGCCCCTTGACAGGCGCAAACCTCCTTTTGCCCTGCTTTGTAAATCAGCTCTGGCGGATTATTGC